>CM053793.1:446478074-446883074 GCA_028749045.1 Cupressus sempervirens | reverse complement strand
TCACAATCCGATGGGTTAGGCTATTTATTTTTATAAATATATTTACAAATCAGCTTCATTCAATGTTATAATCTCCTTAATAATTGTTTTTTTCTTTTGGATTAATTTCATTCCTTTTAATGATGGAGATATTTAAAATTTCTTCCAATATATATTACATATTTTTCTTATCAAGTAATGGGTTATAGCTAAAGGTTACATATTTTTTTGTAGTAAAACTATGAATATTTTTTATGTTCTCTTTCATTATCTCTTGATGATGGATCATGGGGAAATAATTATATTGGTCAAGTTGTATGTATGTAGCTACCTAATAAATTGTGTCCAATTATACACCCACACACACACACACACACACATGTTGAATATTTTGTCACTGGTATCAAAGGTTTATGATCAAGGTTGTATAAGTTAAACATTGAGGGATTACTCAAAGTAGTGATAAATTGGAATGAAATGCTTATCAAGCTATTGATTATTCATTAGATCTTCATTAGCTGCTTTTTGGTTGGTTGAGTTGCATGCTTGTCTTGTTGAGTTGTTTGAGTTGCTTGTTGTGTGCGTAAGCTACTTGGTTGTTTAGTTGAGTTGCTTGAGATAAATGGATGCATGCTTGAGCTACCAAGAGTGAATTTTCATCAAGGGTGTTAAATGAATAGACTCCTATGAAATCTCATTGTAGTGACTCTTATTGACATTTCAAATATGATGGCAAATCTAAATATGGTCAACGAAACTAATCTGGACATATGTAGATACATAGATGGAATTGATGGCCTTCCACCATATTTTCCACATCTTTTGAACTATGAAGGTGTTGTTCGATGAAGAGAACATCTAATAAAAGTAAAAAAAAAGTGGTTCCTAATAGTTGTTGGTTGCATTTGGCTCTGCAAGTTTCATGATTGCATCCCCAGAAAAATAGACCAGTTTAGAACAAGACCTGAATTTAGCACATGAACCCAAAAAAATAGTAATAGAGTATATATATGGATGCCTTTGTATTTCTATATATTGTTAATATGAAAACTAAGAGCTCTTTCTACAGACTTTGCACCAATAGTGAATTGGATGGGTAAGAGTGGGACCCCTCCAAATTGGTAACAGAGTATGTGTGTGTTTATATGTGTGTGTGTGTGTGTGTGTGTGTGTGTGTGTGTGTGTGTGTGTGTGTGTGTGTGTGTGTGTGTGTGTACACGCATGATTAACATTCTAATTAAAACCTTCAAATGATCACAGGATGATGCAAATACATATTCCAATTTTCCTTCAGAATACTAGATTATTTTTAATTAATCTTCTAATATTTCAAGATCTCAATAAATTTTCCTATATATCAAGTCTAGTTCTCCTTAAATATTACAAGTAGATTCAATTTTAAGGAAACATTCCACAAGGCATTCAACATCTTTGTATATCAAGATATTCATAAGCAACATAGATATCATTCTATGTATTTTTATTTCTTTTAATTACAGCTTAAAAGTAGATTGAGCTTTAAAAAAACACTCCACGCTTCATAGAGTTGATTGGAGTATTGTAAAATTGTTGCTTTGGGTGCTTTTGTAATTATTCCTTCTGCTATTTCTTGTTAACATTCTTCTGGTTGATGTTTAATATGATACTTTCCTTTTCACTAGGGGACAAGATCTTCTCTTTATGCAAAGAATGTTAGAATATATAGCCCACTAATATAACTGAGAGCAGGGGAGGTGAATCAATTATCCAACTTATAACACAATTATCAACCTTAAACAATCTTTAACCATATGAGTAATATAAACTGAAACCATAACAAGATACGCATACACAATAACACCATATATGTTAACTAGGAAAACCCTTGATCAAAGGGAAAACCCTAGTAGGGATGGTACCCATAAGATGGTGTACTAATATAAATATTCCTTGTTAGAGGATAGACCCTATTAGGATTCGGTTACAAAATTCAATACATATGAGTCCTCATTAGGAGACTTTGAATCCTTGTTAGGAGATTCTAACCCTATTATGAGTTGTGTCATCCCTGTTAGGAGTTGTGGAATATGGTTAAACCCACTTCCCAAATAGCTTCAAGAGAAAGACCAATGAACCCATTGTCTAAATGATCATTGTATTATTTCTTGTAGAATAATAGAATGGTACTATATTGTTCCTTCCTCTTTCTCTATCCTGTCAACTAGACATCTACTCCTCGGCTCTTGTAACTAGATCACAAATCTCGCATCCAATAATCCCTTGGATTGCTTACACACATTCAGTAAGCACGTTGCTCCTTTTTGTACTTTGCACTTCTTGCAACAATAGATACATTTAACAATCAAGGAAAACATCTTTCCTTTATACCATATCTTCATAATAATTCATTGAGTTGGCCTTGAGGCTTTCCCAATTAATTATAATAAGATAATTAATTAAATACAATTAAAATAGTACTATGGTCTCACAATCTATACAAAACTTCACGCATGTGATATTAAGGCTTGTGCACTCACTGACATCATCAACTTACTATTCTTTGTCACTTCTTGACTGCGCATCTCTTCATTACATCTCGGATGTAAGATAGCCAACAACTATCAGGAATTGCTTTTCCAATACACTATCTCTGAACTACTCTCTATAAATCAGGTACAACTTCTATACATCTTCAACTTAGACTCTGCACACTTGACCACGTCATCGGAATGTTGTGGTGAACATGTCCATAATTACACATCACCAAACAATCAAACCATTGTCTGTACCATCAAGATTTTTATTTGTTACTTAACCAATCTTTACAGAAACCATGCTATGTTGACATCAATGAAAAACACAGTCATGAATGCAACATGTCAATACTCTCCAATGCCCAGGATACTCCCCAAAGTAGTATCATCAACATTGATGCTAAAAATCTCCCCCTTTTGGAACTGATGGAAATATAGATGAAAAAAATCTAAGTTCCAAGAATACCAAGCTATACTCTGTTGTTGTTGTTGTTTTTTTTGTTGTTGTTCTCATCTTCTCAAATCCTCTCCATCAATCTAGAATCCTTTGGATTCTCGAACCAGAATCAATTTATCACAAGCTAAAAAGAACTAAACACAAAAGGTGCATATCCCTCTTCTTAGGCATCAATTTTTCACAACTTCACAATGCAATTCATAATACATCATATGCACATTAGGTGCATATTCTGCTTCCTTACATGAATCTTTCTAAATCTCCCTCAAGAGATTTCTCTCCCTCATACATACTTATGAGTTCTTCTCCACCATTACTTAGGAAATTTTTTTAATGCAAATTCTCCCCCATTGACATCAATGTCAAAGGCCTCAAACAAATAAAAAAATACAAATTGTTACATACCAATTGTTATAACTACTTCTTCAACTCTTCAATCAGCTCAAGTGTCCAAAGACACTATTTAATGCCAAATACCAACAGTCCTTAATAACTCAATACATACCAAATACTCCCCCATACAGGAAGTATCAGCATTCAGTCCAAGCTAATAATAGTGCTCTATACCACTAGACTGATGAACTCTCTACATCATCTACTTAGAAGAAGGCAAGGGCATAACCCCAAGCATACCTCTCAAGTACTCAAATGTATCTTTAGGAAAAGGATTTGTAAAGATATCTACAATTTGATCTCCCTTTATGTCTCTTTCTCTCCTAGCACATGATACTTAATAGATATATGCTTAGTGTTAGAATGCAATACAAGATTTTGTGACATACTCATTGTACTTGTGTTATCATAGTAAATGATAATAGGTTCTTCGAACTCAAGTCTGATATCCTTCAACTTCTACTTCATCCACATAACTTGATTACAGTTATTCTCTACTACAACATATTTTTCCTCAATTGTACTTTGCGAAATATAACTTTCTTCTTACTTAGCCAAGAAACCAATCTTCCTCCAAGAAATAATGCTCCACCACTGGTGTTCTTTCTATCATCCATACTACATACCCAATCTGCATCATTATATGCACATAAAGTGAAATCACTCGATCTATCATACCAAATTCCATAATTAGATGTCCCTTTCAGGTGTCTAAATATTCTCTTTACTATTGTAAAATGATATTCCTTAGGATCAGCTTGAAATCTAGCTACAATCCCAACTGCATTTGCTATATTTGGTCTGGTGTGAGTTAGATACTGCAAACCTCCAATCATGGATTTGTACTTCTTCTGCTCTATTGTAGGTGTCTCATCTTTACTGGATAACTTGTGACCAATTAGCATAGGTGTACCAACAAGTTTACAAATTTCCAAACCAAACCTTTTCAACAAGTCTTTCAAGTACTTAGCTTGTGAAATAAAAATACCATCATTTTTCAATACAATCTACAATCCTAGCAAAAACTTCATCTCTCCTATCATGCTCATTTCAAATTCATTCTTCATCTCTTTAAAAAAATTATCACTTGCTTCATCATTACCTCCAAAAATGATTTCATCAAACAATAGTACAATAATCAACAAACCATTTTCAACTTATTTCAAATACAAGTTACTATTTTTTGTACCTTTAGCAAATCCAAGCTTTGCCAAATAACTGTCCAACCTTGCATACTAGGTTCTAGGTGCTTGCTTCAAACCATATAAAGGTTTCTTTAATCTGCATACCATGTCTTTGTCTTCTAAGAAAGGAAAACCTTTAGGTTTCTCAATACATACCTCTTCTTTAAGTTCTCCATTCAGAAAAGTTGATTTAACATCCATCTGATAAACCTTAAACTTCTTATTTGCTGCATAAGCCAAGAACATTCTTATTGCTTCCATTTTGGCTACATGCTCATATGTCTCCTCATAGTTTATGCCTTCTTCTTGTGAATATCCCTTGCATACAAGTCTAGCCTTGTTCCTCACAACTTCGATTTGTTCATTCATTTTGTTTCTGTATACCCACTTAGTTCCTATCACATTCTTGTCTTTAGGTCTAGGACCTAACTCCCATGTATAATTCTTTACTATCTGATCCAATTATTTCTTCATTGCTTGAATCTATAATCATCTTTACCTGCTTCATTTGTGCTCTTAGAGTCAACTTGAGATATCATACATATCTCCTCATTTACTCTATTCCTTGGCATCACTTCTTTGTCTCTTCTTCCAATTATCTACTTAGGAGGGTGATTCTTTGTCAGATTCCTATTAGGGGTAGGATTTGACATCTCAACTCTTATCTCTTCTCTGGGTTCGGATCTTTTTTCTCCTCTTTGCTCAACAGTTAGCACATCATTTTGAAAATCATTGTTAATCTAAATGAAAACTTTAGCATTCTGTCTAACAATTCCAAGATTATCTTCTTCTCCATTTGAATTATAATCTACCATCTTTTTCTTAGTTCTAAACTTTTCATCAATCCTTACATTTTCACATTCAACATTGTCTTAGTTCTATATTTGAAATATATATAAGCCTCACTTTTCAATGAATAGCCAAGAAACATACCTTCATCACTTCTTGGATCAAACTTACCAATGTCATCATCTCTTTTACTATAACATTTTCTCCCAAAAATTATGAAATACTTAACTAATGGTGAATGACCAAACCATAGTTCATAAGGTGTCTTGTCCATACCTTTTCTGACCTTTACTCTATCTAGAGTATTTACTGGTGTATTGACTTCTCTCCTAAATTTCTTAGAAACATCATTCTCAAACAACATCGCTCTTATTGCTTCTACTATAGACTTATTCCTTCTCTCAACAATCCTATTTTTCTTAGGTGTTCTAGGTGTAGATAGCTGCCTTTTGATTCCATTCTCTTCACAAAATATGTTAAATTCTCTAGAGGTGAATTATCCTCTTCTGTCAAATTTCAAACACTTTATCTTAACACTAGATTCATTCTCAACTTTATTCTTAAATATCGTAAACTTCTCAAAAGCTTCATACTTCTCTTTAAGAAATGCTACCCACATCATTCTAGTGAAATCATCAACAAAAATTATAAAATACCTTTCACCATAGAATCCTCTTGTTCTGGAAGGACCACTTGGATTTATATGAATGATCCCCATCTTATGTGTAGTAGTGAACTTCTTTCTAGGGAATGATACTTTCTTCTACTTGGCCAAAATACATTCCTTACAACATTAGTAGGTTTAACAATATTAGGCAAGTCTCTAACTACAAAAGTGCTACTAAACTTCACACTATTATAAAAGTTAATGTGACAAAATCTTCTATGTCACAACTAATTGTTATTTACTTTAGCTCCAAATATCTCATTTCAGTAGGATTCAAATGAAATACATTACCTCTGGATCTAGTGTCAGTTCCAATCATCTTACCATCTTTATCTTTGATAATGCAAGTCTTCTCAGTGAACTGCAATAGATAACCCTTGTCCAACACTCAACAAGTTATGCTTCAATCCATCAACAAAATAGACATCATCAGTGTTAGTTTTACCATCAAGAGGAATGGATCCAATTCCTATTATATGATAGGCTACATTGTTACCAACTCTAACAATACCTCCATCATGATTCTTGAACTTAACAAACTTATCCATATCACAAATCATGTGATTTGAACAACCATTGTCAATTATCCAATCAGACTTCTTTTCTACTTGGGTAACTAGAGCTCTTTCTTCTCTATTTTCTATATCAAGATCATCCTCCTTGATAGTCACAAATCCTAATTCATCATCACTTTCACTTTGACCTTTCTCATCAAATTCTTCATCTTCATTTGCATACAAATAATTTCTATCTCTATCTCGTCTAAGGTTAAATTTTCCCTTATACTTTTTTCTCTCTTTTAGGACATTTAGATGCATAATGACAAAATTCATTACAATTCCAACATTTAAAGATTTTCTTACCATCTTTTTCTCTTCTCACCAGAAGGGATATTCCTTCCTCGATCTTCTTGTCTTCATCAGCTCTGTTGCTACTAGAAAAATCTCCACATGTGCTTGCACTTATTGTCAAATTAGGTCGAATGTTTAGGGCACTAAAAGTTGTTTCAACTCTTGCAAGTTCGCCAAACTATCTCAAATCTACTTCTGCTAATTCTAATCTTCCGAGCAATGTTTCCTTTATGAAATCTTTAGTGCAGGGCATTATTAGCCAAACCATTTGAGCTATCGGTTTGAAAGGTGGTGTCAAACTTTTCAAGATCTTCCATATGACTTTGTCATCTTCCTTAGTTCCACCATGAGACCAAATTCCTACAACCATTTCTGATATTCTACCAATATAACTTCTTACAAATTTATCTTCCATCCTTCTAGCATCTTGAAATGCACATATCCAATTTTGTAATCTCATTCTTTTTGCATGATCATCAGCTTCAAAAGTAGATTCTAATGCTCTCCAAATTTTATAAGATGTTTCAAGTGACTTTACCTGACTGTACTCATTCTCTGGAAGAGTTGTTAGTAGTGCTTCTCTTGCTCTCATGTTATGCATCAATAGATTCTCTCTTCTTCACAACAATCTTCTAACTTTTCTTCTTCAACAATCATCTTCTTACTCTTCATCAAGATCCAATATCCTTGACCCATGCACAATAGATGAGTCTTCATCTTCTCCTTCCAACTATCATAGTTGGCTCCATCAAATCTAGGACTATCCTTTCTGAAAATATTTACCATTGATATCCTAAAGATGTTAAGCTTATACTTTAAGGACCTAATGCTCTGATACCAATTGTTAGAACATATAGTCCACTAATATAATTGAGAGGGGGGGTGAATTAGTTATCCAACTAATAACACAATTATCAACCTTAGACAATCTTAACCATATTAGTAACATAAACTAAAACCACAACAAGACACTCATACACAATAACACTGGATATGTTAACTAGGAAAAACCTTGATCAGAGGGAAAACGCCAGTGGGGATGGTACCCACAAGATGATTTACTAATATAAATATTCCTTTTTAGAGGATAGACCCTGTTAGGAGTCATTTATGACATTCAGTACATATGAGTCCTTGTTATGAGACTTTGAATCCTTGTTAAGAGATTCCAACCTTATTAGGAGTTGTGGAAGACAGCTAGACCCACTACCCAAACAGCTTCAAGAGAAAGACCAATGAACCCACTGTCCAAATGATCTATGTATTATTCCTTGTAGAATAATAGAATGGTATTGTAATGTTCCTTCCTCTTTCTCGATCCTGTCAACTAGACCTTTGCTCCTTCAAATCTTGTAACCAGATCACAAATCTCACATCCAATAATCCCTTGGATCACTTACATGCATTCAGTAAGCACTTTGCTCCTTTTCACACTTCAAACTTCTTGCAACAATAGATACACTTAACAATCAAGGAAAAGATCTTTCCTTTATACCATATCTTCATAATAATTCATTGAGTTGGTTGAGGCTTTCCCAATTAATTATAATAAGATAATTAATTAAATACAATTACAATAGCATTGTCAGATCAACTATCCTCTATCACTACCTGACTCTGCATCTCTTCATTACATCTCAGCTATAAGAAAGCCAACAACTACCAGGAACTACTTTCCCAATACACTATCTCTAGACTGCTTTCTGTAAATCAGGTACAACTGTCCTAACTCTACATCTCTTCATTACATCTCAGCTATAAGAAAGCCAACAACTACCAGGAACTACTTTCCCAATACACTATCTCTAGACTGCTTTTTGTAAATCAGGTACAACTGTCATACATCTTCGACTTAGACTCTGCACACTTGACCACATCATCAGAACATTGTGTTGGACATGTCCATAATTGTGCATCTTTAGACAGTCAAACCATTTTTTGTACCATCAAGATCTATATTTGTTACTCAACCAATCTTTATAGAAACCATGCTATGTTGACATCAATGACAAAAATAGCCATGAATGCAACATGTCAATACTCTCCAATTCTCAAGATATTCATCAGCATTCATCTTAACGAAGAATCAAGAATCTTTTACAATGATAGTGGAAGAAGTAACTCCTTGATCAATTGGAGCTTTAATTGCCCTCTATGAGTGTGTTGTGTGGATTTATGCCAACCTTGTCAACATTAATGCTTATCATCAACCTTGTAAGATCCTAAGTTTCATGCAATTCGAGACTCTAGGAATTTATATTTTTGGATATAGGTTAAAACTTTAGCTACTACATTGAATATATACATTTTCATCAATGTAGCTGCTAATAATTCTTGGTTAAGCATGGAAAATTCTAGCAAGTTGTATCCCCGCCCTTATTTGTAGTTGGGTGAAAATATCAAAGAGTTTGTCCAAGATGGTTGACCTTCCATCTTCCAAAAACTATCATGTTACAAAATGTTGTTAGCAACATTTTTGACAACATAACAACATTTTACAACCTTTTTTGTATTTTGGAATTTTATGCTACCACATGCCTACTTGGCACCTCAAATAGGTCCAAAAACTTAGAATGGACATCTTAACACTACATGTTAATCCATCTATGGCCTTACATGGCATTTTCCACCTTTAGGGTTTTTCACTCACTTTGATCAACATTGATTGAAACATAACCTTGGTCTACATGACCTTAATTGAACACATACATGAAATTGAAATAACTATTTCACTAATCCTATCATGACTTAAAACATACTAAAATGACTCAAAATTCAATGGAGATGGTTAAGGTGCTCCTACACCATACTCCCTTTTTTGAAAAAACTCAAGTCCCTTGAGTTTGTTGCAAGGACTTTGTTTGATGTTGATGTTGCCTCCTTGTTTAGTTGCTTGACACTTTGTCCAACCATTTTCCTTTGTATTCTTCATCTTCACATTGTTCAAAATGATCTAGATCTATTCTTTTCTTCTTGGAGGCTAAACAATGATATTTTTTTCAACCCTATCTTGGACTATAGAGCTAATCAAAATTGTGCCAATGTCTGATGGCTCTTTTATCTGAGATACATTAGCTCCACATGAACTAATCGTTTTCATCTTTACACAAGGTTTACCTTGCCTTGGTGAAAAAATATAATACTTCAAAAACCCTTTTCTAAGTGTCTTGGAAGATCTAATGGATCTATTTTTTCATCACTAAAACCCTATTCAATATTCTTTGTTCAACTTTGAAAGGAGGTCATAGATAACACCAAAATTGTCTCTTTTCCCCAACATGGTTCCTAGGTGTTGTTTTTCTTGAAATTGCTCTTGTCTTTGCAAGATATTAGAGGAGATTAGATTATGTTTCTAAAACTTTATTTGGATCACAAATGATCAACTATAACAATCCCAAACTCCTTTTCTTGCCCAATTTCCAAAATTGGTTGTTGCTCCTAGTAGCCCTTGGAATTAGTCCTCCAAACAAGGTTTTTGGACTTTAACTCACACAATTCCTTAACACTCTACCAATCTAACTTGCATCAAGATACCCATTTTTTATGGTTCATATTTTTTAGGAGGTTCCACATTTCAACCCTTCCCATACAACAAGAACTCAAAAATGGAGGGTTTTGAGGGTTTTTAAGCCTTTCTTGGTTGTATGCACTAAAAGGTTTTGTAATGCTCTTTAAAGGATTGAAATAAGCTTTCATTTTTCATGTAATAATATTTTAACATTTCTCTTTCCTCTTCACAAGAAAATTTTTCAAAATCTTGCTTCGTACACATTTGCCAAACACATTTCTTCAATGCTTTCTAGCCAGATTCATACTCAACCCACCTAGGGCTTGCTGGAAAAATTCACAAATAGATTTTCACTACTTCCAACCTTTTCCATCTTAATGTACATATATTCTACTCTTGTTCAACAAGGTGTCATTATTTTTCAATTGTGGAAACAGGAAAACTCCATATACTGAAAATTGTCCAATTATATAATAAAACTGGCAACACTTAGCAACTTTGATAAAATATGTACAAAAACCTATGAAAGATAATCAAACTAAATATAAAAATAGTTTTAATTGATAGATCTAATTCCTAATTACAAATAACTTGCGCCATCAATCAAGAAAAATGTGAACAACAGGCAAGAATGTAGCAAATTACTGGTGAAACTCGGTTTTCTTCAATTTAGTTTCCAACAACTTTGTTCTCTCATTTGAAAAGGTGTTCATGCAAGAGGAGATTGTATTTGGGATTTCTAATTTTAGTTGATGATTTGATAATGGATCCTGAGAAGGTTAAAGAAATTTTGGAGTGGCCTACACCTGAGAATGTGGGTGAGGTAAGATTATTTCATGCTTTGGCTAGTTTCTACACAAATTTTATTGGATCTATTTGTAATACTATAACAAAGACAATGAGAGGACATAAAAATGATTTCAAGTAGAATTATGGATCTAATAAGATTTTTGATACTTTGAAACAAAAGGTTGTTGAGTTACATGTATTAGCTTTGCCTAATTTCAATAAGGTATTTCAAGTTGAGTGTGATGCAAGTGGTAGTGCAATAGGATTTATGTTGATTCAAGAAGGTAAAATTGTTGCTATCTTTAGTGAGAAATTGAATGATACTAAAAAGATGTATTCTATGTATGATCAATATTTTTATTCTATTGTTCAATCCTTGAAGAAGTGGATACATTATTTGATTCCTAAGGAGTTTTTATTGTACACTAATCATAAAGCTTTACAATATTTGAGAAGTCAACATAAGTTGAATCGGAGACATATGAGGTGGGTTGAGTATTTGAAGAGTTTCACATTTGTGATAAAGAATAAGAGTGGAGTTACTGAGTTACACATGCATTGAGAAGAAGATGTTCTTTGTTGACTAAGATGAAGGTTAAAGTTCTTGGTTTTGATGAGATGGAGTTGTATGATACTGACCTTGATTTTTCTAAGGTTTGGAGAGAGTGCAGACCACCAAATCTATCAAATTAACCAAGTAAGTATGATGAGTATCTCATTCAAGAAGGTATGGTGTTCAACGGAAATCATTTATGTATACTAAGAAGTTCTATGAGAATTGATCTAATTAATGAAAAGCATTGTGGTGGATTGGTTGGACATTTTAGAATTGATAAGACATTGAGTTTTCTTAAGGATAAGTATTATTGGCCACAGATGTATAATGATGTTCAAAATTTTATAAGGAGTTGTAGAATTTGTGATGTTGCAAAGGGAGTAAGTCATAATACTAGATTGTATACACTTATTTTTGCTCCTAAGAAATTTTGGAGTGACATCAGTACGGATTTTCCTCTTGGATTACCTAAGATTGCAAGAGGGTATGATTCCATATTTGTTGTTGTGGATAGATTTTCTAAAATGGCACATTTCATACCATGTAAGAATTCATCAAATGTTTTGAATGTTGTTAAGATTTACTTCAAAGATATTGTTAGATTGCATGGATTTCCAAGAAAGTATTACTTCTAACAGAGACATAAATTTTCTTGGTTATTTCTAGAGGAATTTGTAGAAGAAGCTGGATACTGAGTTGAAGTTTAGTTCTACATTCCATCCACAGACATATGGACAAACAAAGGTTGTGAATAGATGCTTGGGTAATTTCTTAAGATGTTTAATAAGTAATAAACTGAGCAATTAGGATATGCTATTGGCACAAGCTAAGTTTTCATATAATAAATAATTCTGAGAATAGAAGCACTAGAAAAACACCTTTTGAGATTGTTATTGGAATGTGGCCTAAAGGTATATCAAATTTGAGGGGTATTGTTGGTGAAGAAAAGTGTTGAAGGGGAAATATTTTTTGATTTTATGAAGTCTTTGCATGAGAAAGTGAAGTTGAGATTGAAACAAAGTAATCAAAAGTATAAGGAGAATGCCAATAAGTCCAGGAGACATCATGTTTTTGAAGTTGGTGATGAAGTGATGGTTCATTTGAAGAAAGATAGATTTCCTGTTGGAACATGTAGTAAGTTGAAAATGAAAAAGTTTGTTCCTTGTAGAGTTTTGAAGAAGTATGACAGTGGTAATGCTTATGAAGTTGAGTTACCTGACGACATGGATATATCTCATATATTGAATGTTGTTGATTTACATAAGTATCATGAGTCAGATGTTGAATTTTTTATACCAAATGATTATCCTAAGAAGAAAATTGAAGAGGTTGAACAGATATTGGATCAAAGGTTGGTAAAATCACAAGAGGAAAATATTACTATGAATATTTGGTGAAGTGGAAGAATAGACCAATTGAAGATGGTACATGGATTCCTCAATTTGAGTTGGATTCAACTTAGGTTGTGAAATCTCAATGATTCAAGAGAATCATTTCTTTCAACCCTAGTTGTCTGATGCAAGAGCATCTTGGGTTGTCTTTCTATCCTACTCATCTTTGTTCATTTTACATGTTAGTGTCGAGTTTCAGTGGTTTTCGAGTTGCAGTTTCTATTGAGTTGTTTAGTGTTGATCAAGTTGTTAAATATTAGCCGATTTGGTCAGCATTGGCCAAGTGCTTTGGTGGTTGAGTGTTCATGTGCAGAGTGAACCTAATGTTTGTTGATGCTCATTTCCTTCTTTAACCGAGTTTGTCTATGATTAATTCTTAGTTTGAGCTGACTTATGTAGTTAATTTGGATTGTGAATTTAACATAAGGATCTTTTCTTGGGATGTGTCCAGACCATTTTAAGGTCAACCTTCTATTATGCAATAACCTAGAATCTTTTGTATGTCATTTTGGCAGGAATAAATAGGGGTTTTTAGGTTAGGTTAGATATGTTTAGAGCGAGAGTGAGAAGTAGAAGAGCTGGAAGTTTGAAAAGGATTTGTGAAATTCTAAGTCTAGAACTTTGTAAATATTGTTGGCCATAACTTGGAAGGAATTATGGTCGGGCATGTATACAGAGAATTCAATAAATTAATAAAGTATTTCTTGTTCATCTCCTTGGTGTTGTTCTTTGTGTTGTTTACTTTCGTTGTGTTTACTCTATAGGGTGGTTGACTAGTTAGGTGTGCCCTTAGCCCTAGCTTTTCAATCCGTCCTTGCATCAAACAAAATCATTAAAACCACTCGATCCATATAGCAACTCATCAGCAAATCAACTTAATCATTCAGCACTTAGCTCTCTGCTTAGTATATGTTGACTAATAGAAAATAAACATTGATAAATAGCATGCATCACACATTAAACATTCACACATGTTTGACACTAAGATTTAACCTAGAAACCCAATTTGGAAGAAACCACCAAGTAACATGCTACCACTTTTCACTCTTTTGAAGTGAGCTCGGTTAAGAGCCAAACCTATTAAAGGTTACAAAGCACACGATTAGGTGTGACCCTATTCAAGGATTTAATCATCCTATTAGGAGTGGCTTGGTTAGAGGACTTTGGATCATTCAATTAGAATGTCACCTTGATAAAAGGATTTACAAAATAATTGTTAGATAAACCTTGATTAAAGAATTTTGACAACCACAATGGTTAGAAAATAATATCTAGGTTTGATATGTAAAGATACAACTCACTCTGCAAATTCATATCTCCATTCGACTCATTTGTTAAGTCATTGGTTGGACTTCATTGCAATTTCCATCTCTAGTATGCTTGGAAACCCTTCAAGAAATCACACTTCACTAATCTCCTCCCTTTTCCTATACTACTTTGTTCTTACACAAGTTCTCCATAAAATTGTCAATCAACAAGGAAACAACCTTAGAAAACATCTCTTATGCCTCCTTAAATAGGTAGCTTTGATCTTTTGTCATTTAAACATCATTGTAGATCTTAGGGTTTGATTAGATTCAATGAATCTATCCATTGTTTTGTCCTTCTACTACTCCTTTGTTGATACTTCTAGAAACTTCTCTTTGTATCTTTTCCTTTGATTGCATAACAAACTTAATTCTTGCATTAAATATGTCAACTCCTCAATCCCTATCTTTTACACTTTTTGACCAAATCAAAAATTCAACTATGTTGACTTCAAACTCGATTCTTTCATAAACAGTTATTTTGTTGACACTATCATTATTGTGTTGTTCTACTTAGTCAACAATGTGTAGCTCAATCACTACTATTTTATCTCGCTTGGTTTTCACTGGCTTGTTTGATCTTCACTATGCTTGATCGCTACTACATTTTCCTTCACCACCTTTCTCAGCCATTACTACCACTCAACTTTTATTTTTTCTCCACTATCTCTTAAGTTCCTTAATCTTCTATTTCATTTCCTTCATTGACCTAGTGAAACTATCACTTGGTCAACCTTAGTGTTTTACTCAACTTGTCTTCTCTTCTACACATCAACTCAACTATCTTCTTCACTTCATTTAATGAATTAAGAAACACATTATCTTGTCAAAGACTAACTGGTCAAGTGCCCATTGTAATTCCAACATACTTTCTCCTCTTTACTTAACAGCTTCACTAGATCATCTAGTTATCTCTCTTTTCAAATATTCTTCATCAATCAATTGATATGGCAGTCTACACTGTTAGTAAATGTCTCTCCAGTAGGTTTGGCATCAATGCCAACATAGCAATTGTTCCAATTGTATTTTCCAACATATTCAATGTGACTTCTAGGAATTTTTTCAGAGAATGATTTATAAAAAAATTTGACCAAAGCGTGAAAAGTCTAAATGGACCAACCACAAATCAGGTTTCTCAGGAATCTCTGAAAGGTTGGTCATTTTTGCTTGAGTTGATTGGAGAAGGCTTCAAGTTTTATTTGAAGTAGAAATTCTTCCATGGTCATCTTCGAAACATTTTAAAATATTAGTTTTAATGATCAGAGACAAAAATTCCCGAAAGAATTTGTTCAAGTTTGAGCATATTGGATGAGAGGTGGTTTTTATGGGATGGTTAGTGAATGGTAGACTCAAGCTCCATATGTCAAGGGTAGTAGAAGTTTCAAATTCATTAAGGAAATTCCAAAATATATTTAAGGAGAAGGATATTTTAAGAATATATTTAAGGAGAAGGATATTTTAGAAGGGCAACTAGTAGCTTTGAACAATAAAATCATTCAAGATGGTATGGATGAGGTGGACTTTGAGACAAAAAAGGATTTAAAGAGAAAGTATGGTGAGATTTTGGCAAGGGGGGTGATTTACTAGAAATAGAAGTCTTGGGAGTCATAGTTGAGGGTGCATGATTGAAATACAAAGTTCATTCATTGCTCGGTCAAGACGCAAAGGTCATTGCTCGGTCAAGACGCAAAGGTCAATTAACATGTTTTTCAAGCTATATTCCCCTCAAGGGGAAAAAGCTACATATTCAGATGAGATTAGCAGTCAGGCAGTTGAGACTTTCTCTCAGCTTTGGACTGATGGGGCAAATGGCACCAGGTTGGAGAAAAATCAAATTGTAGATGTCATTAATATGATCTTAACAAATGAAGACAACAAGTTCTTATTGGCTCTTTTCAATATGCGAGAACTGAAAGAAGTAGTTTTTGGATTAGCAGGGGACAAATCATCGAGACCTTATGGTTTTCAGGCTTTCTTATATCACAAATTCTAGAAGGTAATTAGTGGGGGGCTGTTGGGTGTGGTAGAGAAATCAGGGGAATGTGGGTTTGTTTTAAGAGACTTCAATAACACCTTGGTGGATTTGATCCCAAAAAAACAAAAAGTGGAATCTCTGGAGGAGTTCAAGCCAATTTCCCTTTGTGATATTATATATAAGATCATTTTTAAGGTGGTTGTGAATAGATTGAAATAGGTTTTAGAGAAACGTATTTTTCTAGAGGAAAGTGGTTGTACTCTAGGTAAGAGCATTGCAGATGGCATCATCATGGTTCACGAGGTGATTCATTGAATTTTGACAGGCAAGAAAATTTCTATGCTCCTCAAATTAGATATTAGGAAGGCTTATGATCGGGTGGATAGGAGCTTCTTATTTAAAGCCTTAGAAAATTTTGGCTTTAGCAGTAGATGGATAGAATGGATTAAAAGCATGCTTAGTGATTATAGGGCATTGACACTATTTAATCGCATCCCTCTAGACCTCTTTCACCACTTCCAGGGGATTGTGCCAAGGTGATCGGGTTTCTCTATTTCTTTTTATTTTGCTGGAAAAGGTTCTTGGTCATTTAATCTCAAAGAAAAAGAGACAAGGAGTTTGGAAAGGAGTAAGTATAGCATATGGATTAGAATCTTCCTCTCACTCACACTTTGTTGATGACACTTTTTTTAGTTGGTGAGGCCACAATGAGGGAAGTGATAGTAATGAAGTAGGTGTTGGGCTCTTACAAAGTAGCCTCAGGTCAAGACATCAATTGGGCAAAGTCTGAAATTTATTTCTTTAATTTTGAGGAGAATTTGCAAAGGAACATTGCAAGTGTTTTTGACGTTCATAGGGGTCTCTTCTCAGTAAGCTTTTGGGAGCCCCCCTTTTGATGGTATAGGGATATCAAATCTTTGGAATTACTAAAGTGGACAGGTGCATAGGTCAATGGAGAGATGGAAGTCTCGGTGGCTAACGTTGGTATGATGATTAACATTACTAAAATCTTTGGTTGCATCAATTCTGATATATTCCATCACATGTAATTGCATTTTGTAGAAGACTATTAGACAAGTAGAACAAAGAATGCATAATTTTTATAGAATGGTAGCAATAATCAAGATAAAGTTTTGTTATTGGCTTGGGATAAAGTTTGTAAGCCAAAGGAAAATGGGGAGCAAGTTTGAGAAATTGGAGGCTAATAAATGAAGCTTTAGGGGCTAAATCAGTATGGGATATGTATTAGTGTCCTGAACAAAGATGGGTTCATATTCTAAACAAGAAATATTTGTGGGTGGTAGTAGGGAGAGTATTTTGACAATTGATGACCCTCTCAGAGGATCAATGCTTTGGAATTTATTGGAAGTTGTAGGGTGGTCATTATAGAGCATGTTTCATGGAAGATAGGTGATGGCAGGAAGACAGACTTCTAGGAAGATTTGTGGGACAATCGAGAGAAGATGGCAGCTTTGATTAATAAGGGGGAAGTGATTCAGATTGCAAAACTTCGACGGGGTGAAAAGGTAAGGGATTATATGGATATGGATTCTAAGGTGGAGGCAAAATCATTACATGAAATGATCTTTAAGGTTGGGTTCAAACAAAGTGTTGACTAGACAAATGGAAAACATGTTGGAGCAAAGGAACATCTCATGATTGATGAAGAAGCCCAAATCATTTGTTGTTCCAAGAGTGGAAATTACTTAGTTAATGAGGGGTATAAAATATTGGCAAATGAAGAGGCTAAGGAAAAGTGGGGCATTAAGGATCTATAAGCATCAAGTATGTCTTCCAAAAATTGGGGCCTTTACTTGGTCAGGGTCAGATCTTAACTGGGGACCGTCTCCAGCAGCAAGGACTTGTTGGACCCTTGAAATATTTTTTGTGTTGCAAGGAAAAGGAGAATATTGGTCATTTGCTCCTCAATTGCAAATTCTCACAAAGATGTTAAGAATTCGTACTAAACAAATTAAGGTGGGCAGATCCACTCCCATGGAGTGTTAGAGATTGGCTAGAATCTTGGCCAAAGGTAAAAGGGAAATCTACATTTGCAACTATTTGGGTGGTAACCTCGTTAACAATTGTTGGGGAGATATGGAAGGAGCCAAACCATAGAATTTTTCAACGAAAGGAAGAGGTTTGGAATCGGTTTTCTCAAAGGTTGGAAAGAGCCCTATCAGAATTGGTAAGTAATTCAACATCTTGGATCAATGTTTCTAAGATTCATGTTACTAGGAATGATTTGAGAATACAATATTGTTGGCCTTTCATCCATTTTGGGGTCGTTCATGGGCCTTTAAGGGTTAATCATTTCCTCGTTAATAATGAGCGTCTCAAGTTGGATAGAAGCTTAGGAGAGGGATGGCTAAAGGTGAACTATGATGGGGCTTCCAAAGGAAATTCGAGCTGTTGTACAGGTTGTGTAATTCGAGATGCTAAAGATAATATATTAATGCTAGGCACAGAGCAACTCTCAAATGGAACTAATAAGGTTACATAATGCTTGGTAGCCATTTTTGCTCTTCAATCGGCAAAGAAGTGTGAGGGAAGAACGATTTCTTTCTAAGGTGACTTATGGATAATGGTCAATTGGATAACTAAAAGTAAGATAGAGTCATTGTTTCTGGACAAATATATCAGAAGGATCAGAAGGCTATTAGAGGAGTTTTAAGAGTTTAAAGTCACTCGTGTCTTGAGAGAGGGAAATGTAACAGCCGACAGAATGGCCAATAAAGGTGTTAGTCTACATGATTAAGTTGAGATGATAGAGGACTTCAGAAAATTTTCAACTGAAATGGGCCCAAGTAATTGGCATGACCAACTTTGGAGGGAGTACTGATTAGAGTAATTATGAATTGGAGATGATACCCAAAAGGAGAGTGGAAAGGTGATAGATGACACGTGCGAAGACAATGGAGGCGAGGTTTGAAATAGAGTATAATTGTGTTGCGTCGTGCCTTGTGACACAAGGAAGGGAAGCAAAACTTTATAAAATGGGCAGAAAACATAAAAAGGCCCACAGTGGCGTGTCTTTATCAAGTAATAGCGACAATGTGAGCAATGGTGGGTTGCACAAAATGGAGGCCAATTTCTATTTGCAAACTTTGAAGAAGCAGACATCAGGATTTCATGACAAAATTTCTCAGAGATGATTCGTGGAGATTTTTAAGATAGACGAAGAAATATTTTATCGTCTGTTATGCAAGCTTTTTGGGACTAAATACATTAGCAAGGATTTTCATCCAAGGTTGAACGTTGACATTTCGTCTATGTTATGCACTTGGGCTTTCTATCTATAAGATTGAGGAAGAAGCAGGAGAATGATCAATATTTGTGTTGAGTTAATCTGGTGTGGGGCATCAAATTGGTGTTGGTTTTTGCACAAATGAAGGAATGTGAAGGTAGGTCGAGGGTGACAATTATGGAATCTAGTCGTTCATAGACTTCAACTACTCAGTCCTTGTTAGCTAACGCATGGGGGAAGCTCAACAGGCATGGGTGGAGTTATATTTTGTTGAGCAATGGGAAGTGGACAATTGCAGACTTGCAGATGACGGAAGAGGAAGCACTCCCTGCCCAAGGTGGGAGTGAAGAAGCAAGATGGGATCTCCTGAGAGGCAGGGCTAGTGACGATGTTGGGCAGAAAGAAAGGGAAAGTAGAGACAGCAGGAGTCATGCTAAATGAAACCGAGCAAGAGACGATGCTTCATTGGGGGCACAACACTTGATCCATCCTCTATGGCAATTTGGCAGTATTTAGATGTGCCCCTTTTCGATGTTGATGTTTGGTTTGTGGTGACGTATTTTGAATGGTTGCAATGTAAGGGCTAAAGGTTTCATATTGCTTAAAGCCTTTTTTGTAATGGAAATTGTATTCCATAAGTATTAATAAAAATATATCACCTATCAAAAATATATATATAATGATATTGTAGTATAATTATCATGAGTTTTTGTACTTTTTTGTTTTTCGAAAGTTCAATAAAAATATGAAAATAATTTGGTACCAAAAAAATTATTTATTTTAAATATAGATGATATGATAAAAGCATAGTACAATAATAAATTTAAAATGCTATTTATACATTTGAAAAATTGAAAGTGTGCATAAATCAAATCTATTTTTTTCCTAAGATCAAAAATAAAAATGGATATAAAATAAAATTAATAGCATAGCCTTTGTAGATTCTTTTCTTTCAAAAGTTTAATAAGGTATAAAATATAATAATAATGCGGTACTTATAATATTTATTTCGTAAAAGATTTAAAATATATAGAAAGAAGGGCATTAAATCCTATAACAATCTCATAGTATAATAATCAAGAGTTCATAACATTTTTCCTTTCTAAAGGAATTTTTTAATATAATAATAATTTGGTACTAAAAAATTAAATATTTTAAATAGATAATATGATAAAATAATATTAAAAATAATATCAATATGTTTGAGAAATTAAAAGTATCCTTACATCAAATTTATTTTTCCCTCAAGACCAAAAATAAGAATGAATATAAAATAAAATTAATAACATAACCTTACTAGATTTTTTTGCTTTGAAAAGTCAGTATAAAATATAATAATACTGTAGTACTAAAAATATTTTTACTTTTGTAAAGAATTTAACATATTTTAAAATACACACATTAAATCTTACTGATATTTTAATGTTAAACAATATCATAAAATAATAATAATTAAATAATTACAAAGTAATAAGTAGAATAATAAACAAATAAAATATATTTTTGAATTTTTACTTATATTCTTCTAAAAATAGGTATGCTAGTGATATCCAATAATAGATATAGTTCAATAGTTATTTTGAAAAACTTTTTAAAAAGGCCATTATTTGTTACTCCAGATAGGGTTCCATTTAACTCCCTTAATCAAAAGAGATTCCAAAAATATTCCATTTCGATTATTAGACATCAATTTCATTGAAGTTAAAGACTTTACAAACCCTGAGTGGGTCAAGGTCAGGCAGGCTAAATTTGCAATCTTGATGTTTGGTTCTGAATCTTTAATAAGCATTTTTGGATATTATTGGCTTCTATTATAATAAGGTGACAATGTGGCAGATATGCTTAGCTAGTTAATACCATACTTCATTCTTAATCTTTGATGAGCTTTTCTTTATATTAGTTGTGTCCATTACAATAATGTGAAATTGTGGTCGATATGCTAAAGAAATAAATATAACCATATCCAAAAATTCAATTAAGACACAGATGTAGATATTTATGCATACTGATTTGTTTTCATTTAGAAAAATAAATAAAAGTCAATTGAAAAGTTCAAACAAATTCATTACACCTAATTACCCCCTTCTACTTGGCACAAGTTATCATTTTCTTTTGCTTCTCAATGTATCTTTCAAAAAGGTGATTCACATGCAAAACGAACGAACGAATGAGGGAAAGTTAAACAATATAGCAAATCTAATGAACAAGAAAGATACTATAAAAGAACAGAAGTATAATCGACCTTGACAGTCAAATTTTTCAAGGTAGCAATTTCATAATAATTGTAAATATTATGCAAATTCTATTTGAACACACTAATATAAAACCTTCTTTTGTACTGGAGTTGAAGTTGATCAATTTAAAATGATGTATTTGACTATCTTAGTGAGATACAAATTCTGCAATAAATAATACATATCCTACTATATACTTGAATGAGGCAGAGGATGCTAAAGGAGCATACTTGTTCTAAGTTTTGTGCATCCTTATCCACATCCCTATCTCATATATATAGGGCACCCAAGAATGAGGTAGAGGATGCTAAAGGAGCATACTTGTTCTATGTTTTGTGTGTCCTTTATCCACATCCCTATCTCATATATATAGGGCACCCAAGAGTCATGTCCTAGGAAAGGACATAACTCTTCCTAGGTCAACCCCACAAACCAAATGGCAATTTTAACCCAGATCGTCATCTCATACATAATCAGAATTAGTTAGTAATTATACTAACATACAAAATTATATTTAGAACAAATTGTATGCTCTAAAGAGACGTCAATGAAGCAAGCGCCATAAGATATTTAAATAGGTTAAATCCTTCAAAGGATATTAATGCTCTGCTAGACCCATAAGGCCAACACTTCAGACCATTATATTATCTAAGTTATTTTAGGATTAACACTCCCTCTTAAATTGATAATCATAATGAGAGATAATCATATCTAGCAACATCAATTACAATGAATAAGCAAAGATTGATACTCTATATCTTTTGAATCTTGTAAGCATGTGGTATCACTGAACACATGATACAATGCCATATTACCATACCTATGATATGACTTATCACTTATGATAACAAAATTTGCATGAAATGCAATATACAAGATAAAATCTAGAGAGTAATAAAATTCTTCATTTATCCAAGTTGTGACTCATAGGTACTGATATTCCTATTCACAACATGACCCTGAGTAAAGATCTCCCAGACCACAGGATAAAATCCAAAGAATAATAAAGTTCTTCTTTTATCCAAATTGTTACTCAGACATAACAATGTCTACATCACAATGTGATCTTGAACTCCTCTAGATCTATCAGTAGAACTCTATTGTTTAGTACATTATCTAAGAGACCATCATCTCTCATAATGTCTTTTATACAATTGTTCATTATCTCAAAGATCGTCACCTCTTAAATAATGAATACAAATAGTGGAGCCCGTAACAGTCAATACCCTGACAATAAAATTATTTTACTAATAATTTAAAAAGTACAAAATTTATAATTCAACCATACGAAGTCTTTTTCTTAAAGTGATCTATCTTCGCTCGAGAGAGAGGCTTGGTAAGAATATCTATTGTCTGATCTGCAGTACAAATTTATTCTAATTTTACAATATTCCTATCTACCATATCTCTAACATAATGGTAAGGAATTTCAATGTGTTTGGACCTGTCATGAAAAACTAGATTTATAGAAAGCTTGATGGAACTCTGATTATCACAATGAATAATAGTAGGATTTGTGGCTTGACCAAATAGTCTCACAAGTAACTTCCTAAGCCAGACTACTTCCCGAGAGGTCATTGTTGCTGCAATGTATTCAACTTTTGTGGAACTTTGTACTATTGAAGATTGTTTTCTGCATATTCATGATATCATTGTTGATCCTAAACTGAAACAACATCCAAAAGTACTTTTTCTATCCTTAACACTTCCACCCCAATTTGAGTCTATGAATCCATGTAATCCAAATCAACTTTCTCATATTTGGGCCCAAGGTTAAGAGTGTCTTGTAAGTATTTCATAATGTGTTTGATTGCAACTAGGTGAATCTCTTTTGGCTCACACATAAACTGACTTAAGGTGTTAATAGCATAGCATATATCATGTCTTGTATTTACCAAGTACGTAAGGGACCCAATCATCTGTCTGTAAAGGGTAGAATCTATGGAAGGTTATTATGTTGTTGTTTCTTTAAGTTTATCTAGATTACTCTCCATTGGAGAAGACATAGACTTGCAATTCCACATTTCAAATCTCTTCAAAATATCTAATGTATACTTCCCTTGATTAAGTATAATGATGTCAAAAAAAATGTGTACTTCTAGTCCTAGGAAGTAATGAAGAAGTCCCAAGTCTTTCATCTCGAATTCTCTAATTAGATCTTTCTTGCATTGATCTATGAGATGATGTTAGGAACCTGTGTGTTCCTTCTGTTTATTTTGTTAGAGTAGTGTTGTTGGACGCATATGCTTTGTAAGTCGTCCCGTGAGTATATTTTATTATCCCACATGCATAGGTAGTATTACTTTTCTAGATCGTACTCAGTATATAAGAATAGGTTGAGGCCCTTGATGGGCACGGACGAATTTATTGTATTGAGCTTGCTCAAAGGAGGTTACCCCCTCGAAGTGGCCTGCGATCAGTAGATTCATTCTGAGTTCTGCTATCACTTTGTATTCTGTTATTTCGAGCATTCTCACGATATTGCTATAAGGAGTTTCCTCACATCTGGTATCAGAGCACTCTGTTGGGCTCGCTGGGTGGAAATTACATCAAATTTTTTTTTCTGTCGTGGCCTTCAGGTTCCTCTCACTTCTAATATCTCTTGTTATTGCAATAACTCTTTTCAGTTGTTCTGTCTGTGAGTGAATTTTTCTAAGTCGACTGTTCAAAAAAATTTTTTTTAAAAAAAAAAAAAAAAAGAGTAAAATTTTTTCTGTTTTTTAGTCGTAGCTTCCTTGTTTGCTTTCTGTTTCTGCTCATACTTCCGCAGAATGTCTGCAATATCATTTCGCATACTTCCTTCCTTGGCGACCCAACCCCAAATTTTACATATCAAAGCCCTAAATCCCTCATTTATCTAATTTTAGGGTTTGCCCTATCTTTTTCACCTCTCATCCAATCGCCACCAAACTGAGCCACAAGATTCAATTCCTCATTTTGCTCCCTTATCCCTCTTGGACTGTTCGCCTCATTTCGCCTCCCTACCCTTGAAACCCTCATTTTTCTTTTTCCCTTGTCCCCAGATAGTCTCCCACCACCCGTCGAACACCCATTTCCTATATGAGTTTTACCCAAATCCAAGTTTGCCGTAACTAAAAAAGTTTTTGTTTCTCATCTTCTACCCATTCCAAAAAAAAAAAAAAAAAAAAAAACCTTGCTTTATGGTTGTTACGCGTACAGGAGCAAAAATCATGGAAGAGGAAATTGCATCCCTCAAAACCAAACTTCAAGATCTGGATGACAAAATTCTGGGTCTTAACTTTCAGCAATCAGCCATGAGCCGAAACCATTCAGGAGATACTGGGTCCTCTTCTGGCAATTTCCGTGGACCAAAGCTTGATTTTCCACGCTTCGATGGTTCTGATCCGACTGGATGGATCTATAGGGCAGAGCAGTATTTCAGCTTGCATAATACTTTGGATAACCACAAAGTCCCCCTTGCATCTTTTCATTTGGAACATGAAGCTCTTCAATGGTTCCGTTGGTACATCAAGGCTAATGTAGGGCCAACGTGGAGAGAATTGTGCACCCTCATTTTGGAGCGCTTTGGCCCTAGTTCCTTTGATGATTTCACAGGAGCACTCACTAAACTGCGTCAAACAGGCACTGTAAGAGAATACCAGACAGAGTTTGAAAAATTAGCTAATTACACAGAGGGCTTGTCTGATGAATTCTTCCGTAGTTGTTTTGTCAGTGGTCTGAAGGATGCACTTCGCTCAGAAGTCAAAATGTTTCGACCTACTACAATGATGGAAGCCCTTGGGTTGGCTAAGTTAGCAGAAGACAAGATTAGTGCTCTACAACGCTCCAGATCTAATTTTGTTCCATTCAGAAATACAGGTTCTCACAACCCTCCAGTCATACCAGCTCCCAGAACTACTCCGATCAAGCACTTTTCTGAAACAGAGATGCGAGTCAGGCGAGACAAAGGGCTTTGTTATAATTGTGATGAGAAATGGTCTCGGGGCCATAGATGTGTTCAGCAAAAGCTCTATCTCTTGGATGTGGATTCTCCACCGGAACTGGAAGAATATGTAGATGCTCAGGAAACAGTGGATGATGAGGTTGAGCCTCACCAGCCTGAACCTCCTTCACCAGAAGCTCCACCAGAGATATCTGTCCATGCTTTGGCAGGAGTCACTACTCCACAAACCATGCGGGTCCAGGGTTTCTTCAAGAAGATCCCTCTTACTATACTCATTAATTCTGGTAGCACTCATAACTTCATTGATCCACGAATAGCCAAACAGGCTGATTGCTTTATCCATCCCTGCTCTAGCTTTGAAGTCATGATTGCCAATGGGGGCACTTTACCTTGTAAAGGGAAATGTCGCAATGTGCGTCTCTCTATTGGAGATTATAACATGCGCTTTGACATGTTTGCCTTACCCTTAGGTGGCTGTGATGTGGTTTTGGGTGCCCAATGGTTACGCACTCTTGGCCCCATTCTCTGGGATTTTGCTGAACTTTGGATGCAGTTTTCAGCCGAGGGGCACCAACACACTTTGAAAGGCTTACAACCAGGGTCTCTCAGCATCATCAGTTCACACCGTATGGAAAAACTTCTTAAGAAGAATTCACATGGTGTCATCGCTCAGCTCCATTCCATTCAGATGCAGCCATCAGCAGTCTCTAGCACTCCTGCCGATCTCCAACACATTTTGGACAAGTATTCTGGTGTATTTGCTGAACCTGTGGGATTACCTCCTTCTCGTCCAGAGGACCACCGTATTCAGCTCCTTCCTGGCAGTGTTCCGCCCAACATCAGGCCCTACCGCTACCCATTTCATCAGAAGACCGAAATCGAGATACTTGTCCGTGACTTACTGAAGCAAGGTATTATTCGCCCTAGTACCAGTTCCTTTTCTTCTCCAGTTCTGCTTGTTCGCAAAAAAGATGGGTCATGGCGACTCTGCATTGATTTCCGAGCACTTAATCATCTCACTATAAAGGACAAGTTTCCCATTCCAGTTGTTGATGAACTTCTTGATGAACTTCATGGGGCTCATTTTTTCTCCAAGTTAGATCTTCGTTCTGGGTATCATCAAATTCGGGTTAATGAGGAGGATATACCTAAAACTGCCTTCCGCACACATGATGGTCACTATGAATTTTTAGTCATGCCCTTTGGCCTCACGAATGCTCCTTCAACATTTCAGGCAGTGATGAATAACATATTTCGACCATACCTCCGGAAATTCATTCTGGTCTTCTTTGATGATATCCTCATATATAGCAAAACTTGGGCTGAGCATCTCCATCATCTGGAGCTTGTCTTGCAACTTCTCTCTGATCATCAACTCTGTGCAAAACTATCTAAATGTGTGTTTGGCCAGGAGGAAGTGGAGTATCTCGGGCATATTGTTGCACACCATGGAGTGCGGGTGGATCCTACAAAAATAGATGCCATGAAAACTTGGCCGCATCCTAAAACTCTCAAGAGCCTTCGGGGTTTTTTGGGGTTGACTGGCTACTACCGCAAGTTTCTCAAAGATTACGGGAAAATTGCAGCACCATTGACAGCTCTGTTAAAAAAGGATGCCTTCTCCTGGACCCCTGTTGCTGAGACTGCATTTGAACAACTGAAACAGGCTATGTGCAGTACACCTGTTCTCGCGATGCCAGATTTTTCCAAACCCTTCACTATTGAGAGTGATGCTTGTGGCAATGGATTGGGTGCTGTTCTCCTGCAAGATGACCATCCTATTGCGTTCACTAGCAAAGCCCTCTTTGGTAAGAATCTAGCCCTCTCTACTTATGAAAAAGAAATGATGGCTATTTTGCATGTTGTACAGAAGTGGCGGCCATACCTCTTAGGGAGTCATTTTTGCATCAGAACCGATCACCAAAGTCTGAAATACTTCCTGGAACAACGGGTATCCTCTCCTACACAACAGAAATGGGTCAGCAAACTCATGGGGTATGATTATGAGATCACCTACAAGAAGGGTAAGGAGAATATTGTGGCAGATGCTCTTTCTCGCACATTTGATAATCAAGCTTCCCTTTCCGCTATTTCTATGCCCATTCCCAATTGGTTAGCGTCTGTTCAGCAGGGCTATGACAGAAAGTTCTGGGTACCACTGTCAGAGCACAAACTACTCTCCCTGAAATGGATACGGAAGGATCCATTATCCTGGAGCCGGTGGCAATCATTGACCAGCGCACTCGCCAGCTTCGCTCTCGCTCCATCTCTGAGGTCTTGATTCAGTGGCATGGCATGCAACCAGAGGATGCTACCTGGGAACCCCTTCTTCAGATTCAACAACAATTTCCACACCTTAAGCTTTGAGGACAAAGCTTTTTTCTAAGGGAGAGGGGATGTTAGGAACCTGTGTGTTCCTTCTGTTTATTTTGTTAGAGTAGTGTTGTTGGACGCATATGCTTTGTAAGTCGTCCCGTGAGTATATTTTATTATCCCACATGCATAGGTAGTATTACTTTTCTAGATCGTACTCAGTATATAAGAATAGGTTGAGGCCCTTGATGGGCACGGACGAATTTATTGTATTGAGCTTGCTCAAAGGAGGTTACCCCTCGAAGTGGCCTGCGATCAGTAGATTCATTCTGAGTTCTGCTATCACTTTGTATTCTGTTATTTCGAGCATTCTCACGATATTGCTATAAGGAGGTTCCTCACAGATGATCGATGATCACCTGTTATTAGTAAATCATCAACATACAATATCAAAATTACCATATCATCTTTATCCCTTTTAGAATATAGATTTGGATCAGCTTCATTTTTTAAAAATCCTAAGCCAATGAGATACTTATCAATTCTTTCATACCAAGCCCTTGGAGCCTGTTTAAGCTCATAGAGAGTTTTCTTGAGCCTACAAACAAAAACGTTAGGATCATGAGTTTCAAATCCTTCAAGTTTGCTCAAAATATACCTCTTATGTAATCTTTCCATTCAAGAATGTTGTTTTTACATCCATTTGATGTACTTCCCATCCCTTTGATATTGTGATAGCTAGGACTTCTCTTATAGAGGTGTATCTAGCAACAGGAGCAAAAGTTTCTTCATAATCAATCCCTTCTTTTTGAGAGAATCTCCTAGCTACAAATATGGCTTTATATTTTTTAATGCTACTGTTAGCAGCGTGCTTTATTTTAAATATCCACTTGGAAGAAACAATAGATTTTCTTTCAGATTTTGGAACAATTTCTGAAACATCATTCTTCATAATAGATTGGTATTCTTATGTCATAGCTTCTTTCCAAGTTGTATGTTTAATAGCATCTAGAATATTGGTTGGTTCTGATTTAGACAAATCATTCATGTTTGTTGTATAATTAGAAAATCTATTGGGTCTTTTGCTTTCTCTGATTGTTCTAGATGGTGCAACAAAGTCTTGTGCTTCCTCTGCTTTTTTAATTTCCCAAAGTGGTCTTTTCTTAGAATTTTGAGTTTCTTCAAGATTAAGGTTTTGAATTTCATCTTCAATTTCTTACATGTTCTCCCTTTGAGACTTAGATTCAGTATTTTTTTCAGAACTAGGTAAAGGAGAGGGTTATTCAGAACTTAAGGCTCTTTTGAATGCTAAATCTTCTTCAAAAATTACATCCCTACTAAGTTCAATATCTTTTGCAGTAAGTGTGAAAATCATATATGCTTTATATGTTTCACTATACCCTACAAAAATGTCTTTCCTCCCAGAGGGTTCTAACTTAGTTCTCTTTTCTTTTGAAAGATGGATATATACAGGGCACCCAAAAATCGTAAGATGACTTATATTGGGTTCAACCTTAGTGAAGACTTCTTCAAGAGTTTTATCTCTAAGGTAGGATTGAGGACTTCTGTTTTGAATATAAACAGCAGTACAAGAGGCTTTTGCCCAAAGATAATATTTTGAATTTTGATCAAATATTATAGTTGTACCAGTTTCTATAATTGTTCTATTCTTCCTTTCTGCTACCCCGTTTTGTTGTGGGTTACAAGGAATGGCATACTCCCTCTTAATTCATGTTTCTTTACAAAACTTTTTAAACAAATCTGAAGTGTATTCCCCTTCATTATAAGTTCTAAGAGTTTTAATTTTATGTCCTGATAAGTTTTCAATTAAAATTTTAAATTCTTTAAATCTCTTCAGGATTTTTTTTTATTCTTTGAATTTTAAGAAGTAAATCCAAATTTTCCTAGAGATGTCATCTACAAAAAGTATTTAGTACCAAAATCCTCCAAGAGAAGGAACAAACATAGGTCCACATAAATCTGAGTGCATTAATTCCAAAACATTATTAGTTTTTTTAGTGCTATCATGAAATGGACTTTTGGTGTTATTACCTAGAGCACATCCTTTGCATATGCTTGAGTGATCTTTATTCATTTTAAGTAAACCAGTAATCATCTTCTCCATAGTTGATAAAGTTTTGAAATTTAAATGTCCTAACCTTCTATGTCATTTCATTTATATTTGCAACTTCATGAATTAAGGCTTGAATAGGTTGACTAGGTTCTAAATTTAATTCATACAAATACCCTTTTCTTTGACCAGTGAATTTTGATTTCTTAAACGAGTTCTTAGCCCAGGTTATTACTTTACCGTCCATGAATGCAACATTATGTCCATCATCTTCAAGTATTGTAACTGAAATTAGATTCTTTTTTATTCCTGGTACATAGAGTACTTCTTTCAGAAGAAGAGAATTTTCCAACTTTAGTTTCAAGGTGCAATTTCCAATTCTTTTAACGAAATGTGTTGAATTATCACCGATGGTGACTTTGTCATTAACCTTTTCTGATATAGAGTCTAGTGCTTCTTTGTATCATGTAATATGTCTAGAGGATCCACTATCAATCACCCATGCTTTATTTGAGACTTCATTTGATAGTGACAAATACAATACACGATTATCAGGATCATAATTATCTTCTTCTCTAGTTATGTTTGTATAGTTCACTTGTTGTTTAGAATTCTTTGAGCAATTAGATCTGTAGTGTCCAAACTTTTCACATCTGAAGCATTTTATTTTGGATAATCTTTCTTAAGTTTGTCATTCTTTTGATTACCCTTTTTCTTCTTGAAGTGCTTCTTTTTTTCTTTATAGGAATTTGTATTAAGAACATGAAATTCTTCATCTTCCGTTTTCAATTTTCTTCCTTTCTTTAGTTTTCTAGATTCTTCTTGAAGATAATCTCCCTTAAGTCTATTGAAGTCAGAAAGATTATCTCTGACACTTACTCCTTGTGCGAATGTTTCCCATGAATCCAGTAATCCATCAATAGCCATCAATGTTAGTTTTGTGTCATTAATGATGGTTTTTATACTTGCAAGTTCATCTCTTAGGCTAGCAACCCTTAGGAAGTAATTATTCATCAATTCTCCCTTCTTTATTTGTATGTGATTTAGTTATTTTTTTAGTGTGAGAACTCTAGTTGCATTGTTAACCTCATATGCATTTAGTAATGCATTCATCATAGGAAATGTTGTTTGATGTTTCATTAGTATTGGTACTATATAATTTTTCACTCCATCTAATATGATCTGAATGGCTTTCCTATTTCCTTTACTCCAGACAGTTTTATGAGGTTCAACGGTAGGTTGTCTGGATATTGAATCAACAAATTGTTTTGCATCATTTTCTTCAAGAATCATCATAATTATGAATTTTCAAGCATCAAAGTGTTCTTTCCCATCAAATTTGTCCTCAGGTCTGATTGTGTATGCCATTGAAGATAGATGAGTGATGCTAGATATATATCAAGTCTGATTATTTAATTTGCAAAGCCTAAGTTCGATTGCCAGAGCTCTGATACCATTTAAATATTCTGCAAATTCTAATTGAACAGACTAATATAAAACCTTCTAACCTTCTTTTGTACTAGAATTGAAGTTGATCAATTTAAAATGATATATTTGACCTTCTTAGTGAGATACAAATTATACAATAAATAATATATATTCTACCATATACTTGAATGAGGCAGAGGATGCTAAAGAAGCACACTTGTTTTATGTTTTGTGTGTCCTTTATCCATATCCCTATCTCATATATATATAGGGCACCCAAGAGTCATGTCCTAGAAAAGGACATAACTCTTCCTAGGTCGGCCCCACAAACCAAATGGCAATTTTAACCTAGATCGTCGTCAAATACATAATCAGAATTAGTTAGTAACTATACTAACATACAATATTATATTTAGAACAAATCGTATGCTCTAAAGAGACGCCGATCAGGCGAGTGCCATAAGATATTTAAATAGGTTAAATCCTTCAAAGGATATTAATGCTCTGCTAGACCCGTAACACCAGCAATTCAGACCATTATATTATCTGAGTTATTTTAGGATTAACAATAATACCAATGATGAGTACCTTGCCCTGCGATGCATAAAGATGAAATCAAACAATTACATAACATTCTATTAGCAAAGAAGTTCCATTATTAAGTTGTTAAATTATGAAAGCTAATATTATTTACGTTACTTTTAGATATTGATAAAGAGCACCCTTTGAGCTTTGTCCTTTTTTATGGACCCTCTTCGTAGGATAGATAATGAAAAACAATTTCCACTCCACACATTCGTTTGCCTTGGTTATGTAAAAATTTAACAAATATGCCTGTCTGTAATAACTTGTCTCATTATTTCATGGGTAAGAAATTATCCACAAGAAAATTCCTGTTTTGATTGGAGAATGGTAAACAGTTTCGTATCCAAATTAAAAGGAATTAATGGCTGGATCTTCGAGTTATTTAACAGATGCAGCTAAAATTCTTGGATCCGATGAACTGTAAATTGCATTAAAATAGCGGCAGAGTAGGGCACGTGGAAACATGGTGATCAAAGCATTAACATGAAGAACTAAGAGGAAATTATAGTTAGCGTACACACACAATTTATACGGAGGATAGACAGTATAAAAAGTGACTCCTATTCGTCGAACATAAGAACTTGCTTGACCGAACGGCCTTGATTCCCAAGTGCCTTTTGTAAAGCTGCACCAAAATCTTGAAAGGGGACTCTTTCCATTCTGCAAAATGAACAAAACTCAAGGATCAGATATTGAAATATCACAATGGAAAACATTTGTGATTGAAAATTGAGTTGGATTTCTAGTGTGAACATTTTGGTTGCTTCATTTCTAAAGTAAATTTAGTTTCACGTTATCATGCAACCTTGGGTTCAAATACAAATGTAGTATGACAATATATGCTTAAATGATGCCCTATTCTAATATGATCACTCCTTTATGCTTATTATTTAATTTGCTGATTTTTAACAGTCCACAGCCAAAGAGTATGCTCTATGCAGTGGTTAGTGCAATCATGTTTGAATTAGTAGAGTTCTATTCAGAGATCACTAAATAGTCCGGAAAACATGTCATTCCTTTCCTCACAAGCGTTCAATCACGACTATCAGGCATTTCAATGTACTTGCAAAATATGACTTTACAAAGGGCTTTAGGTGATACCCAGTCATCATTCAGTTTTTGTTGCTTTAGAACCACCGCATACAACAATAAAAGAATGCACTCTATTTATCATTGATATCATTCTTTTTCTCAATCATAAAAATGTGAAGAAGTTATCACACAACCTGTCAAAAGGGTGTTTGGTATCACCAATAATGGACACAACTTACACAAGCTTCTCCCGATCTCTCATTCTATCCTTGTAGATTCATTAGGATTTTTGCTATGCACCCCACAATAGGTTCTCTTCTTCTCACAATTCTTCCATATACCAGATATCAACTAATTACACAACTCCAAATAGTTGAAACATATTGATATTGTTGATATTTTTACTATAATGCAACTGGCTACAGCCCTAGCAATTATAACTTATCCTAGATCTTCTGATGTTGATTTAGTTCTGGACTACAGAAATGAATGACTTTCACCAGTTCTAATATTAAGTAGTAAAAAAAGTTATGCACTCTTATTTCTGAACAGTTGTCAACCTTATCAAATACTGCTAGTGACAGGTTTGTGTAAGAAGCTACACTAGTTGACTACTAGATTTTTACACTCTTTCATCACCAACTCTACAAAGAAATTTTGCCAAACAATTAGCACCATCACTGATTGTTTACCATATTTTGCATTTTGTCCACATTAGCATTTTGTCAATCATTTGTCATGAAGGTAGAGTTGCAAAGTTTCATTCGGTAGCATGCACATTGCAGGTTTGTTTCCATTTGTATTTAGTTTTGCCAAGTCTCGAGTACATTCACATTCATATCTATAAATGTGAAACAAGTATAGTCTGAACTGAGACCAATTTTAGAAATAATTCTGCATTAAGGGTTGGATTGCAAAAATAGATTACAATACTGACCTCTTATTTGCAGCAAACATTGAGCATGACATATACAGGTTTGATTAGCATCAACTCCAAAATTAGGAGTTCCACTACATATACTGGTTACATAATTAGCAACAATAGTAGCAAAATGAATCTGAAACTTCAGGTTCCAAAACTCCTGGATTTTGCAACGACAGAGATAAATATGCCTAGATTGCCTTAACACTTCGGCAGGGTAATTATTTCTTGGCAGTTAACAACCACGTCAATGCAACAAGAAGCGGATATACACCTCCAATTGGGTTGTGACTGCCATCCAACAGCTCAGACATAGCTTGTAGACCGTAATATAACTGGAACAGTCATCAACAAGGCAAATACAGTAACACTGACTGCTGCTGTCACTTTCTGTGCATGTGCAACAATGGGAGATTGCTAAAAGGCTAGTTACCAGATTCTCTACTGGACCTAGGAATTCCTGGTTCAATTCTCTAAAAAGTCCGGTCCTTATCAGATTCTGTCAGAAGTCTGCCACAGAGACAGAATTTTGTTGGGAATTCTTTCAAAGGAACCATGACAGAATTCAGACGACTTCTAAGTGACTTTGGACTCCACCATAGGAACCAGGGCAGAATTTGGTCAAAAAACACCTTTTGTTTACTTTTTCAAAAAGTTTTTAATGGCAAATTAGACTTAGAATTAGACTCAAGCACATGATTAGAATCAAATTACTAATCATATCTAATTTGAATTAAATGCTACTTGAGAAGAACTAGGATGAATAAAAGTGTCACATCTATTATGGAATGTATGTAATACACCTTAATTTGTGCATATAGGCTAATGTCTATAGAAAACTATGGATTGAAACAAATCTAAAGAGACCTTTGATGTGTTTAAATCTGGATCCAAAGCCTGCTTTCTTGGCTTCATCCAGTCTGGACTCTGATCCAAAGCTGCTTTCTTTGAATCATCGGATATCACAGTTAATGTGTGAAGCTAACAATATGGTACAATCACAACATTTGGCTTAAACAGACCTAAAGCATTACTTTTTGTACTTCTAATTTGCAACCACAGAATGATGATGATTCGCTTGATGGCTTTTTATGATATGTGATTGTGATGGCTGATTATTAAAGTTGACATTGTTGATTTTGAACTAAAACATTGATATGGTGTATTTTGCTATGTTTCTTTAATATTAGCATAGTGGTGTATGGACATATTTGCTGCTGCATATATGTACATATACATATTGTAAAACATATATTCTTGTACACATGCACACACATACCCACACACACACACTTGTACAAACGAGCCCCAAACGAATCTGAAACCAACCCAAAAAAAATTGAACAGATTTCAAACCTGAATCCAAACCAGCAACTCAGCTAAAAAGGTCATTTTACATTCCCAAACACCAAAAAAAACTGCAATTAGAACATCAAGATGGCAAAACAAGAGACCAGATATCTTCAACAAAACATAAGAACAAATAGACACAAAGATTTACCTTGGGAAAACCTTTCTATTCGAAGGAAAACCAAGCTACACTTGAAATATGATTATTTATTGAATAATAAATCTGAAAGATTGTTAATGCTTAACAATCTCACATAGAAGCCTATTACAATATAAGCAAAATCTGCTTGTTATCTAGAGTACACAGAAAGCCTTGTCTCACAGATACTAAACACAGAAATGATTCCACACAGGACATTCACAAGTGATGTCAGTAGCAGGCACAGTAAATGCTGTTGTGGATAATTTCTCATAGACACACAGAGATCGCTGTCATTCACATGCCTTATAAACATAACCTACAATCCTCAGAATTCCGTAATGCAATAATAAAAGACACAACTTCATATATCAGAATTGCGTCACACAAGAGTCCCAGACAATAGAATATTAAATGTCGAGAAAGACCAATGGTTCATACTAGACATGTAATAGAAGACTTGATGGTGGTTACACTTCATGTCATTCCATGATCCATCGATCATAAGAACCACATGGATCAAATATGAATTGAACCTTTTATCAGATATATTGAATCCCGAAGATAAAATAAGTAGTGATATTGCTATCAAGATTTTAACCGTGTGATTTTGAGTCAAACTCATTGACCCATGTTTCATGAGTAGTGATTCAACATGAATCCATCTCTCATGAGAATAAATGTAACACTCAGCACTCATTGGATCTAGGTGATGCTCACAGGGGTGAAGCACCAGGACTTCCCGGGAGGTCACCCATCCCAGTACTACTCCAGCCTGAGCATGCTTAACTATGGAGTTTCCTCCATGGTTAAACCCAAAGTTTGCAACCCCATGAGCATCACCTAGATCCAATGAGTGCTAAGTGTTTCATTTATTCTCACAGTGTTCCATTTATTCTCATGAGAGATGGATTCATATCACTACTCATGAAACATGAGTCAATGAGTTTGACTCAAAATCACACGGTTAAAATCCTGATAGTGATATCACAATTTGACTTGCTGTGGAAATTATCTCCTACTTATCATAAAATAAGTAATCCTCAATCTGTTGGCATCTAGCACACATGGCAATCTCTCGCGAGCATAATACTCGATGGCTCTTCCACTTCACTATGAATGATGATGGTTATGAGAAACAGATGATTCACTTTCGAGGCATCAAATATGAAGGCCATTTACAAGATAACGAAGAACATGGAAACATAAAAGCTTGCCAATAAATTACAGCTGCTTCCCAGAAAAATATGTGCATGATTGCAACAGTCATCTACTGTAGAATGGAAAGGCTTAACATAGCCGAAATGTGACAGCTTGAGAACAAGGTAGTCATCTACAAGGCAATCTCACACAAGCATAATACTCGACAGCTCTTCCACTTCACTATGAATGATGACGGTTATGAGAAACAGACGATTCACTTTTGAGGCATCAAATATGAAGACTGTTTACAAGATAGGAAGAACACAGAAACATAAAAGCTTGCCAATAAATTACAGCTGCTTCCCGAAAAAATACGTGCATGAATGCAACAGTCATCTACTGTAGAATGAAGAGGCTTAACATAGCCGAAATGTGACAGATTGAGAAAAATGTAGACATCAACAAGGCATTTACAAAACTGTAGCAAGAAAAATATCTCCTACAGCTACAAACATTAACACTCCCTCTTAGCAAAGGAGAGATTTCTCCAAATTCTCTAGTCATGGAGTCTCTCAACATGACAATCACACAGTGGCTACACCCCTACAACCATTGCAAGATAATAAGAAATATTATCATGGATTCACTCAACATGATGTTCACCATGGCTACTCCCATGTGTGAAATAAACATAAGCTCACATCGCGGAGTCTCTCAACATGACATCCACCTTGGCTACTCCTAGAGGGTAGATCCACCATAGCTACTCTTAGAGGGTTGAACAAGTGCTTTCACCCCAAACTCTCTCTCACAGAGAATAATGCATTAACAAGGGCTAGCACCTCAAACTTCTCTCTCACAAAGAAGAATGCATGAACAACAACTTGCACCTCAAAGGCTCAAACTTCTCTTACAGAGAAGAATGCATTGCAAGTGCTTTCACCTCAAATTTCTTCATCTAAGAGAAAAATGCAATACAAGGGCTTTCACCTCAAATTTCTCCATCTCAAAGGAAAACGCATCTAACTCGTAATAAAAGCAACTGAATGTTGAGACTCCCTCTTAGCAAGGACAACACCCTCAAAGCTTGATTATCACAATAATTTACAGATGACTTCAATGATTGACCAAACAAGGATCTTTTTCAATTGCATTGTTGCACAAGCTTGGTGATACTCTGCAAAGGGCTTGGCTCTCTACATTCGCCACTCAAACGCCCTCTAAATCTTCAAGCATTTGCATCCACCTCCTGACCGCCTCATTCAAGATTGTTTGCAAGGCTTGCAACTAAGTAATGATTTTCAAAACACACCTCTGAAATTCTAACATACTCAAGACCCGTACTATCCTAAACCTCATTCCAGATTGTTAAGATTGTAGCTTCAGTTGGATTCCTTCAATCATAAGATACATTATTGATGGTAAATCATCATTTAGACATATTATATATATATATAATGATGTTTAACCGTAGAGACATGTTCCTCCTCTCATATTTATAAGTCTTCAAATCTGCATTTGGAACACACCAATGACAATGGTAGTGTTATTACATTTGCAGAAAACGATCATTAAAACATTAACATGGTATCAGAGCCAACTGCAAGTGTAGAAGCAAACATAGTTATTGTGGCACATATATCGTAGATGATAATACATATTATGGAGGTTATTATACATACTAAGAGTGCATGCCAAACAGACTTGCCCATACGAACATCGATCAAGGTTGATCTACATCATTGAACATATAGACAAACATGAAGAAAGGTGACACACGTTCAAATAGGGTATTGGCTCGACCATAACAGAAGTCTTCAAAAACAAAAATAAAAATAAAAAAAGCCATGTCACCTTCAAAGGGAATGAAGGGACGATCATAAAATACATTTGCACGTCATCATTCGCAGAAGAAGTAAATCTTCAAATCATCATTTGAAGAATGAATACATCTGCAGAGACACCAATGAGACTGCACAGGTAACGTCCCTATTGGAAGCCATCATTACATGGGAGTTATATCTATGATAGAACAAAGACGAATACAATTTCCTTCGATATAAGCTGACGGAATCAACCAAAAGAATTAAATCATTTAAAACCATTGAATAATCCCAGCAGCACATACAAAAGAGCGACAAGCAATAGTCCATTCATCTCCACCGTGGCTAATAGATAAGGTAAAGCATAGACCAGTGTGGCAAGGTGTGTATTATGTTACATTCAAATCATAAAAGAAGGAAGAATACCTGCATAGTGACTGAAGCACTTACGAACATTGAAGGCGACCAATTTAATATTGGGTACTGGACAGAGATCTACCAATTATAATAGGCACAACCAATAGAAACCCCAAGGATAAGCATATGATTCCTAGATGTTGCAAACACCAGTAGTGCATAAGAACAGAAGTGGGATCAAGAAGTTAATCCAGGCGACTGAGATAACTTTATTAGATACTACATAGTGACTGCCCTTAGCAAAGGGAATACGCACTGAAAGGCACCAGACATATAAGAAAGAAAAATAATAAGAGAAAAAATGGAGATATCAATGTCAATGCCTCTTAACTGAGTTTGGAAAAATTGAAAAAATAGTGCACTGTTTTTATCAGGGAAATAAGTATTGAATGATATTTCAAAGGTAACGGATATACAATTGGGCATTATTTTCTGGCTGCCTTATACACTGAGTTGAATTTATGATCAAGGAGCAGAGAATATTTCTGAAATTTATTGGAAGATATTATTGACAGTGGAAATATTGGATTATTGTTCTAAGGAGACTATAGTAAAAAGTTAATATAGAACAGGGTGTAGAGTCTATAGACATCCATCGAAGCATAAAGCAAGGGAAGTTTCTATCAGATGCTGTAGCTGCAACTTCCCTGATAGGCATACATTCAAAATGCGGAAGCATTGACAAGCCATGTGAGCTGTTCAACAGAATATGTCAATGAGATGTTTACTCGCAGACTGCTATGATTGCAGGATATGCACAAATGGAATCGTTGAAAAGTTTTTAGAAGCTGTCAAGCAAATGCACTTGGAAGGTTTAAAGCCAAATTCCACAACAGTTGCCAGCATCCTTGCTGCTTGAGCCAAACTAGGAGCTTTGGAACAGGAAAGCCACAAACAGGGTTGGTCTGATTGATAGCAACGATTGCAGGATATGGACAAATGGTTTTGAAAGTCTTTCTAAAATTTCAAGCTGATGCAATTGGCAGTTGTAAGGCCAGACTTAACCTTTTCTACCATCCTCACTGTACCAGAAACCTCTTGAAACCCAGAATACTTAAAATCAGAGAACTATATACCACAAAGGCAAATCCTTGAAATCCAAACTCCATATTTCTGATATCATTCTCTCAGGATATTTCTGGCAAAATGTTTAATTAAACTAAAAAATACAATTTAAAGAATGCTATTTGCATATGAACTTACTGTGAAGTGTAAATATTTGGGCAAATACAGAGCTACGGTGGACCAGGGGAATAAGTGACTTGACAAAGGAATAATCTCACCAAACGCATTGCAGTGAGGTAGAAATAAGTCTCCAAATTATGCATATTGCTCAAACTTGATTCAATTCTTTTGTGCGGGACAGTGTATTTACTGCACTCTGCCAGTGGTATGAGCCAGCACCTTACATGTATGGTATTAAATTCTAATCAAGGTCAACATTACACACTTGAAAAGTTATTATATTATTTGATCCTGACTGTATGAGACCTTACCCTCTCCATTCCATTACCCCTCCTACAACCCCCCAGTACTTATATATAGACATAATTAATCGTACACCCATTCCTTAGTATGAGTTGTTGTTCCTGGTATGAGATAAAGGTTCAGGTACACCAGAACAGCATTATTTTATTTTCCCCTAAAGTCTATAATATGAGAAAGTTGAGTTTTTTTTCATGGTTCATATTTTGAGTTCATAGTTATGCATAGGTATTGTGAAAAAATATTGGGAGTTGCATGAATTTTACTTCAATCCATCTATCAACCAATTAACTGGGTAGGTCCCTAGATTGCTTGGGGAATAAAAATGGACCAAGAAATTTGTTTATGCATTGAAGAAACAAGTTTTCAAGGGGGATTCTTCGACAAGCGTCGGATAGAAGAAGCGTCTTCAAGAGTCAATTGAATTGAGTCAACTTTCATATTTGTTTGGAATGGGATAATTTCAATCTTTAAGTTCATTCTAAATACCACTATAACCTCTAGTATGGGATTTGCAAACAACTTCAACATACTTGGAATAAGTGGAAATTTTACATTATGCTGGGAATAATAACTAATGTTCCGTTCCCACTCGAATGGAGATGTAAGAGAAGGGACATCATCAGAGTTTCAAATCTGAATCATCTCTTGGGCAACTTGTATTAATGATGGTGATGTACAGATAAGTACTTATTTTACTTGTTATAGTCTCTTTGTCATTTGCAATTTTATATGTACTATATTAATTTTTTTTGCTTGATCTTTTCCTTTGTATCTGAAGTTGATCTTGCACGAAAAGAAGAATGGCACATTAAGTAGCTTATTATAGTAGCTTAAAAGATGTTGTCATCAGGTTGGATAAAGTGAGGCTCTTGAAGCAAATATCTTTGATGATTGAGATTATGAGTATCCTTCTACATTAAGAGGGAGTATGACACTTCTTTGAAGGCAATGCAAGAGCTTAGAAGATTGATACTCACAGGGAGTCTAGAAATACATGTGTGTGACTGCATGATTTTGATGGGCCTACTCTTATGTGCATCATGAGGAAGTATTGACTTCTCACTAGAAAATCGGAAGATCGATATTAGATTCAAAGTAAGTCTGACAAGAATCCTTGGGGGAAGAGAATCTCTAAGGAAGTAACTACTGGACTTGACTTCCCAAGATCATTATTCAAAGGGAGAATTTGAGGTGCAATCCTTTGTGAATGATATCTTCTCTATGAGGAGAAATTCTAAGTGAAATTCCTTGTAATGCATTCTTCTCTGTGAGAGAGAATTGAGGTGAAAGCCCTTGTACCACCCTCTAACTTGCTTCGTAGTGGTTACTATTTCGCATATGATGTGTAATGAAAGCTGATGATCTTTCATTGACATATATAAACAAAAGGTAACCATTGTAAGGTGACGGTCTTATAAATGGTAGACCCGTTATCCTCACAAACTTCATTAAGTTGTTGTCCAAGAGTGTTAGAAGTCGTGATAACTAACGTGTCATGATTAGACTTCATTATGTTGTCCCCGAGTGCCAGAGATCATGATACTTGTCATGATAGAGACCATGACATTGTGATTTCTTGTTATCTGATAGACTACATTAAGTTGTCCTAGAATGCCGGAAATCAAATAACGCATATCCTTCTAGGATATAACATATTCTTTTGGTAGGCGTCAAGGATTTGATGCCAGTTCACATACCAAAAGAATATACGTATGATGAAATCATATGATTGATATTTCTTGTTGAATCATACTTCGGATTATATTGAAACATAACATCTAAGTTGATGGATTTATGTTGATATCCTTAAGTATGTCATTCCAGGAATATCATATTGAGATGATATCTCTTCATATACTTGAGAGTATAATGTGAGCTATAGCAATCCTCCCTAGCTAAGAGGGAGTGTTAAGATTGTAGCTTCACTCGGATTGATTAGATCATAAGATACATTATTGATGGTAAATCATCATTTAGACAGATTTTCTTATATATATATACATATTACTGTTAATATATTATTAGTATCTAATGATGTTTTACCGTAGAGACATGTCTCCTCCTTTCATATTTATAAGTCTTCAAATCTGCATTTGGAACACACCAATAACAATGGCAATGTTATTACATTTGCTGAAAACAATCATTAAAACATTAACACAAATCACCCTATTGTGGAGCTTATAGATGTCAAGTTCAAATTGATTATTCAAAATAGATTTTTGCAGCTGAAGAGTCTCCCTCTAGAAGTCATTTCTTCCTCTTGAAATTGCATTATAGGTCCTTCCTCTTTAATGAAGTTGTGTCACCAATTCAATCCCATGGCTTCAATTCCCTATATAATCTTTCCTTGATCTGTTCGAGAAGCATTTTAGAGAGATTAATAACAGTTCATAGAATCAAACTATCTTGAGAAAATACAAACTAATGCTAGAAGAATACGTGATTCACTCTTTCCTATGTTATTGCATGAATTAATTAAATAAAAATTATGATTAATATTCGAAAATATAATCATAAAATACTTCTCTTTACTGTTGATCAATTTAGCAATGCCCTTTCATATTTCCATCTTCGTATCTTTCCTGCCAAGGAGCTTAAGTCTAATGATCCTTGAAATCTTTCAGCACCTCTTCCTTTTATCAATGACAAAAGAGTCAAACTAACTTCAACTCCTTCACTACGACGCTCAATCATAGTGAAAGAAATTATCTCTTAGCTGCTACAAAGTCCAGACACTACATCTCCTCTTTCCCATTTTTTATAGACAAGCATAATAATTTGATTCAACATATAGCTTATCTCCAATTTCAATGCATGCACACAAATCTTTGTTCAAAATCGCCCACATGTATGAAAGGAAAATGACATGCACACACCCATACAAATAAGATAATAAGCAATCAAACTTCTCTGGTAGAGAGTGTCGAAGGTGACTAAATCTTCTAGCCACGGTAACTTGATAACTCTAGCCAATACAAAGAAATGCACGCCTAATCCAATAGACTTTGATTATTTTGTGTTTGAGGGTATCGACCTTGGTTCTCCAGTTTGTGTTTGGCCTCAGCATATGATGATTAATACTCTCTTTCTCTCAGCAGAAAACACCACAGATATGAGATATGCTGACAACTAAAGACAGCCATTCACAATTAAGGATGTAACCTCATTCGTGATTGTGCCTGACCAAGCTCTGATACTATTTTAATGTTTTTAATCAGAACGGCAAAACCAGAGAGTAGATATCTTAAACAAAACACAAGATTTACCCTGGGAAGCCCTCCTACTCGATGGAAAAAACCCAACCACACTCAAAGTATGATTCTTTATTGAACACTCATCAAGTCTGAAAGACTGTTAACACTTGACAATCTCACATAGAATGCCTTTTACAATATAAGAAAAACCTGCTTCTCATCTACAATACACAAAAAACCTTGAGTATCTCACAAATACTAAACACAAAAATGATTGACACATATAATGGTTACACACAGGACATTCACAAGTAATGTCTATAGCAAACACAGTAAACATTGTTGCGGATAATTTCTCACAAACACACAAAGATCATTTTTATTCATAATACTTGTAAATAAAACGTACAATCCTCAAAATTCCATCATGCCATAATAAAAGATGACACTTCATATATCGAAATCACATCACACAAGAGTCTTGGCCAATAGAATACTAAACGCCAAGAGAAACCAGTGGTTCATACTAGCATGCAATGAAAGACTTGATGGCAATCACACTCCACGTCATTTTGTAACCCATTGATCATAATGTAATGTCTGCCTTTCTAGGTCATTAATTAATGATGTGTCATTAGCCCATTTCACCATGGTCCCATGGGTTAACCAAGACTTTAAAAGGATTGGAGTGAGAATTGGCCAAGGCAATTCCAATTTTAGGCCAATCAGAGTTGTTTCAATAGAGTGTCTAAATAATTACTATTTATACTATGCAAGGCTCAATATTCTTGGCATTTCAATGTTGAATTGGGAGCGTCTCTTTGAGACTTTCCAACGAGCTATCACACATGATTATCCAAGTCTATTTGATCAATAATTTCATGTCTAGAGATTAAGTAATTTATTAATAAAGTGACTATTAGACTAAGGTGCATTATATTATATGTCACTTTATTATTAAAAGAGCACTTTGTCCACTTATGAAAAATAACATTTTAAAGGGAAATAAACTGAGAAAGGAATATGAAGAAATGGGCAGAAGGGAAAAGAAGAGTCAAAGGGTTATGCTTTAAAAGAACAATGGGAGGCTTATTCTGATCATGATTGGATTATGATTTGGTATTGTTCTCTTGGAGAAATTGGAAGCTTTAGCTTTCAGAGGATTTGAGGACGAAAGCCCTTGAGCTTGAAGGTAGTCGACAAAAACCCATTGTTTGTTGGAGATGTCATAAAGATGTCTCACTTGTGCTTAAAATCTTTATTTCTTCTTATCCAATTTGTCTGTAATTTATGTGTCTACAATTGGATTTCTTTATTGTTCCACTGAAGATTTGAATGCAATATTATTTCTGAAAACAATTTTTATTAGGTATTTTGTATTTTTGGTTGGATATGTTGGAATTAACATGATGCAAATCTGTTGTTTATAATTTCTAAGATGTATTTTGAGAAATTTGGAAGAAATATATTTTTGAGATATTATAGTGGTATCAAAGCTAGTTTTCCTGTCAGCCTATGAGGATTTTAGGAGTGATAGAGAAATACAGTTTAAAGGCTAGAGAATGAGAGTATAAATTTGCAATACAAGGGTATTTGTAGGTATTTAGTATTTTCGGCACTAGAGAGATAGGTTATATTCTAAATAAAATTCGAGCCTCTCTAAAGTTGGGCCGATTCTTTCTAAAGCTTGGCTTTGAATTTTGTTGTCATCATAAAAGCAAGTCGTGTGACTATAAATATTGGTAGTGGATGAAAGTAAATTAATATTTTTCATGGGGTCCAAGATATTATTGCCTGGAGATTTTATGTTTATACAATCTTATTGCTTTGTTGGGCGACTTTGATATTATACTTGTGATATTGCTATCAGGATTTAACTATGTGATTTTGAGTCAAACTCATTGACTCAACATGAATCCATTTCTCATGAGAATAAATGGAACACTTAGCACTCATTGGATCTAGGTGATGCTCACAGGGGTGAAGCACCAAGACTTCCCGGGAGGTCACCCATCCCAGTACTACTCCAGCCTGAGCGCACTTAACTACGAAGTTTCCTCCATGGTTAAACCCAAAGCTTGCAATCCCATTTGCAAAACCTTCACCGAGTGCTGTGCCTTACGAACCATTCATTAAAAAGCCCCTTAAGCTCATCAATTGATAAGTAGGAGATAATTTCCACAGCAAGTCAAACTGTGTTATTGCTATCAGGTTTTAACTTTGTGATTTTGACTCAATGAGTTTGACTACTACTCTAATAGCGGCGAGTCCCCAGATTTCACTACTACTCTGATATCAGTGTAAGGACACCCCCTGTTCTGGAACTGATTAATTTTTTATTTTATTTTTACCCTTTCAGCTCATTGGCATTTTGACAAACAGTTTGCTTGCAACCCAAAAAGCGCTAAGATATCTTTTCTAACAGTATGTTGATGGTTTGTTTGTTTTACAACAAATAGATGTTGATTACTATTTTTTAATATTTTACCCTTTCGGTTCATTGGCATTTTGACAAACAGTTTGCTTGAAACCCACGTGCTGAAGTGCTAAGATTTCTTTTCTACCGGTATGTTGATGGTTTGTTTGTTTTACAATGAATAGATGTGTTTATCGCATGAACAGATTCAGGAAATGAAATAGCAACCATAAAATTTAATACAGAGAATCTGACTTGCACCGACTTATTCATCAACAATATTCAATCGTCTCCTTTTTGACACCACAGTTCCGATTACAGTAACAGCAATATATTATTCTTGGATATTTATTAACAGTACAATATAAAAAATTGCATACCAAACTTTTTCTAAGAAACAACAGAAGTTGTAGATCGTAGATGTCTCCATTCAACATGTCCTTGGTATTTGTGACTACATACTTCAGCATCTGGTTGTCTACAGTCTTGTACAGACAATCATTGACTGTCACCAGCTTGTACAACACCTTCAGATTGCTCTTTGGGATGATACAATTCTGTCCAAGAAGGTTGCAGACCACGTACTCCAATACCTTGCCTAAAACATCACCTTGCCAGATGATTTTAGGCCCCCAATCAGCATCTGGTTGTCTACAGTCTTGTACGGACAATCACTGACTGTCACCAGCTAGTACAACACCTTCAGATTGCTCTTTGAGATGATACAATTCTGTCCAAGAAGGTCGCAGACCACATACAGTGCCTTCTACTGATCTTCAGACTAAAACGTCAACTTGCCAGATGATTTTCGACCCCCAATCAGACTGCTGCAGTAATACTGCAGACTTGTAAAAACAAGTCTCTCATATGCAGTCTGCAATTGATTTTGCATAGCCCTTTCTTTCAGTGAGTATGCATTGGCAAAGCAATACAATCTTCAAATGAATCGTCCCTTGTGCTAAGAGTTTGGCATTCAAACTCAGCTCCAATCTTCCAATTCTAACCCTATGCCACAGAAAATTAAACTCTCATAAACTTTAGATTTTACCTTGAAAGAGAGCATGCCCAAGAAAGAAATCTCCGGCAGTTTGCCAATTTCATCAATATCCAAGCATAACGAAGCATGCTGAAAGAGGGCATTCCATCTCTTTTATAGCATTTTCTAAGAGCTTTTTTCACTCACCTTGACAATCTAGGATAAACAAAATCACTTTTTCTGGCCTGCACTATCACGATTGCTTTTTCCTTTAATATTTCCATGCCATTTAACTAGATTCTTCTTTACTTAAGTCCCCACTAACTTTTATTTATGATTCCAATATATTATAGAATAAAGGGGGTCATTTAATTAAATATTTGCCACATCTATAGACTATGCATTAATAAAGTTAAATAATTAAATTTAACTTCATAAAGAAATTTTATGAATGCTTAATAAATTATATCAATGATAAATAGATTGACTTATCAATACTAAACAATTGATCATCAACACTTCTGCCAATGGATGTTCAGCTATGCCCATAATGACTTACTATAAATAGTGTATCCAAAACTGTCTCAGATCACCTCAAAATGAAACATGGAGAAATAGGCTAGCAACAACATCATACAACATATGCTAGAAAAGAGGACACTACAATTGTTTAAGACAGATGAAGAATCCATCGATCATTTGATCTGGAAAGCCACAATTTAGATTAATGCTAGCCATCGTTAATGACAGATCAGATTAATGATTGAGAACAGTGATTACAAACTAATTAGTATCTATTATTAAGGATGAAAATATGTGTCTCATCAAGCATGAAGAGACGCAAACCTCAATGTGCAAGAGTATATTATGGCAATTGGATCCACTATATTAAGACAAGATTGGCATATTAAATTAAATATAATCCCTTGTGGATCGCTTTGTAGAGCGAACCCGATCACTGATAGCAATCGAAAGGTGTAAGCAATTATAAGCAATATCAGAGACGGCCTCATTAGCAATGCACATAAGATAAAGAAGGATCAGACACAGCCTGTGCATTGATATCTCTGCCATTGACATATTCTTCAGCCTGTAATGCAGCGTGGATAAACAGCATATATTAGAGACAGCCATTCAGGTTATGAAGCATGACTTATATTGCCACGTCAGAAACAACATTTATGTTTATTGTATGCAACCTTCTTATTAATATTGGAAGTGTATGCATTTGGAACTAAAACATATTCAGCGTATGCATTTGGAGTTATCAGTCATTTGCATTATAACACTGTGTGTGAATTTTGAATTATCATTCAGTATAAGCATTAATCCTTTCATTGAATAAGTCTGCAATTTTGAATTATTAATCAGAATTGTATAATTGTTTAGGTTAGGCATGTGGAAATCTCAGTGTCCCAAGACTTGTTATAAGGGACACTACAGTATGTAGCTAGAGATTGGTAAGGGAATCTAATGGCCTTCAGAGCAAAACGTTTGTGACAAAACAAACAACAAAGTCCAGGCATCATAGAATGCAGTTATCTGGCTAAAATATTGTCTGTGTCCCGACTCCATTTGGAAGCGAACTCACTTGTAATTGTTATTAAAGGTGAAATGTGAGCTTGGCATTTGAACAAGCTTGTTAGGAAATTAAATCTATGCTGATCACCTTTGTTGACTTCTAGGTGACTCATGTGAAGAGGGGATAATAAGTTGGCAGACACCCTCTCTAACACTACCATGTCATTGATGCCACATCACAGGGGGAGATATTTGAAGACTTACAAGATATCAAGGGTAAGGATTTAGAGGATTGCACGTCGTCGAAGGACAGAATTATTATGTGATGTTAAGGGTAGACAATGTGGTGACCACAGGAATGATTTACAAAAGACTGCATGAGGATTGATGCATTCATTTCTTGGCAAGTTGGAGCTGTGAAGGGGCACTAGAAGAAAAAACCATGAAGGCTAATTTTTCTCTGATAACACCCAAATAGCAATTGTGCTTCAAGGGCCAGATCGTGGAAAAACCCCTGAAAGGAGTTTTTAAGATTGAAGAGCCACCGTTTTGGCAGATTATTGACCTTAATTTGGGGGAGGAATGTATGTGAACTGGGCACCGTTATGGCTTGAATATTGATATCTCCTCAATCTTCATGGCATGGCCGGAGCCAGCTTAGAAGAAAGAGTCATTATGGGCTATGAAGAAGTGTGTGTTTCCTGAATGGTGTGGAGGAATGACTTCAATTCTAGCAATGGTCAAGCTTGGGGTAGGTCTACATGCTCAACACGGAGATTGGCAAAAGATAGTGGGTGTGGAACCTCAATTGTACTCCTCCTTGGTTTAGAGTGCAACAACAAATAGAGATGAGCTTTGAGTTGAAGCACAGATTAGGTGGACTTACTCAAAGATTTCCTGTATGCATCCTAGCTGGAGCTGGAAGAGCAGCTGGACCAAGAAAAGAAGGATGTAAAGGAGGTCAAATTTGGGCCAAAAGACTGCTGGTATAAATTCCAATGGGCAAGCCAAAACGGCAGTAAGACTGGTGCGGTCTTTTCTCAGTGTTTTTCGAGCCATTGACTTTTCTGCACTCTCTCAGGTAGGGTTTGGTTGTAGACAGTAAAATGGGAGTGCCTTTTTTGTTTAGCTCTGTTCTTTCCATGTATATGGGAAAGGCTTTTTGCAGTAGTTTTTAGTCTTTTGTAAGTAACATCTGCAGGAGTGAAAGGTGCCTGGTTTTGATGTATTTGATGGGGCAGTGGATAATGCTTTGTATTATCAACATTTAACGGTAGATGGTCTGTAATACGGAAGGCTTGGACAGAGGTTACTGATAGATAGTTTTGTATAGCCTGTCAAAGGGTGGCATCTGGTCTGTGAATATAGAAATGGCTTTTGAGGGCAGCAGAGTTTTCAGGATTGAAGTAACTCAATTTTTTGTGTACTTTTTACAAATACAATTGATAAAATCGACCTATTTACTGATTAAAAAAAAGCTAATCGTGAAAAATCTCTTTTGTTAATATCATTATGCATATCTGGAAAAATTTTGAAACCATCTTTTAGGTTAAAGGACAGAATTTGTGTTCATAATAGATATTTATCTTGATCATGGTTTAAAAACCTAGTCAGTTACAGCTAGGTCCAAGCTGCTACAATCTAAACCATTTGCTTGGGTTGACACATGTTCAAGCAAACAACTTACTCATATTTCAGCAGTCCATCCTTCACTAGTCCTAACAAGTAATCCGTCATGGTCTTGAATTCATTCGATGTATGCGAATTCACCCAATTCTGCATCCAATATCCCCTCAAATGTAGATCCTGCAAAGGCACACGTGAATATAACTCTTGATAAGTAAAACAGCAATGTCAAAGTAGCGTATCAATGTAATCAAAATACAAGTTATATGAAATCCATGATAACATTCAATGCACCAAGGCCATGAAAAAACCCATTTTTATCTATACATATGAGAGACATACCAACAGAAATTCTATAGCAGTAAAATTTGTTAATACATAAGCAAATACATTGTTTCTGCCAACATTTTTCATATTTATGTGTAAAAAACCCTGTAGCATTACTCCAATCATGAAATGGTCTTTGTATGCAAGACACATTACTCTGGAATATAACAATGAACAGTTCACAAAGACGAGGAAATATCAAATCTTTGAATAAAACTTTATTCCCCTTAACTTATTGGCTATTGATTAAAAAGGACATAAAATTATCTTAGAATTGATATGACTATGTAATGTCCCCCATCTTTTAGGCCCTCAATGGAGTTCTTAGCCTTTCATTCTCCAAAGGCTAAGTGGAGAAATAAGGAGAAATAAATTAAATTAAAGTCAATAAATAAATAAATCTAAAGGTGACTTTATATTTAATTAATTTAATTTTCTAGAAGCACAATTAATTATTGTATTGGAAAGGGGGAAGGTTCTAGAGAGTGCATTTTTTAGAAGCACAACTAATTATTGTATTGGAAAGGGGGAAGCTTCTAGAGAGTGCAATTAAATAATATTTTATTTCCTTCTAGAAGGGTGAAGGAAAAAAATAAATAAAGGTGAGAGCTTCATTGTTAGACATCCAATTATTGTCAATTGCATGTGAAATGGACTTGGGAGAAGAAACTAAGCATTTCTGATTTCAATTAGCCATTGGAGAGTGTCAATTCTTCAATGTTGCAACCATTTGAGGCGGTGAAATATCCACTGAATTTGGCATTCAGGAGAGCTTCATTTTGGAGTTCTATTTGTGCTTAAATAACCAAAGGGTTTGAAGAATATTGAAGGACTATTGAGTGCAAACCTGAAGATTCATTGTTGGCAGCCATCAGTAATTGTTTTTATCCTTGCTACTACAATACGCGTGAATAATGTCACGCTATAGTACCCGCACTATAGTGTTTACGTTTGATTCCAATTGCAACTTTCATCTCCATCCGTGGGCGGCACTATTATCAAGTTCCTCTTGCAACTATTAGTAGTTAGCATTATAATCTTAAGCATATAATTTTGTTGTTGTAAGTGATAACTCAGTATCAGATTTGGCATTGTTGTGGTCATTATTGTAAACTCATTTGTCTTGCCAAATTCATAGCAACATTGTACATGGGAATGAATTCAGTAAAGAAGATATATGTTGCATACCATTTGTTTGACGAAATGTCCATCTAATAGCATATATGATCAGCATAATAGTTGTATGCCAATTGTTTGTCAAAATGTCAGTTGGCTGTAGGTATGCATTCCATATCTAGTTTTCATGTATATGCATTGAAAATACCAAAAAGAACTGCACGTGCATATTAGTTCATTGTAAGAGGTATTGTAATATCATTTGTGAACATTCTAATTTTCTTAACATCATTCAAACTATATCAAACAATCTGAAACACAAAAGAAATCAGAAAAGAGAAAGGCAGCATAAAAGTGTTTGACAATATTCCTTGAGCTAAAATCAGTCAGTTTGGGCAAGGGATACTACAGACTAGCAGTACTCATAATGCCAATACTACAGAAATTGACGAAACATAAGTTATATTTCTTCAAAAAAGTACATGTCTATATATACATCTGTGTGACAATTACTGTTGTTGATGTAATCTATTATTCACTAATAGGTACCTTCTAAAATTTCTTTTAATACAGACCAATAGATGTATTCATTTATCCATCTTAGCAGATAAATGTAGATCCCGTAGGTCTACAATAGAAAACAATGAGAATCCTATTACCAACAGCATGAACTGCATCATGTAATATCATTTTTTAGGACGTTACCTGTTGGTTCCCAAAACCACAAATTGAAAATCCAAGAGCCTATCACTTCTCTGATAGGATACCGCAATCAGTTCCTCTGCACTTTAAGCTCCACTACACCCAGGCGAATAGACCTTCACCTCAAACGTTGATTGTTTGGTTCGAAGCTTTTCTATAGCGAAATTAAACTTTGGAGTTCTTTGGTTGGCAAAATCCTTAAACTTGATCAATTACACATTGAATGCTGAACGCTGAATGTTTGAATTGATTGAATGTTTTGTATATGGTTTTAACAATGGATATGAGGTTTGTAAGAGGAAGTTATAGATTTTCTGACTTCAAGTATAAATCCAATACTTCAATGATAAAAAGACCAGTGCTTTAGCTTATTAGGGCAACAGAGTCAACTAAAACGAAGATTATTACATACAACTTTATAATGTTCTATGCACATAAACTGTATACAGTTTAATAATCGAGATGCGACGGATCAAATATATATACACAATTCTAAACTAGTCCAGATTGCACTTTGACTCCTAAGGTAAGGGAGATAGATTGGACATAGATTTAGAAACAATCAAATATTTCACAATATCTGCGATGATCGAGTTTAGAATGCCATAGATGACCTCATCTACTTATCTGACATAAATTGTTTGTAGAATTTTTTAAAATGATTACAAAGGACAAATCAACTGCAGTTTAATTCTCCATGCCTTCAATATAAATAAACAAAACAAGACCTTTTATTTAAAATCAAATATTTGAATCCATATTACAAAATCATATTTTTAGCCCCTTCTTCCAACAAACAAATAAGTATATAAATATCGAATATCAAATGTCTTGTTACAATGTCTTTTTTAATGATAGACGTATTACTATTTATATATTCTTACATTCAAGGGCATGACTTTTCAAAACTGAAAAGTCATATCGCATACCATTTGATTAGTCCTTTTAATCGCACCCTTTTATTTTTTAAATAAGTTTCTATTAACTTTAGATTAACATGGATCATGGAGGTCTTTGTGTAAAATATTTTCTGCATTTTCCTCACCGTTCTACACATCTCCGCATGTGACATTAAATTTTCTGAGTGTGTCTTGCTATTGCTTCCAGACTTCCATTATTTTCATTGGAGTCGTCCTCTTTGAAAGAAGATTCTTGAATACATGAGGTGCTCTTCATATATCTTTAACTTGCGGAATGGTCACAAAACTCATCTACAGATTTTCATAGGTGCGAGAAAGGAGACAAGACTTTCCTATGCACAGATCAACTTTACCTCTGAGCTTTATTTCTTAGCATGCACAGATCAACTTTGTCCACGGTATACTTCTAATTTTCATAGGTACATAACAATACTTCTTAATAGCTTTTTCTTCATAGTATACTGCAGTTTTTACCCTTCATAGTTCTAATCCTTAATGCATCATTGCTTATCATCACTGTTTATATATATATATATATATATATATCACTGTGAAATCTGATGTAGAATAACTTGTATATATATTGATGTATGTGCTGAACTGTATTGCTCATATTATGCTATATTTATTTCTACATACTTGAATCTATTGAGCAAAAACACACCGATTCCTTATTACTACACATAAACTTAACTCAATACTACAACTTGATTTCCAAAAATCCCTTATCACCTTTTCAAGCCTCTTATGGTAATCTTCTTCTTTACATTCCATGATATCAATGACAACTTCATCAAAGTTTCCAACATTATTTTTCAAATGGAGGCTCAAATTTTTGCAAAAAATTAGAGCTCCATCATTACCAATAATACTTTGTAAAGTAAAAAGTAAAGCCCATGCAATTTATTACTAAAGTTTACCAAATGTACACAAAAGAGATGTTGCTCAAGTCAGGCTAAGAAGCATGCTTTAGCATGTCAATGTCATATTGCATGTGCATGTCTATGAAATACAACACCAAAATTGAACAATCATGTTCACATATATATGCACTCATGGGACAGGCTGCAATGTCACAACTAGAAACCTCTACTCAATTCCCTTTTACTAATAAATGAGCGCAGAAACTCCACATACTATCATGTCATCATTCATTTGCAGATCAGGGCAAGATAAGGATTTTCTATTTTTCTTAAAGAACATAGAAACTTTTGATATATTACCTTGAAAATAAAAGATGAGGTAGAAACTGTGATTGGCTTCTTTGACATCCCACCATATGTCACCATTGTCCCACCTTGCCTATAAAAAACTGCTTTAAAGTTAAAGGGTATATGAAAAAAGTATTCAGTTTAGAAAATTAAATGAATACAATATTTATTGAGAAATAGAGTAACAGTTTTTATAAAAAGCTCTATTTTTCATGTTTCTTGGGCTCAGAAAATTATATGCACTTAAATATGCTATTGTTAACTGGTGTTTAACAAGAACAGAAATACTACCTTAGGAATTTTAAGACCAAAGATGCAGAATTGCCACCAACACAATTAAAGCCAAGGATAGGTTCAGATAGATCACCCTAAAAAGCATTCCAAAACAAGAAAAAATCTGGCTTAGTTATTCAAGAAAACATTGAAAAGTAATCAAACTGGCTGGGATTAATAATAAGGCACAGGATGGTGACTAATTTCCGAAATGTACACAATAACAAAGTTGAGATGAGTACAAAAGTCAAACATGTTCATAATACATCACTGGAGAGCACTTGGTAAAGTAAGACAAAAGATAGGTATCAATTCAAATGAGGCTGAGAAGTTCACACCAGAAGACTCTTAACATTCTTCACTTCCAATTCGCTCTCTGAAAACACCTTCCCTGCACCCATTTCCTTGAGTCTCTGCTTAACATAGTCCAAGTCTGGCCTGTCAGAAAGAAAAACTTTATGGAATAATTATCTTCCAAAGGAAATTAGACAGAAACAGTTTTTAAGAAAATCTGATGTCACCTGGAAAAAAAGCTTTTAAGTTTTGAATTGTAATGATGGAAGATAAAACAACCTGTCTCTGATTATGTTTATTGTCTGAATGCCCCGTAGATGTGATAGTTGAATTACACATTGACCCACCATGCTTGTAGCCCCATTTTGCACAACCACATCTCCTGTCTCACAACAACGTACACATGTAGAATGGGTTCAAGCAAGTTTTAACATACCAAGCATAACAAATGTCTGTTTTTGAAACAAAGAAATCACACATTTCATCAAAATGGAAGAACTGAAGATAATTGGTTCATTAAGGCATTTCAAATTAGTCAGAATCCGAACCAGGTTTCAGTGATACAAAATCTTCAAGCATCCGAAGGGCTGTTGAGGGATTAACAGAGACAGTACAGGCGTACTCTGCTGGCACATCTTTGGGAACCTTACACCACACATTCTCCTCCTTTACAATGCATGTCTGCCAAGTTCCTGAAATTACAGATCAGATCATTGCATGGTAATGTGTGGGAATAGAATCTATCTATTAAGAAATCTTAGACCATGCCAGTTCAGTTATGTCAGAAATACCAAGGAAAACTTGTTTTGAACTTTATAACATAACAAAATATGGTAAACATATTTCTTGCTAGTATTTAATATATTATTCAAAGTTGCCAACCCAAAAAGCCTTCCAAGGATAAAGATAAGTGTTATCACGGTTGTACCAAATGATGGAGGTGATGGAATAACCCAGTCCCCAATAGATAGATATTTCACACCAGATCCCAAAGCCTTTACTTCTCCAACTCCTTCATAGCCTCCAACTGCAGGCAGTGAGGGGCGAACTGGGTAAACACCTGAAAATGTGGCGTGTTGTGTTAGTAGGAAAGAAGAAAACTTGGACAATGATATAATAAAACAAAACCATAGTTAAAAACATAATACTGATATCTAATCCATTTGTAAATTCAATAATAAGTCACTCGCGGTTGACAGTTTAAAAGGATTGTGTGAGAATAGAAGAATTAGTAGATTTATACATGATATTTGCTTGATGCCTAGTCAATAACTTGCAGCAATAATCTTAAGAGGAAAAAAGACCCAAAAATGCCTAGTCATCAATGTGTGGTGAAGCCACTGTTGAATGCTGATCCTTCTCTATTGAGTGACCCTAAGCCAGAGCCCCAAGTCTCTATTGTGCATCAATTGTGGATTCTTGCAGGCAGTTCTCTTATCATCGAGGATCCATGGGAAAATCTACAAATTGTAAAAGCTGGTAGTTAAAGAATTCAGCACCTACTACATGGAGGAATAAAAGAAAAATGGCTATGGATGCAAGCTTTGGTCATCCCAAAAAGTCTCTAAAGGTTGGATCGGCCACCATGAATGGGTGTTCAAACTTCAGACAGAAAGGAAAGTGCCAGTTTGGTTTAGGGTGGAAATAGGGTAATTTCCAAAGATCTTTGGAGCATTTTGGCTTTAAGCCATCTTTAGCTTCTAGGTGCTTTTACGGTTTCATGCACCTTGTTGATAGCTCTTATTTGGGATGCTCTTCAGTTTTAGCCTTTCAGCTGTTGTTTCCTTCTTGTTGTTTCTCCACTGTTTGTTGGGCTTTATTGCTAAATCTTATCCTGTTGTAAAGGTCCTTTCAAAACCCTCACCTTACCATGTATAAATAAAATAACAATATATTCAAGAAAGGGTATTATGGAAAACAAGAGTTTAATATGTTATAGGACCAAAAGCCAGAGAAAGAAAAGCATCCTAGTTTATTAACATTAAGGATCTAAACTGTGACACTATCATTCATAATCCTCAGTGCAAAAAATTAATGATAATTAGAATAATTTATATTGTCTATTATAGTTTCTGGATTTAATTGTGTAAAACTTTTTGTCATCAATATTTTGGATCATAATCTGTGATCCATCATCGGGATGCATTAACTTTTCTTCTCCTTATGCTCTCTTGCATAGTTGGAAAACTCGGACTCGGCAAAAACTCACCAAGCCTTGAAAACAGTTCGGAAAAATATCAGCCAGTTTTTGAAAAATCTCAGAAAAAAATTTTGGAACTTAAAAAATAGCTTAAATTTAATTAGAAATGTATTATTTTTTTTGCAAAATTCAATGAGAACGTGCATCCAATGAACTAATAAACGAGAACACAAAAGAAACAAGCTGAGTTTATACATACATACATACATAGATATATATATATATAAACACAAAGTGGGTACAAAATTGCATTCTCATGCACAATGTTGATGGCTGGAAGCAAAATAGTAAATAGTTTTTACAAAACTAGAGGTAAATAGACCATTACAATTACATCTTCCTCTTCCCAGCTCTACTAGAAAATAAGGGAGAGGATCTAGAGGATCTAGTCATAGAAATAGAAGCCTGCACTAGGCATGACTGTGCCTCCTCACTCAGTATCTCTGCTGATGTGTGCGGCTCGCTCTCCGTCCTGGATGTATCTCCTGGTACTGGCCTTAAATCCACTCAGAACCACCTCCAAAACTTTGCAATCACCTAACAAGGGCTTGGAAGCCCACTTTCCTCCTCCTCTCTTCACTCAAGTCGCTGTAAACTAAGAAATGAAAGCTAGCTGTGCTATTTTTTTCCATTTAACGCTGCCAGTAAAATGCAGGAGAGTTATTATTAAAACTCTCTGATTTTTTCTGTGATTAACTCGCTGTCTTGAAAGACTCGGCAATTAATCGGTGAATTTGACATCTATGCTCTCTTGCACCCTGATGATGGATCACAGAGCGTGATCTGAAATGTTGATGACCAAAGATCTTACACAATCAAAACCAGAAACTATAACAGGTATTCATATGGATTGTGGAAATCTAATATCTGTAATATACTTGAAGATGAACAGAATAGTCATTTCATATTGTTAAATGTGCACTTTGCATCACATTTTCAAGAATGGGAATTGGGTTTCACTTTTCTAATTCGAAACTTATTTATGGTACATTTCCTGGCCTTGATATCAGAGAGCCAAGGCAAATATCCATGTATATCAAACAAATTTGAAGTGAAAAAAAATTGTTACATTTTTCAAATTCTCCACTCAAAGCAAAAGCTAATATTCATTAACAGAAAATAAATTAGAAGAAATTGTATTTGCTGAATCTTTCCAATTCTCCATTTTATGCCACAGAAAATTTTCACACCAATGAATTAATGTTCATTATTATTTGCTGCATTTTTTCAATCCTTAAATGCTATTTGAGATCCGCATTCAATTCTCATTCCTTTAATTACTGAGTATTGAATTTTACATGGGCCTGAGAATCCTCAGAATTCTTGTAAATATCTAAGTAGAGAGAACATTTGAAGGCTTTCCAAAAGCCCCATTTCATCTGCAAGAGTTTCATTATCCCATTTTCATAGAACTGGATGGGACAGTTCAATCCGGCTAGCCGATAATATCTAATTCTCCCTTGAATAAAAGATGGCTGTGTGATTAATCTGGTACTTCTAGGACCAGCATGAGCATCTTCTTCCTCCATTTTCTTTTGATGCCCTATAATCAAGGGAAACCATTCTGTTAGTAACCTTACTCTCCTTGTAATTGGGGTCTACTTCATCAATATTGTTTTTCTGCTTTCTTTAGAAGAAGAGGTATCTGCTTCAGAAGAAAAAGCAAAGGCAGTTTCTAGCTTATGCCTAACCATGGCAGGTCAAGAGTATCATTCTTTTATATTGCAGATTATCAGTAATGTCCCAGCAAAAAGAAATCTTCAAAGTTGAATTTAGAGGCAGGTTGCTTTAAGAATCTATTTTGTATGTTCTGAAACAAACACATCTGCCAATAAATCTGCCAACAGAATTGGATTGGCAGTATCCTTAGCTAGAAAGCACAGAATTTGAACCAACATATGGAAATTTAATAGATTTTTCCTGATAATTCACTTATCACTGGAAAGTTGGGAACATAGATGTTGGTGGATTCATAAATAAAGTATAAGGTATAGATGTTGAGCCAATAAATTTATTTAATTTAAAGGAAAGCAATGCAATAATCAATAAAAAATGAGATATAACATATTAACATCATCTCGATCAAAAGCTGAGCCAACTTAAGAAATTTCTAAAAGTAGCCTCATGTCTTCAGCAAGTCAATACCAGGGTTGATGAAAACTTTAAAACTACAAAAGGGAACAATCTATCACTTAGCTGATACCTTTTGCAAACAATGAGAGCTCCTTATCAAGTAAATGAGATGTCAAATCTATGTTACCAAGGGACGCATTTCCGGCAAAAATTGACCCCGTCCCCATGTCCCCCCGTCCTGGAAACTCGGAAACTTCCAGAAACCTTTCCCTTGGCTGTCCCATAAAATTAATGTTTCAGTTTTGATTAATTTTTTGATTTCCACTCTCATGTGAACTCTAAAGTTAAATTATTTAACACGAACATTATATGTTAAGGTTCCATAATTTATATAAGCATGCATTATCCATGTTTTTATATGAATATTTAAAATTTTCCTATATATTTTAAATTTTCCCTACTTTTTATATAGCTGTTCCCACTGCTGTCCCCTGCTCCGAGGAAAAAAAATCCGTCCCGGAAACCCATTTCCCCGTCCCCACGTCCCCACGTCCCCACGTCCCGGAAACCTAGGGTAACATAGTGTCAAATAAACAAAACAAAAAAAGTTACTAAATGGTCAACAAAGCATTTTATTTCACAATAGTCCTCTGGATTGGGTGCAATGTAACAATATTGTACATAATCCTAGGTGTAATGTATATTACAATAAAATTTATATTATTATTACTTAGCTTCATTAAAAGCTAAAAACCAAAAAATGTATCTCTAATGTGAAACTAACCATGACTTGCAAATCATCAGCAGAGACATGCTGAGTTGACATGACTTGCAAATTATGTATAAATCAAAGCTCTCCCTTACTTGTTCGGATCTCTACGAAAAATGTGCCATGTTTCTAAAGAAATGCATTCTGAGGTTCAACCCGCTTGGCATGGAAACAAAAAAAACCCACATGCACATTTTATTTTTCATTTTGTTTTGACTGGAATTTTCGATATTCTGTCTCTCATTTCAATGAAGCAAAGTCGTAGGCAGCAACAAAGTGTTTGAAACAATTTTTAAAATTTCTTTGAAGCTTCAAACAAATTTTAAGTGCTTTCACAAAGGTATGTATCTATTTTTGTTTTCAACTCTGAAATGACAAATGTTGAAAACTGGGGATGACTATACCCTTTTCTTTTTGTTTTTCAGCTCCATTACTTATCCCTACCTGTAATGATCCCAGATTGTAGTAACCTGATTTTTGGCCAAAGTAACAATTCCAAAACATAATTTGTTTTGTGAGTAGTATTAAATAACTAAATTGTATAATAACTATTGAACTTTCTAAAGCAAGCAATAAATATCACATGCCTAAATGTATAGTTTCATGTTCAATAATCAACCGTGGTAGAAATTAGAGAGGAATACACGATAGAGCACCTGAAACATTTGCTGCAACTAAGCCCAAGGGTGTGAGATATCACCCCTTGGCCCACGAGTGGCAGGAATTCTTGTCCATCTAATATTGGGGTAGCCTACTTAAAGGGGGAACCCATATCTGCTCTCCTAATAGTGTATCCTTACTAACCCGTACATGATTACTTCTATTCTTTAGTCTTTTCAACAACCAACCATTATAGGTGTTGGAGAGGAATGCACAATTGGGCGCCCAAAACATTCACCACAACAAACCCCATGGGCGTGATATAACACTCCATATCCCACAAATGGCAGGAACTTCTTCTCCATCAAACATTGGGGTGGCCTACTTAGAGAGGAAACCTCTATCTGCTCTCCCAATTGTGTCTCCTTATTAATGTGTACATGATTGCTACTATTCATAAGTTTCACTTCCAAAAACCAACCATTGTAGGATTGGAGTCAAGATACAGCCTCTAGAACATTTTTCCGCAACTAAACCCAAGGGCATTATATAACACCCCTTGGCCCACAAGTGGAAGGAACTCTTGTCCATCCAATATTGGGGTGACCTACTGAAAAGGGGACCCATCTCTGCTCTTCCAACCATGTTTTCTCCCTAACCCCTGCATGATTGTTAGTGGATGAATAAATAAATTAAATCAATAATTAAAGAATCTACATAGATTAATGATTCTCCTTATTAACTAAATTTAAAAAACATTAAGAGATTATATACCAAAGGATATCATCGCATTGCCTACCATGATGCTATCAGTTGCATACTTTTTCCATGCAATGGGAATCAGATAGATTTTATTTTTCTTGCAGAGGGCTGTTTGTACGGCTTGATGTTGACTGACAGACATTAGATAAATTTGTAAGGCTTGTGAAAGTATCAATCTTTATGAAGAGGCATAGGGGAATGTTGTCAAAGATGAGAAAAGAACAATGCTTACTAATTATTGACATGTTCATGTAAAGTTTCTGCAAATTCTGTACTAAATCTCAGACTTCTATGATATCCTTCAATTGCTGAAGATAATTTTCTTAATGTTCTAAAGTTAGGAGGAGTTATCACCTTTAATTCTGATCTGAATTTTATTTATATCTGCAATATATTCGTTTAGGTATTATTGCTTGAGGGAGCAGACTTGTGTTTAGTGTGTATCCTCAAACTACAACAAAACCTAACCTTTATATCAAGACCAAAGGGCATGTCCCTTAAAGGGACATGACCCTCTCTAGGTCGGCCCAAACACTACTTGAAGAAATTGGTGCCTAAAGGAAGTTATCAAATGTTTAACTAACATTACAAATTGTTATAGTTAGTACAAGATATAATTTATGCCAGGGATCACCGCCCATCTTATTGCCAAGTCTAGTGTATATATAGGCTATCATATGATATAATGGGAGAAGACTAAGGTGCAGTCTGCACTTCTCGGACCAGCAAGATTATTAGGTTAATATTTAACACTCTCTCTTAACTTGATAATCATACTGAGAGATAACATATCTAGCATCATCAATTGCGATGAATAAGCATAGATTGATACTCTATATCTATTTGAATCTTCTGAGAAAAATGGTATCATGTAACATATGATACTGAGTCATATAACCATCTTGTGATATGACTTATAACTTGATACTAGTGACGTCAGTATTGCATGCAATACATAGGATAAAATCTAAAGAATGATTAAGTTCTTCATTTATCCAGGTTGTGATTCATAGGAACTAGCAATCCTATATCACACCTTGATCTTGAGTTAAGATCTACCAGAACACAGGATAAAGTCTGAAGAATAAACTCTTCCGTTATCCAAGTTGTGATTCATAGACATGGAAATGCTTATGTCACAAATGATCTTGAACTCACCTAACTCTAACAGTAGTTTTATACTGTTCAATACATTATTTAAGGGATCGTCATCTCTCATAATGTCTTTAACACAAGTATTCATTACCTTAAAGATCGTCACCTCTTAAATAATGAATATAGATGGTGGAGCCCATAGCAGTCAATAGCCTAACAAATAAAATTATTTTATTAAAAATTAAAGAATACAATTGAATTACAATTCAACCATACCAAGTCCTTTCATGAAGTGACTATCTTCACTCTAGAGAGAGGTTTGGTGAGAATGTCTTCTGTCTGATCTGCAATACAAATGTATTCTAATTTTACAGTATTCCTGTCTACCATACCTCTTACATAATTATAAGGAATTTCGATATGCTTGGACCTGTCATGGAAAACTGGATTCACCAAAAGCTTGATGGAACTTTGATTATCACAATGAATAATCGTAGGATTCATGGCTTGCCCAAATAATCCCACAAGTAATGTCCTCAGCCAAACTGCTTCTCGAGAGGCCATCGCTACTGCAATGTATTCGACTTTTATGGAGCTTTGTGCTACTGAAGACTATTTTCTGCATATCCAAGATATCATTGCTGATCCTAAACTAAAACAACATCCTGAAGTACTTTTTCTATCTTTAACACTTCCACCCCAATCTGAGTCAGTGAATCAATGTAAATCTAAGTCGACTTTCTCATATTTGAGCCCAAGATTAAGAGTGTCTTGTAAGTATCTCATAATGTGTTTTACTGCAACTAGGTGAATCTCCTTTGGCTCACACATAACCTGACTTAAGACATTAACAACATAGCAAATATCAGGTCTTGTATTTACCAAGTACATAAGGGACCCAATCATCTCTCTATATAGAGTAGAATCTATGGAAGGTGATTTTATTGCTGCTTCTTTAAGTTTATGTAGATTAATCTCCATTGGAAAAGACATTGACTTGCAATTCCACATTCCAAATCTCCTCAAAATATCTGATGTATACTTCCCTTCATTGAGTATAATGCTGTCAGAATTCTGTCATACTTCCAGTCCTAGGAAGTAATGAAGGAGTCTCAAGTCTTTCATCTCAAATTCTCTAATTAGATCTTTCTTGCATTGATCTATGAAATGATCATCACCTGTTATTAGTAAACCATCAACATACAGTATCAGAATTACCATGTCATCTTTATCCCTTTTATAATATAAATTTGGATCGGTTTCATTTTTGGAGAATCCTAAGCTGGTGAAATACTTATTCTTTCATACCAAGCCCTTGGAGCCTGCTTAAGCCCATAAAGAGCTTTCTTGAGCATGCAAACAAAAACGTTCGGATCATGAGCTTCAAATCCTTCAAGTTGCTCCAAATATACTTCTTCTGTAATCTTTCCATTTAGGAATGTTGTTTTTACATCCATCATATGTACTTTCCATCCTTTCGATGCTACAATAGCTAGGACTGCTCTTACAGAAGTGTATCTGGCAACAGGAGCAAAAGTTTCTTCATAATCAATCCCTTCTTTCTAAGAGAATCCTCTAGCTACAAATCTGCCTTTATATTTTTCAATGCTACCATCAGCAGCATGCTTTATTTTAAATATCCACTTGGAAAAAACAACAGATTTTCCTTTCGGCCTAGGAACAATTTCCCAAACATCATTCTTCAAAATAGATTGGCAATTTTTTATCATAGCTTCTTTCCAAGCTGTATGTTTAATAGCATCTAAAGTATTGGTTGGTTTTGATTTAGACAAGTCATTCATGTTTGTTGTATAACTAGAAAATCTTTTGAGTCTTTTGCTTTCTCTGATTGTTCCAGAAGGTGCAGCAAAGTCTTGTGCTTCCTCAACTGTTTTAATGGCCCAAAGTGGTCTTTTCTTTGAATTTTGAGTTTCTCCAAGATTAAGGTTTTGAATTTGATCTTCAATTTCTTCCATGTTCTCCCTCTAAGACTCAGACTCGGTATTTCTTTCAGAATTAAGTAAATGAGAGGGTTCTTCAAAACTTAGGACTCTTTTGAATGCTAGATCTTCAAAAATTACATCCCTACTAAGTTCAATATTTTTTTGTCCAGGTATGAAAATCCTATATGCTTCAAATGTTTCGCTATACCATACAAAAATGCCTTTCCTCCCAGAGGGTTCTAATTTAGTTCTATTTTCTTTTGGAACATGGATATATACAGGGCACCCAAAAATCCTAAGATGACTTATATTGGGTTTAACTTTAGTAAAAACTTCTTCAAGAGTTTTACCTCCAAGGTAGGAGTGAGGGCTTCTATTTTGAATATAGACAATAGTACAAGAGCTTCTACCCAAAGATAATATTCTAGATTTTGATCAAATATCATAGCTCTAGCAGCTTCTATAATTCTTCTATTCTTTCTTTCGGCTACCCCATTTTGTTGGCACTGGCTAAATAGCCACGAAAATGCACCAGCTATTAGCCAGTGCTGTGACTTACTCTGTCTCCGTCTATCAGCCCCTCTCTATCTCCGTGCATGGATATGAGGTCGCGGGTACGTACGGATACCTACACGCAAAGATGGGGACGGATTTGTTTTGGGTCGTCACAACTCGCATGGTCTTTATATGCGCCGTCAATGGATTAAGACTCCTGCGTGCCTGCACTGTGACAGTCACAGCGTACTACGGATGCAGTTGGTCACATAACATTAGAAGGATTGAAGTAATGAAAAAACACTAGGAAAAATAAAATGACAAAATGCAAGATTTGAAGATTAATTTAAGGGAGATTATTTCTAATTGCGAGTGTGTTTATATACACATGAAATTATTCTTAATAGTTGAGAGCTTTATACAGTAACATCAACTTTGGTTTTTAATATTTATATTCAATTTTAGTGTTATTGTATTTGCCTTAGTCAATATATTATTGCATTCACTAGAGATAATTATTTTTGGGTCATTTAAACATTTGTAAAGTTTTATTATTATTTATCAATTTTATAATTTATAGAAATTATTTTTCTCAAATTTAATTGGTTGATTTTGTTTGGTCTTATAGGACCCCATTTTGTGAGGCTTCCTCCGGCTTCCTTTAGGCAAAATTTTAGGTTATAGATTTATCTTTTCTACTTTAATATTATTAATTAACTATATTAAGTATTAACCTTATAATCTTATAGTTGTCATTACAATAATTATAATTTATATAATATATTAATAATTCAATAAGTTATACATATTATAGTTTTAATATTGTTAACTTATTAATAATTAATTTTAATATTATATTATAATATTTAATATTATTCATATAATCATTATTTTATTATAATATAGTTAATAATATTAAAACTATACTATTAAAACTAATTTAATAGATTTCTCTCGTTGTTTTCTCTCGTGGTGACCTTTTTGGTTCTCCTCATTTTTGTAACTCTTATATCTAATAGAAAAAATTTAATAGATTTATATATAAGTTAATATAATATAATATATTATTATTATAAATAAGATAATTTAATACTAATTTAATAAGTTGACTAATTATTAACTTTATAGTTATTAATACTAATATTAATAACTAGTAATAAACTTATATTATAAATCTATAAAGATTAATCTTTAAAATAATAAATTTATAGACTAGGAATCTTTAAGATTAATCTTATATACTAAGTTTATTAAACTTTATAATCATATTTCTCATAAATCTATATATATATATATATATATCAACTTAATAATATAATATTATTATTATCATATTATATTATATTAATAATATATTAGCTTAATATTAATATGATTAGTTATTAATATAATATTAATTAGTTAAGTTTAATTATCTATTAAATTAATTATAACTTAATTATAATTAGATAATATTATTAAACTAATAAATTAATGTATTTATTGATCTAATAATTAATAATATAATTAATTAACTATATTAAGTATTAACCTTATAATCTTATAGTTGTCATTATAATAATTATAATTTATATAATATATTAATAACTTAATACGTTATACATATTATAGTTTTAATATTATTAACTTATTAATAATTAATTTTAATATTATATTATAATATTTAATATTATTCATATAATTACAACTAGATAATATTATTAAACTAATAAATTAGTGTATTTATTGATCTAATAATTAATAATATTATTAATTAACTATATTAAGTATTAACCTTATAATCTTATAGTTGTCATTATAATAATTATAATTTATATAATATATTAATAACTTAATAAGTTATACATATTATAGTTTTAATATTATTAACTTATTAATAATTAATTTTAATATTATATTATAATATTTAATATTATTCATATAATCATTATTTTATTATAATATTAACAAATACAATAAAAATTTTAAATAATAAAAGTTTATTTATTTGTAAATATTATTTATTTATTATTTATGAATTTTAAATTCTAAATTTAAAATTATTACTATTAACTTATAATATTAATATATAAGTTAAATAAATATAAATTTTCCATATTAATATAAATGTTAATATAACTATTATTTTTATTATTAGAAGGATTGAAATAACATGAAGGTATCATTAGAACATGATCCAATTAAGATCAACAAGGCCATCATACATAGAGTAATAAGACACCCTACCCTAGATAGACCAAATTCAATAATATGTGCAACAAGAAATGAAGTCAAGAAATTGATAAAAGATAGATGAAATAGTTGAGGCTATTGGAATTACAATAGGTAAGGTAAACTTCTTGTATGGATGATATAATCTTTAGAGTTTGTTCTATAGATTTTAAAAATAATAAAAATAATAGTTATATTAACATTTATATTAATATATTATAAGTTAATAGTTATTAAATTTATTATAAATTTAGAATTTAAAATTCATAAATAATAAATAAATAATATTTACAAATAAATAAACTTTTATTATTTAAAAGTTTTATTGTATTTGTTAATCTTATAGTTATAATATTATAATAAAATAATGATTATATGAATAATATTAAATATTATAATATAATATTAAAATTAATTATTAATAAGTTAATAATATTAAAACTATAATATGTATAACTTATTAAGTTATTAACATATTACAGAAATTATAATTATTATAATGACAATTATAAGATTATAAGGTTAATACTTAATATAGTTAATTAATAATATTAAAGTAGAAAAGATAAATCTATAACCTAAAATTTTGCCTAAAGAAAAGGAAGACGGAGGAAGCCTCACAAAATGGGGTCCTATAAGACCAAACAAAATCAACCAATTAAATTTGAGAAAAATAATTTCTATAAATTATAAAATTGATAAAGAATAATAAAACTTTACAAATGTTTAAATGACCCAAAAATAATTATCTCTAGTGAATGCAATAATATATTGACTAAAGCAAATACAAATTAATCTTCAAATCTTGCATTTTATTTTTCCTAATGTTTTTTTCATTACTTCAATCCTTCTAATGTTATGTGCCCAACTGCATCCGCAGTACGCTGTGATTGTCATAGTGCAGGCACGCGGGAGTCTTAATCCACTGACGGCGCATATAAAGACCGTGCGAGCTGTGATGACCCAAAACAAATCCGTCCCCATCGCTGCCTGCAGGTATCCGTGCATACCCGCGACCTCATATCTGTGCACAAAGATAGAGAGGGGCTAATAGACGGAGACCGAGTAAGTCACGGCACTGGCTTATAGCTGGTGCATTTTCGTGGCTATTTAGCCAGTGCCCATTTTGTTCTGGGTTATAAGGAATAGTATACTCCCTCTTAATTCCTATTTCTTTACAAAATCTTTTAAACAAATCTGAGGTGTATTCCCCTCCAATTTTATGTCCTGATAAATTCTCAGTTAATCTCTTTAGGATTTCTTCTGATTCTTTGCATTTTAAGAAGTAAATCCAAATTTTCCTAGAGAAGTCATCTATGAACAAAATATAGTACTAGAATCCTCCAAGAGAAGGAACAAACATAGGACCACATAAATTTGAATGGATTAATTCCAAAACATTGTCGATTTTACTAGTGCTCTCATAAAATGGACTTTTGGTATTCTTATTCAAAGCGCACCCTTTACATATGCTTGAGTGGTCTTTATTTAGTTTAGGCAAACCAGTAACCATCTTTTCCATAGTTGATAAGGTTTTTGAAATTTAGATGTCCTAACCTTCTATGCCATATTTCATTTATGTCTGCAGCTTCATGAATTAAGGCTTGAATAGGTCAACTAGGTTCTGAATTTAATTCATACAAATACCCTTTTCTCCGACCAATCAACTTTGCTTTCTTAATTGAGGAGTTCTTAGCCCAAGTTATTACTTTACCGTCCATGAATGCAACATTATGTCCATCATCTTCAAGTGTTATAACCGAGATTAGATTTCTTTTTAATCCTGGTACATAGAGTACTCCTTTGAGAAGAAGAGAATTTCCTGATTTTAGTTTCAAGGTGCAATTTCCAATTCCTTCGATGAAGTGTGCTAAATTATCACCGATGGTGACTTCGCTATTAAATTTTTCTGATACAAAGTCTAGTGCTTCTTTGTATCTTGTAATATGTTTAGATGATCCACTATCAATCACCCATGCTTTACTTGAGACTTCATTTGATAGTCACGAATACAATACACGATTCTCAATATCACAATTATCTTCTTCCCTAGTAACATTTGTACAGTTCACTTGTTTAAAATTCTCAGGGCAATTAGATCTGTAGTGTCCAAACTTTTCACATCTGAAGCACTTATTTTTGGATAGATCTTTCTTAGATTGTTATTCTTTTGATTTCCCCTTTCTTCTTGAAATGTTTCTTCTTGCCTTTATAGGAGATTGTATTAAGAACATGAAGTTCTTCATCTTCTGTTTTCAATTTCCCTCCTTTCTTTAGTTTTCTAGATTCTTCCTGAAGACAATCTCCCTTAAGTCTATTGAAGTCAGGAAGTTTATCTCTGGCAGTTACTCCTTATGTGAAAGTTTCTCAAGAATCTAGTAATCCATCTATAGCCATCAATGTTAGTTTCATGTCACTAATGATGGTAGCTATACTTAAAAGTTCATCTCTTAGGTTGGAAACCCTTAAAAAGTAAGAATTCGTTGATTCTCCCTTCTTTATTTGAATGTGATTTAGTTGCCTTTTTAGTGCGAGAACTCTAGTTACATTGTTAACCTCATATGTATTTAGTAGTGCATTCATCATAGCAAAAGTTGTTTGATGTTTTGTTAGCATAGGTACTGTTGATCTAATATTTTACAATATAAAATTTTCTCAATCTAGGTGTAAAAAATCAGAAGTCTATTGTTGGACCTAGGGTTTCTGCTTTTTGTCTTGCATTTTTGGTACCCTTTGAAAATCTTTGTCAAACCCTAGGTCTTGTTACTTTTGAATTTATTTGGGCGCGAAATTTTTTAAGAGGGAATATCCCATACCCGCTTAAATTTTGTTGTGTTGAGTGCCTTTTTCAAAGTATTTCCCACCATCTAATCTTGACAAGATCCACGGCTGTCGTGTGGTCGCTATGAGAAAGTGCAAGGTTATTTGCTATAATGACATAGCGACTGCTAGAATTTGAAGTGCGGTGTTGTAAAATGAAAGCCAGCGCCAAAAAGGTGTTTTGTTCCAAAGGGGGTTCAATCATTAATTCATGACAAAAGTCGTCAGTGTCAGAAAAGGACGCACGTGGAACCAGTTGTAGTTGGCGTTACCAAAATTCAAACCGTCTAACGAATCGCTAAGTCGCAACTGGAAAATCTATGCGCCATGCTGGTAGCGACATAGCGCTTGGCCGAATAACATAGAAGATGATGCTCTCTTGAAATAGACGGTGACTGTGAAGAGCCCAAGGAAGATATTATGGAAAGTGTGCCTTTATTACTATGTCAGTAGTATTGATTGTTGTTATCATGCTCGAGATTTTTCCCTAGCACCGGATTTTAACTGATCACCGAAAGTCGCTATGTCGCGACTGGAAGGGTGATGGATTTCACCAGTAGCGAGATAGCGACTCATCGAAAAACGATAATGCAGCAATAGTTCCAAAAGGTGGGTCCCAATGAATGCTTTGTCAGAAATGAACCATGCAGTCCTGTGACACGGTGGCATCCTGCTGGAAGTGTGTATGTGCTGGAATTTTCAAAACCGCCAGAGGTCACTATGTCGCGACTGGGAATTTCTCGCGCATCGTCAGTAGCGATATAGCGCCCAACCTGAAAATGAGAAAAACAACAAGGCCCAAAAAGTGATGTCACAAATAATGAATAAAATATTGAGGTATATGCCAACATGACATGGCTTTCCCACGTCATCAAGAATGAGGACCCACACCTAAGTTAGATGTCAGATGAATAACCTACACCTAAGTTAGATGTCAGATGAATAACGATGATCATTGGATCAACGATCATCACCAAGTCGTTATAAGAAATTATGCTTTGTTTACCCATAGCGACTTGCCGACTGGGGGACCCACCACAGTTTGTGACTAAAGTGCAATTTCCTCACCTTGAGATCAAGTAAGATCTACGGCTATCGCATAGTCACTATGGAGAAGTGCTCGAAGTTTAAGGATAGTGACACAACGATTAAAGCAAGTGGAGAGGGGACCCACCACATTTGTATTAAATAATGAATTAAATATCCTCCTCTCGATCAAAATAAGATCAATGGTTATCGCTATCTCGCATAGGTGATATGCTCACTCTTTATGCATAGCGAGATAGCGACACAGTGACACGTGTCCTCGAAGACTAGTGGGTCTAGTTTGAAATGCCAACAGTGAAAGAAAGGTACACGTGGAGACTTTTCATTGGTTTGACTGCCAACATGTCAAGAAGAAGATGAGTCATCCTTGTTTTCACTCCTAGATCGTAGGATTTTCTTAGATCAATGACGCAAATTTGAAAAAGGAAGGTGGTGCCACTTTGTTTTCCCTTACAGTTCATTTATGAGGTATGAAGGCTTCGCGTGCAAGAAAAAACGGAGTATATTGAGAAGATTGCACCATTTTCATCTTACGCGAACAAGAATTCAAGCTTTCTGAACAGGCGAAATTACTGAGAACATTGTGTTAAGCTTGATTGGAACGTGAAGCAATTTCTCCATTGTTCGTGAGCGGTTGTAGAATTACAGAGAAGTGCAAGCAAAAGACCAAGTACATATATACTATAACCTTTGTAACATTTCAATTTCTGCAAATTATAGTCAATATGCCTCCAAAGGTGGTGTTTTCTGGGCAAGAAAACTATTTGGATAGGAATATCCATGATGACTTGCTTGAATTGCTCCTTGAATCTACCACTGAACCTGTGCAGGTTAAAAAGCTAACCTCGTTAAACCCTACGCTGAGAATCGCAAACGGGTTATATGATAAGGGGAACTGGGTCAGGATGCCAATACTTCTCAAACTGGTCTTTATTTATTCAAGAAATGGTTTTCAGAGAGAAATTTGTTTGCCCCACATGCCAATGTTTGGAACTTTGATTTAGGGAAATTAGTAGTTCCAAGTGTCTTTATGGATTATGACCTTGAAGCTATTGCAAAGAATTATGATCAAGCAGTCTGAGTAGTACGAAGAACTGATGGTGTGCCTTTGATTACAATTAGCCCTGAGGAGATTAGAGAGGTATTTGGTCTAAAGCCCTTGACAGATTATCATGTGCCCATTAATTTACAAGAATTAGAAAAGGAATATGTGTCAAAGAAGGATGTAATTAGGAGGGGTGCTTTGAGGGCCCAAATTGGCACAATCGGGAATTTGCCAGTAATTACAGCAGCTTCTAGGGAACCTTTCAAGAAAGAATATTTCACTTCCAGGGCAGTAGAAATATACAAGACTTTATGTCGAGTTTTTGGTGAGGACGAACAGAATGTCATGCCCATCAGTCTTATGTACATGATGGTTCAGATTGCTTCTTTTGGTGTGGATGTTATTTTTTACATTGCCTCCTATTTAGCAGAAGAAATTCATACTGGCCTGGTAGGAATTGCAAAAGGGAAAGTAGAGAAGACTTTTGGCCATTATTCTTTGTTGATGCATATGTTCTTGTTTAAAGGAGTAACATATTTCGGTAAGGAAATGGACTTAAATAGAGAACAGGATGGAGAAGCACTGCCAGTCCAATTATGGAGTGCAGACATGACCTGGGATGCAGACAAGGCTAGCTTTGGCAGGTTTGATAGGTACTTTGCATCAAAATTGAGGTGCCTCATATTAAGTGACAATCCCAGAGTGCCTAGGGCACTGATGAGTCTCATTAGGCCTATGGATAATCCTATTGGCTTGAAAGTTTCACATAATTGGAGAGGTATTATCCCATACTCTGTTTCTACTATCATTAGGGTTTATGGTTTTAAAGGCACCCCTCATGCACTGCCTTACCAAGTACCTCTAAAGATAGGGATGGCTGAATTTTTGTGGCAGCTAGGGAGACTAGAAGAAAGTTGTTTGATAAAAAGATCAAGAGGGTCAATATTTCCCACTTGTACTATAGCCCATCAACTTGTGATTACTAAAGGGGGTTGGCTTTTTCTACATAAAATTTTGGATCAGTACAAAATGGCTGTATCTCATCCCCGTTTTTGTGATACAGAGGGATTTTATAACTTGGCTTTTAGGCACAGGATTAAGTTTGGCAAAATTGACCATGAATTTTATTACCCTAAGGACATCATAAAAAATTAGTTTTCCCTGCAGGAGTAGGAAACTAAAAAAGAAAAATGGAAAGTTTACTCAAGGGTTTTAGAATTTAAACATTGTTTTGATAAAGCTTATAGTCCTCTAGATAATGCCATAACAAAGGCAGATGAAGATTAAAAAGTTCATGAATACTTTTTCTGCAATAATGGAGACTATGAATGAGAAGAAACAATTCTTTATTAATTCTTACCTAGATAAGGCCAGGGAGGTTATGAGGAGGTTGGCATTCACTCCTACTATAGAATCTGGACATTTGACTGTCCAAAAGAGGCCAGGTTATACTATAATTCAAAATAAAAAGGCCACTATAGATAAGGGCAAACAAATAATGGAGTCCACCAGTGTTGTCATGGAAGAGAGACCTGATGAACCTTGTCCTAAGAGGCAAACAATAATGAAGGAACAGGGTCCTCATATTGAAGAATATTCACCTACACAATCCCCTTTGCGGGATTGGAGAGGAGCAACTCACTAGAGAGCAGATTGAACAAATGGGGTCACAAGGAGATGGTTTTATTACTTGAGTAGAATTGGATGAGGGAGACCCTCAAGAGCCTCTTGTGCCAAGCCTTGAATTGACAGTGGCAGATTACAAAGGTACGGAATTGGACCCTGTCATAGAGCAAGCTAGTCATCAATTTTTATCAGATGATAGCTTTGTTAAATCTAGAGTTTTCCACCAATTTGCATGGCCGGCCAATATGGGCAAATTTGAAGAAAGATGTAATAAACTAAGAACAGAGCATCCATGAATGGATGAGATTGCCTTACAAAATTTCAAAATATAAGCCCTGAAGAAGGAAGGCAGATGGTAAAAGCATCAAACATCTTATTGCTACCCAATTGGGACATAGCTGATGCTTTGGTTTTTAATTCTGTTTCAAACAAATTGGATCTACAAGATCAAGATAAAAAGGAGTTCCAGGGTACTGCATTCAGTGAAGACCAGGCTGCCCTAGTTATTTGGTCATTAAGGAAGGGATCACGAGCTACCTCATCACAGTCAAATGAATCTAGATTGATGGGAAATATTATTGTAAGAAGAGTAGCTGATACTTCCCATCTACAAGCTGCACATATGAATGTAGGGACATCTCAGTTTGTTTTGGCCACTGCAGAGAAAGGGGAAAAAACAATGTTTGAGCTGCAAAGTAAATATGAGAGTGTTTTGGAGGCCTATAATAAAGAAGTTCAAAAGAGAATCGAACTTGAGAATCTTCTTGATGGTGACTTCCCTTGATCATTTATTTGACATTCCTCTTAGCGACACCTTCCTGCCATCCATCTTGAATGAAAAGTCCATCCTCTTGAAACTTTGGGTGTACTAGTGAAGGGTCTCCATCCACTGGATGCCCAATATAATATCAGTATCAACCAAATCTATGACAAATAAATCATCTGTCAAGGTAAAGTTTCCCATGGAAATTTTTAGTCGTGGAATCACATGAGTGCAAGGTAACAAGGTTCCTCCAGCAACCTTAACCTCAAATCCTCCATGCTCTACTGCATGCAAGCCCTTCCTTACTAGTGACCAAAGATGAATTCATGAAATTGAGTGTGGCGCCACTATCAATCATAATTGTGACTCGTTTCCCGTGAGGTGTGCCACGAACCCTGAAGATACTACTTCTACCCATTGTAGTGAGGTAGCAATGGAATCCCCTTTTTGTATCAGAGCATTTATTCTCTCTTGTTGGTTAATTGCTTCATCAGTCACTGTAGGTACCTGTCCTTCGTCGTCATTAAGAGACACCTCAATGTAATGAATCTTTCCCTTCCCAAGGCAGCGATGACCTAGTCCCCATGGTTCCTTGCATGTGAAACAGAGCTTTTTCCTCTGGAGCTCTTGTCCAGAGTCTTCATCCAACGGAGGTTTTTTCTGAATTGGCTCCTTGTCTTAGTCTTATTGTGGGGATGGTGTTGGCATAGCTGCGTGAGTCTTGGAGGAAGATGCGGCCATGTCACGCACCTTTTTAATAGCTTCGTTGAGTGCGCACAAGTTGAACCCTTTGATCTAGCCTCTCAAAGGCTCTCTCAGCCCATCCATGAATAACACGATTCGACGTCTTTCAAAGATGTCTATAACTAGTACTAACAACCTTTGGAACTCAGTGATGTAATTGGCTACCATACCTATTTGCTTTAGCTGAGCTAGATCTTTGAAGTTTAGTTCAAGGTCCTTCCCATCAAAACGGTCAATGAGTCTCTTAGTGAATTCAATGTAAGAGGTTACTTGGTCGTGGCCGAGAGTGACCAATCCATGGTGCCACCACTCTTGCGCCACTCCTTCCAGATGGAGCATTGCGCACTTGATTGCTTCCTCTTCGGGCATCGGGTTGAGTTGGAAATAGGTGTCTACCTTCAGTACCCATGTCTGTGCAGTGATGGCTCTAGATCCATCAAATGGTGATAAGTTTACTTTTCTAATTTTTCTCTTGAGATCATCATTAAAATAACCACGATTTCCCCCACCTGAATATCTCATTCTTAGATCAACATAGTCTCTGTTAGATATATCACCTTCCATATTCGCGTTCCTCCAATCTTCCTGAAGTTTTTTTTGTGTTTCCTAAAAAGTGGGCTCTCTTTCTTTGTGTGGTGCTTCCATCCTTGGAAGGAAGATGGGTATCAAGGGTCGAGAGCGAGAGGTTTTAGAGTTTGTTCTTCTCATAACAGAGTTGTCACTATGCCCATTTTGTTCTCCTGTTGTCTTTCCCTCGGCCAATTTTTGTAGTGTTTCCTGCATAAGCCTTTGAGTTTGGTTGATCTGCATTTGGTTTATGCTGAGCTCCCTTTAAAGATTCATGAGTTCTGTCATAGGATCCTAAGAATCTGCCATTCTACCAACAAGATTATTTTGCTTTCTCCTTTGGGTATAAACTTGCATTCACTTCCACAAGTTGGCAGAATCATTGGCTCTGATACCATTGTAATGTTCCTTTCCAGCAATGACCAAGAGTGTCCTTCCTGTGTGTCAAAAGGCACCTTTGGAATCAACTTTTGCTACACCGGGAGGCACTTTCCAATGTTTGTACGATTCAGGGAGGGTAGTGGTCATATAGTTGTAACCAAACAAGACCGTACGGTTGTGAATTGTAAGTCGTACAATATCAACTAGCATGGGTTGTACGGTTAGGGTGCAAGTCATACAATGTAGCAAGGTAGGGGGTTGGGTTGGCGACTGTATGGTGGTGACTAGGAGGTTGTACGATATGTGGAGATGACAAGGTTGTGCGGTAGTGCTTAGGGGTTGTACAGTGGTGAAGGGAAGATGTCGTGCAGTGATGGAGATGTACAGTGAGGTGTAAGAGGTCATACGGTGACAAAAGTGATGCAATACAGTGTTGTTTCTCCGATTCACTATTGCTAAGACCTCCAAAATGGAATTGACAACTTGAAGGAAAATGTAAAGAAGACACAAAAGTATATTGAGATAGTAACATATAGATATATTCCAGACAAAAATGGTTTTCCAGATTTGTCAGGTCTGAAGCAAAGAAATACAATGAATGGAATAGAGTGAGGGTTGATTCCCACCGAAACCGCAAGAGCCAAGTAGGGAAGATCTCTCACTTCTGAAATGGCAAACAATATAAAACTCCAACAAGAATTCGCATACAATAAAGTAATCCAAATCGCATACCTAGTACTACCTACATGTCATGCTTAAATACCCTTCGAAGAAACTTCCCAACAGTTTACAAAGATAGCCGACAACCCTACGTACGAAAAATAATTAAATAAAAATGGGTCAGAGATATACTAAATCAATCGGCCCATAAACAAAGGTTTGATTAAATATTTATTTTATGACGGGAACATTACATAGGGTAAGATTATCTATGTGTTTATTGGGAAGTGGCTTACAAAGGGGGTCAGAGCCCTAATGTGGTTGCCTGGGGAACTCTTTATAAGTAGTGTTAATAAGTGATAACATGATCATTAATGGAGTTTTAAATGAATTAACAAGATGTCATTTTGATACCTCGTCCATGCCTTGAGTGCTAGTATAGACTAGGATGGGAGTAGAGAGGATACATGGTTGCGACCTTGCTTCATCAGTATGCATTGTCTATATGAAAGGATATTGATGCCACATACAGTCACTAGGCGGCCGGGGTCCAAGAGGCTACTAGGGTAACCTTAGAGTTGACTCATGTGATGACAATTTGCCCATATACATATTAGATTTCCTACACATCTTGTTGCCTCTGGGATTAGATGTTACCACATGTACATAGTACCCTTGTCATAGACTACCTTCAAGATCTTGATACTTAGATTCTCGTTGTGATCTTGGATTGTTACCCGTTTGGGACTTGAGATTATCTCCTCTGCACGGTAGGAGTGGGGCCACTTAGGTTCCACACAGTCGGTAGGTAGTGATTCTTTACCATTGAGGCCCATCAGTTGGACACCGTTGTTAGACATATCATTCAGGCAATTGTTCCATTCTTTCTACCTGATGACTATGTTGGATGATCACACATAGTATGTTGTTCTTCAAATATTGAGATCCATACCCTACGACATGTGTTGTGGATGAGTATGCACCACTATGTACTTGTATGTTTTTTTATGAGCTTTACTTATGTGGTTAATATGATGGCATGGTTATGATTAATAGTTAAACATAGACCTAATTAACTTTCACATGTGATTCAATGTTATGGAACCCTTGAGGAATGCAACTCTTATTGCTTTACTTATATGTGATGTGTATATGATGTTAATTGCTTACGCATTGTTCTCTTACATGTTTTACTCTTGCAAAAAAAATTGTTGAGCAAACTTAGTATCTTTTAGGTTAGTTCCTCTTGGGTTCTCTAGCAAGGCGTTACAACTCCCCAAATTGATCTCCCTTAGATGTCCTTAAATGAAATATTCTCCCCTTCATATCTTTGAACCATACTTCCTTGACTCAGACTTGGCTATGACTCAATAAGGTGGACCCAACTTGTGACTCGGCAACGACTAGGCTATGACTCCATAAAATGAAAAAACCCTTGAAATTTAGAGATTTTTAACGATTTAAAAATTGTTTCATACACCCGTTATTGAATGAAACTTAAAGACACTATAACATCATCAAATAGGAGCTAATTTGATCACATACATCTATCACATAGGAACAAAAATAAATTGTAAAGAAAATAGAAAACATAGATATGCAGAATTATATATATTGCCAAATCAAAATCTATACAAAATCCATGAAATCCATGGCATCAAATGTTCTCAAACATATGCGTAAACAAAAACAAGTCTATAGCTCAAGCTCTAGCTCAGTCTCAACCTCACAGTAGTATGTTTGCCTCCTATAAAGGCATCTAAGGTAGATCTTGGATGACTGACAAGCCATAGTCTCTGTTTGTGAGGTGCCACTTTGATCAATGCCAGCTACGAGGGAGCTTGATCATGCTCTATCCTCCTCTGCCATAACTACAACCTCAACCTCTTTGTCTGCTTGGTCAACCCACTCATGGTCCTCAATGAAGACAAGATCGGTAGACTCAGTGAGTCACTCGAACTCTAGATCAATCTCAGCTAGAGTGGTCCAAGAGGATTCAATGTCCAAAATCTGTCTTGTTCCAAGACAAAGGTTATACAGAACAAAGACAAGATCATTCAACCTCTCCATAGTCAATCTATTATGCCTCTACAAAGTTTAACACTTACCTCTTTCCAATGAGTGGAGAAGTCGTGGACTAGTCGCTACGGACTCCTTGATGCTCTCAATGCAAACCTATGGCCTCGCCAATGTGATTTGTGGACTCTTTGATGCTCTTCTTCCCTATTGGTTGCAAACTTATTGCCTCTTTTTTTTCTTCCTCTCTCACTTTTCCTCTCTTTTTCTTAACAAGCAAATAGAATGTCTTTTCGGGAAAAATAGAAAACATATATTAAGAAAAATCGGCAAACATTTTATTTTGTTAATGTTTTTTGGCAAGTGCAAACCAGACTGTTGTGGCACAGGTCATGGCCTATGAGTCACCGGGTCATGGCACCAGGTCATGTAGACTCAGTGGGCACTCCACGGCCCACAACTCGTCACTACTCACACAACTCACAATGAGTTATGAATAACTGCTTTGAACATAAAGGAGAGACACACCTCTTCATCATGTCTACCCTTTGCAATGGTCACAACCTTTCATAATTACCCCCCATAGAAAGAGTCACAACCCTTCATCATTTATGCCCTTTGAGAGAGTCACAACCTTTCATAATTACCCACCCTTTGGAAAAGTCACAAACCCTCATCATTTCTGCCCTTTGAGAAAGTTACAGCCAAACATAACTACCACCCTTTCAAAGAGTCACAACCCTTCATCATTGTTGCCCTTTGAAAGTCACTTCCTTATTTTCTTCCCATTCTTTTCTTCTAGTAATCCTTATTTCATATGCTCCCTTCTTTCTTCATTCCTCCATATCCCCTTTCTAATGAAGTGTTTCTCTTCCCCCTTTTGTATCTCATGTTTGAGGGAGTCATAACTTTTCATCTTATAACTTCTGACCATTCCTTGAACTTAACTAAATTCAATTATGTTATGTTTTAACTTTATTCTTTTATATTTTTATTTAAATTTGATTTTTATTCATTTATATTTTGATTTTATTATTAAATTTAAATCCTACTTAAAAAAGGGGATATTACAGGCAAGAGCCTACAACACAACGGTATATTGTGAGCCTCTTATAAGGGAGGTCTTGAGTTCGAATCTACTCGAGGTTAATAAATAATAATAATTAATCACAACACAATAATTATAGTGAATCTTGGCATCGGCCTCTTACTGATCCAAAAAAAAGGGATATTACACTAACACATGCAATTTCATTCTATTTCATCTTATTAATATTTGCAAAAGAAAATTGTAAACCTACTGATTTCTTCTTCTATGTTAAAATCAGCATTTGTAAGGTCTAGGAAAAGTAGCAACAAGAAAGACACAACATAAAAGCATCAGACACAAATGACTTCAGGAGAAAGGCTCGCTATAATTTTTGTGAGCTTCTTGTGACAAAATTATCAATAGATTAAAATAGCACCTTGTTTGGATACCAAAACATGATGTTAGCACATGTGATGATGGACCCAAAGCATTTGTGCGAGAGATCCGTGACTCAATTGTTTGTTTTGATATTGAAAAACTGGACAAAGGAAGGACATAGTAAGCAATGGCAGCAGTGACGAGTGCCAATACCAATCATCTCCAAGTTCATTTGTTACCCCACAAGATCATCATCCACTTTCCTCTACTAGAGAATCCATAGAGTTGTATCCTACTTTCTCTGTATCACAAACCTTTGAGAAAAAAAGTAAGATACATAATCTCAGCATCATAAATGTTATAGACATGATGGTTTTTACGAGCACACTATCCTGTTGACATCGTTGGGAAGTGCACTAGAGATGTCAACATTGTTTATGACTACACTAACCACTGTCTAAGATTATGATTCCAAACTCAAGCTCTGAAATGAAGAAATTGAGAATTTGAACTTTAAACTGGATGTGAGGACTCAAGATGGTAGTTAGGGTCTACATGGCCTAAATTGCAGCAGAAAACCTTATGTAGAATTGCACTAGGGAAGGCCAGACAACCATAACTATCACAGGAAAAAAATCATCACTGAGCAAATATGATTAAAACTGTACTAGCATCAGTTGATTATGGATTAAGAATAAATAGAGACCACGTGTGCATAAGAGTTCGTGTCAATGAGCTTTGCAGATTGACCTCGGTGCCTAGAGAATTCGCTGGCTCTACCTAGAAGGAAATGTATTGACATATAATTGTAAGTGGCATACAGTGACCTATGTTTTCACTAAACACAATTGGCTGCCCTTATTGAATTAAAAATTTATCTCACTGACAGTCAGACCCTCTTGCCAAATCAGTTATAGTGAAGAACAAAATACAGCAATGCACAAAGGCAAAGCAATTTCACCTCAACTAGCATAGTACACCTCTCACATCTCTGATTGCAAGAAAATCAATAGCTCAATGAAATCAAGTTTGAAGAATCATCAAAAATGAATCTACAATGCACATATTGATAATGAACAAGGAAACCATACCACACAGGAAGAAAAATGAACCCATTAAGCTCGTATTACTGTATGAAAAATACAATTCTAATATTTTATTAGATAAGCTTAGTATTGATAAAACCTTCTATTCTATTGATGTCTGATGGATTAATAGGAGCAGCAAGCATCTTTACACACACTTCATTCTCCTTAAGATCGCTTACAGGAAGTTCAACCAACCTGCAACAATTGCAATTCAGTTTTCTTATTTTCAGGACAAGAAATCAACTTCAAGGAATTAAAACAATCTACAACCATTAGAATGCATTTTGCATATATTTGGGGCAAAAAATAAAATCCAACAATATGCTATACAATACAGGATACTCTGTATTTGTTTCTTATTCTTACAAATTAAAAAACAGTCACCACTGGTCTCTGAAACATCAAATATTCATACGCTTATCTCAGAGGTTTCCGAAGTTATCATCAATATCTACTTTCTCTCATTAGCTAATATGATAACTGTTAGTCCAGCTCAAAAACACAAGTTCTTGGTGAACAGAATAAAATAGCAACTTAGTACTCAGATGATACAATAATTCAAGTTTAGAACATATAAAATTTCTGCTGCTAGCTTAAAGGTTTAGAAATAGATTTGCTAATATAATTCGTAATTACTATTTCAATGGAAAAATAATAATCTTTCAAACATGGTCAGTATTTGCCTTTTAACTAACAACAAAAAAGCTGAAAGGCAAATGCTACAATTATAGATGTAAAGCATTGAGCCAAGTAAAGAGATGCTCTTCCGATATATCTTGCTCATTATTCCTGTTGGGCTAACTTTCATGCAACATCTCTGGGATGATTTAAATATCTAGGATTTTGTATGTTGACAGTAATCACTTGGAAAATGGTACTACACAACCATACAGAATGTTCAATCTCAGGGGGTGTCTCTACAACAGAGATGAATCAACATTAAGAAGAAGAATAGTAATCAGATCACTTGTGTATAGTCAGTACAGCTCAATTGAGTTCATTCCTCAAAGAATTGCAGTTTAGAGGATAAGGACAAGATCTAAGACAATAGGCATGGATATCTTATAAGAGGATATTTGAAAAAATTTAAAACCATCAAATGCTCTTCCATTTTTAGACTTTCTCCAGCATTAAATTTCAAATAACTTGGAATATATGCATTTAAAAAAACATGGATTTTAATCTTTAGCCACTCTTGCATAAAATAGGTTATCACCAATTAGATGTATTAGTCTTATAGCTAGGATCAATAGCTATCATTAAGTTGTTCATAAATGCATGAAAATAAGGTATTTCAAGCAATACCTCCTCTACATAATGATCCGCCAGAGGACTTACACTGAGGGGAAATATTTCCACAAATCTATAACTTCAGCTAGTCCTAAACTATTCTGTCTGATTATAAACTTTATCGTGATTGGCCCTATCATAGTCAAGGTTGATTTTTCTTTTTCATATAGTCCTCATTCTTTTAATACTGTCTGCTTTAAAAACCTATAGGCCAAATTAATTTACAAAATGGCAAAAACCTAAGTAAGTTCCACCGTTTCTAATTTACAATAGGCAGTTATAAAGGAGGCGCACATTTTTAACGGGCCAGACAACATGTTTTCTCCTCCAAGCACACAATTCAGTGGTTTAACCCTAACTAACTTGTATCATATAACAAAAAATTACACTATGTTTCAGTTTTGGGTGAATTGCTCAAGTTTATTGTACAGGGCAGTGTATGTGTACTTGAATAGCTACACGACGCACCTGCAACTTACATTTGGAAATTTGGACAACTTCAGTGAATCCCTTCTTTTATATGTCTCCCATGTAGCTATTACCAAGTATGCCTTGCTTTAGCATTCAATTTAAAATTTTGAGAATTTTATATGGTTGTTTATAGAGCTTTCTTTTCTTTGACTTTATGATATTTGAATTTTTAAATGTTAGGGTTCTGATTCAGTAAATTAGTTGTAGTTTTACTTTTTATTTATTTTAATTTAATTGTTACATTAAAAAAATTATACTTAAAATTAAGATTTAATATTTATAATTTGTTCATTTTTAATTGTAATTGTAAATTATTTGACTATAAATTCTAGTCATTACTTTTATGTAAGTTTTTTAAATTTTTTAATGTATAATATTTTATTTAAGCAGATTATAGAATATGCATACATTTAACATTTCCAAAGTACCCGTCTCCTGTTTTTATAAAATGGTGTAACGACACATGTACCCATCTCTCAAACCAATATCAATACCAATCTCCTAGAACTATTAGTTTCGTACTTAAAAAAGAGATATCAAACAGTAGGGCTTGAAATATCCAAGAGACACTTATGTCAAAAGAGAAATCAAGATTCAAGCATAGAATTGGAGGTTTTTGATATGAATGATTGTAGTTTGATAAATAAAACATATCGGGTAGTTTGATAAATAAAATATATAGGGCCAATCATATCCAAGTTGAGAGGGTGACCAACATCAGCTAATTGTACTATTTCCTGTAGGAAAGAAAGATAGGATGTGTTCCAATTTTCTATCAATCTTCTTGCACATCTTCTGTAAGAGTATATTGATTGAATTGTTGAAGCATTTGTTTGTTGTATCTTAATATTTAAAAAGCTTTGCCTCTCCCATATTCTCACACCTAAAGGATAAGTCTATGCTCCAATGGTCAACTTCGTGGGCTAAAGGAACAAGGTGGCTCCTATGCCAATCATTTACACATTCCCAATTAGTTATCTAGACCATAGTTGAAAATATCACTATCGATGTTGTTATATGGAGCCTAATCAAACTTAGAGGTTACTTTTTTCCCACTTTTATCGGCGTAGTTTCCCCCCATAGTTTTTTCAACGAGGGTTTGGGAGCAACACCCCTTGCGAGGTCCAAAGGGTTGTATCGAGAGCCAATGCCCCACAACAAAGCTCAATGTACTTTTATTATTGTACCAAGGCATTGGGATATATTTTTCTATTGATCGAAATATTCTAACCGAATCTTTGTAACCAACATAAGTCTTGTTAAAATGGCTTAGAGTTAGGGCTTCTCATATGAGAATTTGGTGGCTTCTTACAGCAATATTTCGATGCAAGCGATTGTAGATAGGAATTAGTTTGATTTAATGGATAATAATATTGGACACTTTGTTTGGTGGATGTAGCCTGAGATTGGGTGAACCGCACTAAATCTTTGTGTCTTCTTGTTCCATTTTTCTGTGTTTTTATTCCTCTACTTTATTAGATAAATCTGCATTTAACTAACAGATATCTATCTATCTAGCCCTAACAATAGGCAACTTATCACCAAGGGCAAAATAATTAGCGAAAATCAGGGATTAATTGACAACTTATCAACTAAAACATTAGCAACTAAAACAATTGCTTAAATTTAAATAGAAATGATTTTTATTTTTTTGGCAAAATTCGATGAGGAGATGCATCTAATGAGTTAGTAAATGAGTAAACAAACCAAACATGCTAAGCCTAAATTTATTAAATGCAAATAGACTACAAATGGCATCCTCGTGAAATGTTGATGGTTGGTAGCAATAGCTTGATAATCTAAACTATGAAGCAAACTAAAACTAGCAAATTGGTTTTGTAAAACTGTAAATAAATACAAGTACAACATCAAAATAGTCTACATCTTCCTCTTCCCCTTCCCATCAGCTCTAATAAAAATACTGGAAGAGTAGAGGGTCTAGTCCTCTACACAAATGGTTGCAACTCGACCTCAATCTTAGATGTAGATGGTGTTGGCACTAGCAATGACTCCTCATCATCCTCAACCTCCTCATCCTCCTGAATGTCATCCAACCCCACTGTGAATCCGCCCTACTCCATAGCCTACATCTCCAAATCATAGATCTCATTATCTTCAAACAATGGAAGTTGCTCTTGTGCTGTCCAATCACACTAAGGATCCATATCATCCAAATCAAGTGGGCCAGCTAGTGTTTTCTCTATCTTCCTTGTGCGCAATTGAAGGTTATATTGCACAAAGACAAGGTCATGCTAGGGTTTCAAAATCAAGGCTGTATATGCAACGTCACTCCAATTTTTCAGAATCAAGGCTGTATATGCAACGTCACTCCAATTTTTCAGAATCAAGGTTGTATATTGCTCTATTTTATTGTTTCATAATGACACACTTACGTTTAGCACTTATTCTTATCATCCAGTCTATCCAGATTAATTCTTCTCACACACACTTTCATTCTATGAATGAACATAATATATAGAAGTTGTGGATGCAATTGTTTTCAACTATCTCTAAAACTTCCTCCACACATAACTCCAGGAACATATTAAGTAGTCAAATAAAAGAAATTGCCGCCTTAACAAATGCACTTTGACGTGGCGAAGGATATGTTGTTTCAAACTAAACACACCAATTATCCGCTTAAGACAATCGGGCATATATTGATTATGTTTGTAATATAACATGCTTGACCGCTACCGATAAATTATTAGGACCTATTTGGGTGCTTTCCTGCCCGTAACACTTTATTAAAAACACATCATTGTTAAACGTATACACTTGATAACTCAAAATGTGATGCCACATCTCTGCTAAACAACAAGAAAAGTTCTCCTGGATTTCGAACAAAACACTTTACCTTATAAGCAAAATAACCAATGTCTCCAAGGCACCTATAACAATATACCATATCGATCCAAATCACCTATTGACAAGAAAGAATCGGTAGAACAAATATTATTAACGCATGTGTTTTCCCTTGCTCGATCTCTAAGCTTGGTGAATATCATGAAACTATTACAATAATAGATAAGATGTCTATTATTAGTTAATGGTTATCTTGTAAATATCTTAAGCTTTAGTTTGCTTTCGTTTTTTGCTTTCTCTGGAATAGAATGTTTCTATTCTTTACGATCATTTCATAAGGAAACATCGTCTTATTCTTTTGTATAAATTGACCTTTCGGTCTCTGTTAATTATAAGCAAGTATTTACCAATTACCTTGTAATATAGTATCAGAGCAAGGTTGAATTTTTTTTTGAAAATAATAATTTCTTATTGAAATTATCTGAACCTTATTTTCGAAATTATTCATTCTCTAAATTATTCAAGCTCGAATCTGCAAAAAATGCGACTTCAGCTTGCTCGCATCTGTTATGTTTTGCTCGTTTTTGACTGGAAATCGCGAGCCGTGTTTTGCAGTCTTTTTTTCCTGAATCTGCAACAAAAAATGTGTCTGTAACACCATTTTTTGGTTCGAAATCCTCATCTCTACTGCTCTATCAGTCCATCAGTCCCTATTCTGAAAAGAAAAGTCTGATTTTCACAGAAAATCGACATTTTTCTGCAAATCCGACCTTCAAATCCGCCGACTAGGGTTTTGCTCGAAATCCTAATTTTTTGGGGTCGAAAAAATATTTTGTTTGCAGATTCTTTGTGGGTTTTTCGAGAGCTCAACTGGGTTGTCGTCCATTTTCTCTGGGTGCCTCAATTTTTGTGCCTCGATTTTCGAACCAGCAGATCCAGAAAACGACAACAGATTCCTTCTGCGTTTTTCGAGCTCTCTTCTGGGTCATTCTCTGATTCTTCTGGGTCATCCGTATTTTTGCCTCGAAGAACGTGCCTTCACAAATTTTCACAATTTTCATTGAAAAACGTGCCATGGCATCTCTGACAAATATTTTGCTCGAACATAATTCCAAATTCAATGGTCGCAATTATGGAACCTAGAAGCAGCGCATCATCGCAATCTTCGAATATCGCAACACCACTCAACTTGTTCTGAGTGTTACGCAGCGTCCGACTTCTCCGGGTCCTGATCAAGATACGATCTGAACAATCGAGAGGTAGTAATGCTTCTCAAACTATCCGTAGCTGATGACCAGCTTTCTCAGATTCCATTCGGCAAGACAGCGGCCGAAATCTGGACACATCTAAAAGGTCTTCATGAGACTTCCGACAAGAGCAGAGCCTTCTTTCTGAAAAACACTCTGTTTTCTATTGTCATGGATGAGCGCACCTCACTCCAGGCACACCTGAATCGGATTCAGGAAATCCGTGATCAGTTACTTGCCATCGGTCGCAAGATGGAGGAAGAGGATATTGTGGTAATCACTCTTCGGAGTTTACTAAAATCCTATTAGCATTTTATCGAGACTCTCAACATCACATCTACTGGTGTTGATCTAAAGTTCATTGATCTCTGCACCCTGCTGCTTCAGCAAGATCGGTGGAAACAACAGTTTGGTAGCAGGTCCAGTTCCACCTCCACTGAGCAAGCCTTTGCTGCGAAATCCTTTCAGAAGGATAAGGGCAAATTTCAGCAACCATCTCAGCAGAAGTCTTCTACTCCAGCATCCGATGGTACCAGAAAGAAGAACATTCAATGCAACTACTACCACAAGTATGGTCACATGAAGGTTGAATGTTGGAAACGCTTAGCTGCCCAGTCTAAGCAATCAGGTTCGCAACCCAAAGCGAACAGTGCAGAGCACACTGAGCAGGCGGAAGCTGCCTTGTACGCCTTCATGGCTAAAAGACTCGCAGATCATGTGCAGTCATCTGCCTGGTACATTGATTCAAGTGCCTCTCGACATTTCACTCACTGCAGAGACTGGTTTACTGACTACCAGCCTTATTCAGATTCTGTTATCTTTGGTGGTGGAGAAGAGTACACGGTTGTTGGTAAAGGCAACATTCAAATTCAGTCTGTTGGGAGGAAGCTCATATTCCTTGATGTGTACTACGTTCCAGGGATGGAACTAAATCTACTTTCGGTCAGTCAGTTGTTGCGACATTCTCCACACTTGGCAGTCACTTTCAGTTCACATCAGTGCATCATCATTGATCGGGCGACTAAGTCTACTGTTGCAGTTGGTCTTGAGGATCATGGTCTTTTCAGACTTATTGATTCTAGTGATTCTCGGGACTTAGCTATGGCTGCTCGGTGATCTTCCATCAACACACTTTGGCATCAGCGGTATGGGCACTTAAATGTGCATTATCTCTCACAACTTGCTCGGGATGAGCTTGTTCTTGGTTTGCCAGAGATTCAAACCCAACACCTTGGAGTTTGTGATGCATGTCAGGCTGGGAAGCAACATCGCACACCTTTCCCCAGTGGTGATTCTTGGCGAGCTTCTCAAGTACTTCAGCTTGTTCATGCTGATATCTGCGGCCCTATGGTCACTCCTTCTGTTCTTGGGTACAGGTATTTTTTGTTGTTTGTAGATGATTTCAGTAGAAAAATGTGGGTTTATTTTCTTAAAAAGAAATCCGATGCATTTACTGTATTTCAGAAGTTTAAACCCTTGGTTGAAAATGAGTTTGGGAAATCTATTATTACTCTTAGATCAGACAATGGGGGAGAATTTTGTTCTAATGTTTTCTCCAGCTTCTTGGATACACATGGCATCCAACACCAGTTCACCACACCCCACACGCCACAACAGAACAGTGTAGTTGAACGTCGAAATAGGACAACCACCGAGATGGCTCGTTCCATGCTTGAACACAGACATGTTCCGAAGCGTTTTTGGGCAGAAGCAGTTAACACTACAATTTATCTATTGAACCGGTCACCCACAGTGGCGGTCAAAGGTAAAACTCCGGAAGAGGCCTGGTCAGGTCGCAAGCCTAGAATCAGTCACCTGAAGGTTTTTGGCTCTCTTGCTTTTGTTTGGATCCCTGATGCTTCACGCACCAAGTTAGATGCCAAAAGTCAGAAACTGATGCTTGTTGGATATAGCAGTCTTCACAAAGCCTACTGCCTTATTGATGTTGAGACATCTATCTCATATACAGCCGCGATGTAGTCTTTGATGAGCAGCGAGGACCATTCATGCCTGTTTCTCCTGTTCCTGATCCAGCAGACCAGCCTATGCAGGCTCATGATTTGGGAGTTCGGTTTCCATTAGGTCCACCTAATGGGAGGGCTCCAGTAGCTCTTGTAGCTCCAATCATGCTAGTGATACTTGTACAAACACCTTCGGCTTCTCCTACAGGATCACCTCATTTTGAAGATGCTTCACCTGAGTTTGATCCAGATTCTTCTGATGAGGATCCTGCTGATCAAGCATCTCCTAGTACTACTGTTGGTCATTCTCCTCTCCGACCTAAGTGGTGGGCTAAGACACTTGTTGATCTTCATGATGATGAGCTCATTGATGGGAGAACTGCTCGGAAAAAGAGCAAAACTACAGATTCTGTTAACTTTGCTCTTATGGCCAACATTCACAGTGTGTTTGAACCTCAAACATATTCCGAGGCTAAAGGAATTCCAGAGTGGGAACAGGCCATGACATCTGAACACCAGAGCCTGCTGAAGAACAACACTTGGGTCCTTTCCGATCTTCCACCAGGGAAGAAACCCACTGGCTACAAATGGGTCTACAAAATCAAATACAAATCAGATGGTACTTTGGATAAGTACAAAGCTCGTTTAGTGGCAAAGGGCTTTTCTCAGCGTTAGGGCATTGATTATGAGGAGACCTTTGCTCCTACTGCAAAGATGAGCACCATCAGATTAGTCCTAGCCATGGCAGCACAGTTTGGCTGGAAGGTCCATCGGATGGACGTAAAGAGTGCTTTCCTAAATGGTGATCTCCATGTAGAGGTCTACATGATGCAGCCTCCTGGTTTCAAAGTTGCTGGTAAAGACCATCAGGTTCTTAGATTGGTAAAAGCTGTCTATGGTTTGAAGCAGGCCCCTCGGGCATGGTACATCAAGATTGATACGTATCTCAGTGATCAAGGCTTCAAGAGGAGTTCTTCAGACTCAAATCTGTATATCAAGACTACTGACAATGACATCATCCTTCTGGTTATCTATGTGGATGATCTGATCATCACTGGCAGTTCAGCATCTTTGATTCAGGGAATCAAACAACACTTATGCCAATCTTTTGATATGACTGACCTTGGCCTCATTCATTATTGCTTAGGTGTTGAAGTTTGGCAACAGTCTTCTGGTATATTCATCTCTCAGTCCAAATATGCCAGGGCCCTGTTAGACAAATTCCGAATGCAAGATTGCAAACCTGCATCTACATCTATGGAGAAAGGTCTCAAGTTATCAGCCAAGTCTGATTCTCCTTCCGTTGATGATACTACGTATAGACAACTAGTAGGCAGCCTCATCTACCTATCTGCTACTAGGCCTGATATCAGCTTCGCAGTCAACTATACTTCACGCTTTATGACAGCTCCTAAGGTTGGTCATTGGATAGCAACAAAGCGTGTGCTTCGTTATGTGAAGGGCACTTCTGATTATGGACTTCTGTATTCTCGGAGTTCTAATCCTAAACTCAGTGGGTTCACAGATTCAGATTGGGCAGGCTCTGTTGATGATAAAAAGTCAACATCTGGATATGTGTTCAGTTTGGGATCTGGTGCAGTCACATGGACCAGCAAGAAGCAGCAGGCAGTTTCTCTCTCTTCTACAGAGGCTGAATACAGAGGGACTGTTAAGGCAGGATGTGAAGCTGTCTGGCTTCGTCGGATGCTTGGGGATATGCAGATGTCACCAGCAGGACCGACTACTCTGTTTGTTGATAACGAAGGCGTTATGAAGTTAGCACGGAATCCAGTCTTCCATGAACAAACCAAGCATGTGGATGTTCATTGTCATTACATACGACAGTTGGTTGAAGACGGGACTATAGATCTGCAGTATGTTCCTATCACAGATCAGACTGCAGACATTCTCACCAAGCCTCTTGGTCCTAATAAGTTTGTCAAATTCAGAGGACGGCTTGATGTGTTAGATAGATTAACCATTAAGGGAGGGTATTACAAGAATAGATAAGACGTCTATTATTAGTTAATGGTTATCTTGTAAATATCTTAAGCTTTAGTTTTCTTAAGCTTTAGTTTGCTTTCGTTTTTTGCTTTCTCTGGAATAGAATGTTTCTATTCTTTACGATCATTTCCTAAGGAAACATCATCTCATTCTTTTGTATAAATTGACCTTGCGGTCTCTGTTAATTATAAGCAAGTATTTACCAATTACCTCGTAATAGAAACACTGCCATAGAGCACAAGTAAAACTCTTGATATATCTTAAACTTCATAAATGTTAGCCACAGAAGATTATCAAAATACAGCCCACCGCGTTGGATGTCAAGATTTTCAATTTCTATGTTTACAAATATATCTATGGAGACTCTCAATGTGAAAGATCAAAAGAACCTTATAGAGTGATGTTCATACAACCATGTTGCAACAGACATATACATCTTGAGGTAAGTATGTTATTTATTAATCAATTCATTTAAATAATATCCGTGCTCAGTCCTATTATAAAATCTAGGCTAGAAGGAATATATAGGGATACAATATGGGGAAGGCCTATATAAATCCAGCCAACGAGTTATCTCGAGATGAGTAAAGGGTCTATGTCCCCAAAAATGCCTTGAGGACATGTCCAAGATGGGCTTAAGTGCTTGGATCCACAAATACTTGAGGGAGACTATTGAGTTTACTGTTAAAGTGACCTATTGTGTCTCATCAATCCTTCTAAGCCAGAGTTATAACCAAGATAGAATGACTTTTTCAATTCACATATATTTATTATTAACTTACCTTTACAGGTAGCCTCAAGAGAGAGAAGAAAGGTGTATTCAAGGAGAGGCTAGTGTAAATCCACCCAATCGGTTGTTCCGAGATGTGTAAGGAGTAGCGTCCCAAAGATGCCTTGAGGACACATCCTAGATGGTCTTAAGGGCTTGGATCTATAAAGCCTTGAGGGAAACCATTGAGTTTGGTGCCTACGCAATTGGTTTACATTCTAAGTGTTCTTCTTGACTAAGAACAATAATTAAAGCAAAGCAAAACAAGCATCTCGCTAAGTAGGCCACCTCGTATGGATGCGTAAACACCGCCACCGAGGGCAAGGGGACCAAAGTTCCACTCTTGGACTTAGTATGGAATTGGCTTGGAGTAATTATTTGAAAGTTATGCATACACATATGTACTAATAATCACTTGTAGTTGCAGGATTCTATTGAAGAAGTAAATTTTGTAAATCTTTTCTTAACCCTAGCTTATTACAAATTGTAACGCATTAATCGAAAATGCATGCCTCATATGTGTGCATCGTGTCTACTTCATGTCTTCATGCATTCATGTGTCTACTTTGTGTTTCATGCACTACATGTTTACTTTGTGTATGCTTTGCATTTTCATGCATCCAATTATATGCTTCTGAGGACAAGCAAAATTTGAGAGGGGAGGACTGTGATATCCCCGTCAAAATAGGGTATAAAATAATAATAATATAATATTAATAATCATGTTATAATATATCAAAATATTGAGAGTTCAATATTATTATAAAAAAAGATAAAACATTATATTTAAATTAATAATCATAATATATACGTAAATATATTATGCCTAATATATGTAATAATATTAATATTAATATTAATAATAAAAAATATAATTTATATATTATTAATATAATATACGTTATTAATATAATATAACTATTATTTATGAAAGGACAGGACTCTAAGAATGAAAATTATATATAGGGAGTATGAACATTAAAAAAATGACATGGAGAAAAACAGAAGAAAAAAAAGGAGATATATAAAATATGGTCTGCAAAAAGTTCAGTATGAGGAAATTGAAACAACATTACATTGGTAGTCAATTCCTACTATTTGGGGTTCTCTGATTAGTATTTGGCAACATTGAATTAAGAATCATGAAATCAAGAATGTTGTTACAATCATGCTTCATGCTCAAAATCGTATAGCAGACTGTTTGCAAGGTTTTGGGAAAGTATGAAAAGTGCACTACAAACCTGGAACGTGCATCTTTATGTCATTTGTTAGCAATGCATCAGAGCTAGGCTGGCTTTGTGTTGTTTTGGGCCATATGTGGTAGATTTGGTGCATATTGGAGGTTGTGTCAAGGTGCCATCTTGCTGTAACAGACCTATAACATTATTGGAACTGCATAGCAGTCTTGTTCATTTAACATTATCAGATTTCCACAATCCATTAATAATGAGAGCAATGTTTCTGGATTAGATTGTGTGAGTTTTTTTAGCATCAACGTTTCGGATCATATTTCATATTCCGGTTGTCTCTCATCCTGATGATGGATCATGTAGTATGATCCGAAACGTTGATGCTAAAAAAACTCACACAATCTAATCCAGAAACATTGCTCTCATTAGTCTTGTTCATATTAAGATTAGTCCACTTAACAAAGAATTGGAGCTGTAGTTTTGGGGCTGTAATGGTGTAGCCCCAATTTATAGATCATTGGTGAATGTGGTCTAGAATGAGAAGAAAATTGGGAGACATATACTTGATCCACTATCTGTAGCAGCCCTTCTAGAGTCAATGTCAAACCTGCAACAGTCAACTCCAACACACTTTCCAAGGTTTTTCATGTTACTATTTCATAGGAATGTTGTCTCATGTTTAGGCACTAATGTGCAAATGATTGTCTTTGAAAGCAATTATAACACTATGCATAATGAGTACAAAGAGAATTTATATCAGACTTAAATGATAGTAGTATGCTTCAATTTGGCAGGTGGTTTATTGTTATTGTTGCTCTTGACAACAAAATTAGAATTATGTTCTTGGGTGTATTCAATTTTGTATGCTATTATTTTAATAGTACATACATATTGACAATGAGTTCCAAATTATGAATGCATATATATTGAGTATTGAGTTTGACTATTGAAGTGTTGTATGTTAACGTTCTATAATGTTTAAATGGCATGCTTTATCCATGCTTTCATATGAATGTAATCTATCTATGCCGATTTCCCTATATATTTTATAGTTTTCCTATATTTATATAGCCGTCCCCTTTGTTATCCCCTTGCTATACCCCAAACTTGGCAAAACAAAATTGTCGCCCTGGAAACTCGTCCCCCCATCCCCTGTCACCCTTGTCTCGAAAACTTGGGGTGAGATTAAAAAAATTAAAATTGAAAAATAAAATTGAAAACTTAACTTAAATCTGATTTTGCTTTGAAAACCTCTTCAAGTCCACTAAAACTTGCTCTTGATCCCTGCAAATCACATTTCAAGAGCTTGAAAGCTTTTTTTGGGCCCAAATAGCAACATACAACCAAGGTAACACCAGTACTAGGGTATGTCGAGACAGGGGGATGCCGGGACGAGTTTCCAAGATGGGGGGAAATGGGCCTCATTTTTGGAACGGCTAGGGGACGACGGCAGGTGGTGGACAGGGTAGGTCCCGTATTGTACAGTATACATATAGAACTTGAAATGCTAGTTATGAAATAATTTTTCAGCATAACTTAACAATTTAAGTACTCAAATATGGCAAAACTGCAATATGAACTAGAGCCATTGAACATTCAACATAGTAACATATTACATACCCAATACTAACAATCAAAAATCAAAATTCAAATAGAAATTCAAGTACTCGTCCCAGCGGCATCATGGTTGTGGAATGGTGAAGGTGAGGGTACTTGGATACTCAAGTACCCAGTGCAGGGATGTCTCGAGGACAGGTACTTCGAGGTTTGGGAGGGGGGTGCGAGTCCCCATGTTACACAGCATACAACTCACACATGCTTAATGGGCTTTTGTTTTGCCATCAACGGCCTATTAACTGTGGGCAATGTTTTAAGTGTTTACCACCAATTTATCGGTCATAAGTCAGCAACTTATCGGCGATGAAGTGTTGGGATATATCATCATCTGGAATTTATCACAATAAGTGACACTATGATCTGGACCATGCTAACCCGCGGGTCTACTTGGCACCGCAAGCTTGCTAAATGATTACTTCAAATTTTATCTGGCTCAACTTGAAGCTAATGCCTCAACTTGAAGCTAATGCCTATTTGAAACCATAAGTTGCAAGAGCAATAAAAAAAACTAAGCAGGCCTTTTAAAACGACGTCAATTATGAGCAACCTTGAAACATTACCATGCAAGATATCTCTGTAGGTTGAATAATCTAGAAGCTAGATAACAAATGAAGTGAATTTGGTAGCTAGTACTGACAGCCATGTTACCTGGCTACTACTAGTTTCCCGTACTTCATTTTTTGTAAAAATGTTACCACGTGGACGCAATTTAATACACAATGAGTTTTCAGAAGAAAGAAGATCGACATTGTAGTGTCCATTGAGTGTTACAAAATCATAGTCAAAATAAGAAGAGATAACTTCTATCTACAGTATTACATAAGCCTAGGTGCAGTGGGTAGAAGCAAGTGAGAGACAAAGGCAACAAGAGCATCAATTTCCTACACGCGTCAGATGCTTATGCCTTGGTAACGTTGTTTTATTTGTTAGATTATCAAATCTTCTAGTCAAAATTTTCCCTATTCCATGGCATGCCTATTATCGCTCATGCATATAAAAAATATCCTCCAAGCTGAGCTCTAATTCAGTCTTGTTTATACAGATGAAAGTGAAACAAATTCTGCAAGCTCACTCATAGAAGCGTTATGTGTGAAGACTTTGTCAGTGACAAAATCAAGAAACTTTCTTCACCAATTTAAGGATTACTGCAACACATATAGCCCTCTTACTGCTGCATAATTTGCATGGCTTGATTATTATATAGAAAAATTGCCTGGAAGTAACTCAACTATTGCGTTCATAGGGTCACTAATCCCGTTCTGAGAAGACAGAATAGGAACTTACTGTGTCGAAAACATAACATGAACAAACAGTTTTATAGCTTGAGTTAGTTATAGTGTTGAGTAATCTAACATTTATATTGGAAGGGGACCTACTTCAAAAATTTCCTGGTCACTAAGAAAACGAAGTGGTAATTGGATATGGTAGAATAAAAGAATGGTAAATAGATTCTTACGGTTAAAAACAGCAACCATTTTCATCGGCTTGACGAAGGCTTCCATCACACTGATCCCAAAAATTGGATAGCTACTCTTAAAATAAAAATTTTACAGGCAGACCAACAATTAATAAAATACAGAATCAACTCATTCAATTTTATTTTATTTACAATATTTTCTTCGAAAAATCCCAATTTTTGAAGTGGAAAACGTACGATCAAAAAAGTTTCGGGCATCAGAGAGCCCCAGTGAAAATTTCGGGCCATACCATAAATTGAAAGATAAATGATCCCCACTCAGTTGCCCTACACTGAGTAACGAAAATAAAGAAATTTGAGACATAATGTAGGAAAATGAAACCTGGTCACTTTGTCGGGAGGACCGTGTTCCTCGTAAATAATAGCCCTCGAAGATTGGCATACAGAGGAAGCAAAGGTGCGCAATGAAGTCGTAGCAAACCGTCTATAAGAACCCCTTCCACGTCCTACAAGCTCTGCTACAGACAGTGCTTTCAAAGCTACTCTGAAATTAGTCATCGATTCGGCCCTGCTCATCAACATCAGTTGCATAATGTCTTGCTCGAAGGGAGGGGGCTTAATTAAGACAGCAGAGAAGCTCATTTCACTAAGAACTCAAAACATTTCATAAATGAAAATACATAAACCATTTACATCATAATGTGAATATTATTCCATAATTTGGCATGGTATACCATGATCCCACATAGTCAAAATAAGGACAACCATATTCTAAACATAGGTCAAAGCATTCATATCATCTCATGGATGCATCAATAAAATCTAGGAAATAACAAATAACATCCTACCCATATGCTTGTTCTTGACAACATCACAAATATGGAAAACAAATTGTCACTCAATAAATTTCAAATGGAAAAGTATTTATTATGGTTCATAGCTAAGATCAATCTATACATAAAATGGTAGAGTCATATAAGACAATCACTACTTGAAATGACATATATTTTAGGTATATGTAGTATTAATCAAAATCTAAAAGGCAAAGTAATTAATAATTAATTTTGCAGGTATGATATCTCAGAATAAAATGAAAAGAAAATAGTCTTGTTGGTAAAATAATCAATCTCTCGCTAAGTACTCAAAATCTGACCCTCTGAAAAGAAAAACATTTGCCCTCTTAAAGAACCTACTACAAGCAAGGCTCAGTAATGTTGTAAGGGCAAGTTTAAAACAAAAAGAATATTTGAATAAAGGTGTAGACTTTGTTAGTTTACAAATTTGTCACATAATCTATGACAATTGAAACTACCACTTAGATCAAATATAATGATATTTTATACTAACCCTCCACCTATTTTGCAAGGTGTAACTATTTGGTTGTGAAATGGAATCACTCAAATAGGGCAAATGCCTCCACTTCATGTGCAAAAGAATTAAATATGTATGTAGGGAGAAGGAATATTCCTAAGCACAATCCCTTGTGAATTTGAATTAGATTAGCAACACCCAAATAGAGGAAGAGATGCCAATACTAAATTTGAATTACTAAAAGGAATGTGATGCAAAGAATTACTCTTTGTCCTATCTGTAATATGTGTAAATGCAAATACAAAATTGAACTAATTGATTAAGTAAGACATGAAATGGAAATCTAGATGTTAGATATATGCAAACAACTCAATTTAGATATGCAATTATGCTTATAATAAAAGTTGAAATGGAAGATAGAAGAATAACCTTGAAATGTGTAGGAGAAAGTGTGTTTGTGCTCTAAAAAGTGAAGATCTAGCCAATTTTTGTAATTTTGTCCATGGATTCTAGAATAAAACAGAAAACCTAGAAAATATTTTTCCTACCAAAGCCTTTGGAATAGGTTGACTTGGAGGAAAATTGTCTAGACGTCATTACATGAGGTCATTGTGTTCCCAGGGCCCTGTAACTAGGTCAACTCATATTTTTTCGAAGCTTTTAGGGAGTTAGTTCTAGGTTTGCAATGAAAAATTCACTATAATGTTCCTATGCACACCAAATTTAGATTTTTATTTTTGGGTGGATGAGGGCTTACCTTGGTCAAGCTCTAAATTGAGGAGTCAACCTAAATTGAAATGCATATGCATGTAAAGAAAATAAAGATAAATGTAGGAATTCACCTTGCTTGAAAAACCCTTGTCAATAAGGTTTTTGCACTGTTGTATATTATAGATGTTGAATTCGTTATGTAGAAAGTAGGATATATCCATAATTGCAATGGATCTACCAAAACTGCATCATAGAAACATGGATGCAAATGTGCATCAATGAAGAATATGATCAATGCCTCAATTTAGATCTCCTCCCTTGGTGACCAACATATTCTCACTGGTATATTTGGGGGTAAATTCTGATGACCAACTGCCAAAATCCCAACAATTATCCATCAAAATTTTGACACAAGTCGACATTAAAGTTATTCCACCAAAAAATGTGACAGAAGGGGTTGTCATCATTATTATAACGACAAAAATCATCAAAAATTATGAACCAGTCAGAAGAAATATCATCATATAAACATTAAAAAAATGGTCAAAAAAATTGTACCACCATCATAATTCTTATGACATTGTCCACTTCACTACTAACTGGTTTCTGATGGGGTGGTCATCAAGAGTACAACAACAATGCTATAAGAATCTTTTCTCACAAATAATAAGTTGTCATCAAAATTCTAATAGCTAGTGAGCATGATTTCTAATGGGGAGACAGTCGAGACTATAACATCCCCTTTAGAAGTCTTTGTGGCAAATATTACTTGGCCATCAAAATTCTAATGGGATCATATTTTTAAAAAATATAACTAATGAAGTTGATAACCTGATATAATAATAAGTTGATAACCTGATAAGACTTGTATACTTCAATAACCTATAATGTATCATCAATTTTTTCATTATCCAAATCAAGATGCAAATATAAATTATACATGCACATTTTTAGGATTAAATCAAGACTAAAATACACCATTTTCTACATACTTTGTTAACGATGATTTTTCTACAAATTGCACAACCTATTGTACATAAGCAAAATCTTAGGCAATAAAATAAAATAAAATAATATGAGAAACCCAAAACTAACACAATCATATTATAAATGACATTGTTTTTTTTCTTATTCTAAAGGTTGGCATTGATATATTTATAGCAGTGATAAATCTAGAGATTCAAAAATTTTGCATTAAAATAGATCTAGCCCTGTTAATTTCAAAACCTCAATATCATCATCAAACAATGCACCTTGAATTCATTTCACACTGTGTTCTAATTACCATAATTTTGATATGTTGCATTTCTAACATAATGGAAATGGAAAAACTATTTAAAACAAGGACATCCATCATATACCCTTGGTGGATATTGCTAGCTCATTCAAGGATTTAAGAAATTTTAATCTAATCTTCCTTGGATCATCTCATTTTCATCAAATAATTTAATAGGATAAGGAATACTTACATCTTTTGTTGCTCTAGTTGTAATGTTTATGAAAGATGACTCTTTTGTCCTGGAATATTCAAGGGTGAATTGATTAGAAATGTATAATAACATTTACCAATAAAACCCTTCTAAATATAATCATTAATGCTTTCAATTTCCATGCAAATCAGTTGATTGTGAAGTATGACATCATAATAGCCTTTGGAAGATATTGAAGGATGAATGAAGTAAATTCCATATTCATAGTTAGTCAAATAATTAAATATTTTCCTTCTCCATCATATCCAAAAAAAGAAAAATGATAAGTTATAAAACCTTTGAAAACATAATAAGATAAATTGTTAAATAAAATTGCAAAACTAAAAGTAGGCAAAACTAACTAATGAGGTAAAAACTTAATTCGTGTTTAGAGCAACTTTCCATAGACTTGGTACAAGATTAGCCTACACAATAGATCACTAGTTGCAACACAACATATACAAACTTCTAAGGAACTAAAAAGGGTTAAACAAGGTCAACGATGAGCTCACATAATATGGATTTGGAAAACCGGTTCAAGAGAGATGATTGGAGTACATGAAAATCCAAAACCAAATTATCTATGGAATTCAAACCATGTTAAGATAGATCTTGATTGAATAGCAAAATTGAAAACATCACTTACTCCAATCTAAACTTGACAACAATGAAATACATAAGAAGAAGATGCAAGGGTGACAAAGAGAATCAATATCACAATACAATCAATGACAAATGAAAATAAAATTATAAGTAACTTATTACATAATTAATTATTATAGAAGTCCTAAATTTAGTTGTGTTACAAAAATCTAAATGGAAGTTGTGTGCTTATTAATACTTCATTTTAGTCTATCTTATTTTCTCTTTGTTCTAGCCCAATTTGTACATTTGACCCTATTTACTCTGATAATCAATCTAAGAAATTTCTATGTGGGTCCCCCTTTGTAATGTGTTACAAAGGGTGTTCATTTAAACTATTTCTATCAAAAATTCCTAGTGTGATATGTTGAAAGGCACTTTAAGGGTCAATAGCCACTTTTAAATGTGCAAAACAACATTAGGAGCCATTAAAATTATTTTCTTAGGTAATTTTTTGGGCAAGACATCAAATTTATTAGGTTTAGTAACTTTTGTAACCAATCCAAAATATATATGTAAAGTGACAACTTGAATAGGGGTATACTATGCATTAAGTATGGATTGTATCAAGTTGATTCTCTATTTCATGCAATTATATCATACCCAACACCTTAAGAAATCCCCTCTTCATTTAATGAAGCCAAAAGTTAAAGAATTTTCATTCATCTAAATAAATCGGTCCACCTTTTCCCAAATTGAACATAAATTTGTGGTTTTCTTCCTAAATTTGACATCCCTAGCTCTTGGAAGAAAAATTAGCTTTAAGGATTTGGGGCCCACAACTTTGGGAACTAACATGTTCTTTTGTACACCATCCCACAATAAGAGATTTGGCTCCTAAACAACTACAAAGATAATAACTCCTCATTTACAATATGATTTAAAAAACATCCACACCTTATTTGTAAGATTAAATGGCATCGGGACAAGTCCTTAAGTTAAGGTAGCAATGAACAAGTAGATATCTTCCTACTAGAATATGATGAAAGAAGTATAGATGCAGATAAAAAGGTGTACTAAATTTACTTAACTTTGAGTTCCAATTTTTTAAAATTTTCATAATCATCCTTAAGTTTGATCTTTTTTTTATTTGTGTTGTTAGAAAGGCTTCAAAGCTATAAGTCTTCCTCAATAACTATCTTACCCATATTCTATGATTTTTCCAAACGGTTCTCAATGTAATTTTCATGCAAATCATACACCCAATTCCTAAAGGTGCAACCTCGTAATGTTTCTACTTTGATATAAGACACATCATGGTAAAACTTAGAAATGTATTCATGAGTTGGACCACATCATACAACATACTGAAGTTATGTAAACTGGTAACAAGATAGCAATCCTCCCTAAAGTTAAACATTACCTCACCTAGGAATTCACATCATTTTCTAAACATAGATTCTTCAAATAATTTTGGGTTTACCTCTGTCAATCTAAAGAGGGTGCAATTAGTTACATGTTGCACTAGGGGATGGGTTATCTAGACTAAATATGAATTTCTTAGATTTACTAGTATGAATGTGGTTTATTTCTACTAATCATCACAACAAAGTTAAATAACAATTAGGTTCCTTATATTACCAAATAGCTATGCAAGAATAACTCTTTGAGGGCTGATATCCACATACACATTTGGCCTTGTGTCTACTAACTTTGAAGAGTCTTCATTTTCTTTAGACAATGTAGTTCTTTATATATATTATGTTTAAAGTTAAAGACTCTTTCAATCTTAATATGCTCAACCATAAGAAATAATAGAGATCACAACAATAGACAATGTGGAATATCTTTGCATATAAGCATATATATCAACATGATGCATATAGCTCCTACAACTACCTAACTTTAACATTTTGCATAACACATAATTAGAGCATAACACAAGCACTACATAACCAAGGAAAACCTCAAAAAACTTGCGTACCAATTGATTATGACATCAAAATGATGGTTCCATAAATTCCTTTCATAGATACAAGACTTGTCAAAAAAATTCTACTTGATGAGGCATGACAAGATTTGAGGTTAGTAGGGCTAAATAAGTTATTCTTTGTGTGCCTAATTAAAATCATTAAATCCAAAACTCCCAAAAGGACTCCATCACTTTTAAATGTTATTCATTTATTTGTACACACAAACAAAGAGAAATCAAGAGTACTTAAAGCTAAAATACAATCTATTTAAGAAAAAGCTAGAAAACATAGTTAGAATCCACTTATTGTTGCATGTCTGTGACACTCATATTTTTTGAAGAGTTTGGAGTCTCAACTCTTGGCACTTGGTTATAAGTGATAAAATTATGAAAAATGATATTATTGGGAAGGTTTTTGTGGTCTTATATACTTGAAGTTGGGCTTGGTGGTAGGGATTTCAACTGGTAATCTAGTCTTGTATTATAACAAGGAATAATGCACAAAGGTACCTAACTTTTGGTGTTGTAATAGTTTTTTTTGCCATCATTTTTTCTCACCAGGGCCCAATCTATAGAAATCAACTTCTCCCTATTAAAAAAAATACCCATAATTATTACTGACCATGATAAGAAAAAGAAAATATTGAATTTCAAAGAATAAACGAAAATACTTTACTATATATGATTATTGAAACGTTTCAACCATCCACAAACTCAACAATAATGACTATTCATAGGAAGTTTATAAGAAAGCTTAATATTTTATTGATTAAACTTCATTACATTGACCAACTAGGAATTTCCCTAACACTTACTCCCTATACAGACTCCCCTAGATCTTCTAAAACCAACAACCCATTCAAATCTATCAAGGAAATTGAGCAATGCCAGTTATAACTAATTGTTATGCCTAATTTTGTAATTTTAAAGATGTAAGAATGTTGTCAAGTTGACAACAATTTGTCAACTTTGACAACTAATCACTTGATGAACTTATTACAATTATGGATGGTTTCAAATGACCTTATAGATGAAGCAAATTCTATGATTCAGTTCCTAGGTTATTTAAAGAGAATAGAGAATGTGGAAGGGCATTTTTGGTCCAAGATAATATCAGAGGAAAATTTAAAGAGAAGAAATAACAAATGGAAAAAAGTAAATTAACTAGTGGATATATAAATTGTTAGAATATTTATAATAACACAAGGGGGGTGGGAATCAGTTATCCTTAGGTCCAAATGTACCAATTCAACTTTTACTAACTTCAAAAACTTAAACAATTTCATTAAATCAGTTAGTCCATATAATATATCATCAACAACTTAATATTTTATTCACTATTTAATTATTTCTTCAATATGTGTCAACCAACAGGAAATATTCACTAGTAAATAACATGCATCACACATATAACATTCACACATATAACGGGTCAGCTGATTAATTGGAACAAAAGCTCGCTCTTTTTCATCAACACCTCTGAGTTTAGACAAAGAAAAATCGCCAGGATTCTGGGTTGTGGGGTAGGCTCTTTCCCCTCTACCTATCTTGGTCTCCCTTTGGGATCCTCACCCCCGGAGTCTTTTTGGAATGGTATTTTGGACAGATTCAACAGGAAGATGGCTGGTTGGAAAGGGGTCTCTCTTAGTCAAGCGGGGAAATGCCTCTTAGTCAAATCTTCTCTTCAAAATCTGCCAATCTACGCCCTGAGCCTCTTTGGAATTCCGGGGAAAATAGCTGAAAGAATGGAGAAAATCCAGAGAGACTTCCTTTGGAATGGTAATGAAGGGAAGAAAAGATACCCTCTTGTTGCTTGGGAGAAGTTTTGCCTCCCTAAGAGGTACGGAGGTCTGGGCATTAGAAAGATCACCCACCTCAATAAGGCTCTCCTAGCTAAACAAATATGGCGGATCTTCAGTAGCACCGGTGAATGGAGGGACACCCTGGTAAACAAGTACCTTAGAAGACCCACTCTTCTTTTCACCCTTTTTAATGAAGATATCCCAAAAGGATCGAACATTTGGAATGGGATCATGAAAGCCAGGGACCTGGCTAAGGCCAGGATATCATGGAAATTGGGAAATGGGAAGGACATCCAGTTCTGGTCGGATAGATGGCTTTTCCAAGATCCACTTATCAATAACCCTATTTTTGAGAGATGGATGCAAGCTTGTACTAATCAAATTGGGTCCAAAGTTTGTGATTATTGGAATGGCCAGGAATGGAGTGACCTATCCCTCATCTCTGAGGACTTGACTCCTATAATGCTTATGCTCAATTCCATGATTCTTATCAATTTGGGGGATGAGTTGGTCTGGAGGGATAATCCCAATGGAAGATACTCTGTTGCCTCAGGCTATAATTCCCTTTGGAGCTTAAAAGAGAAGGCCCCTTGGGCGGAGGCTTGGATTCCGGGTCTCACTCCAAAGATCAACATTTTTTACTGGCTAGCTCTTCAAAACAAAATCCTTACTCATGACAATCTCATGAAGCGAGGACATGTTATGCCCAGTAGATGTCCCTTGTGTAAGAATCAGGCTAAGACCGAAAATCACATTTTCATCTTATGTGACTATGCCAGGGAGGTGTGGAATGTCATCACACATGATAATGAAACCCTCTGGTGCAAACCGGATAATCTCATGGATTTTTTCCATCAGTGGAAAGGTCTTTGTAAGATTGTTGGTCGGTAGGATCACTCGGACTGGATTTTACCCCATTTTTGCTGGGGAATTTGGAAGGAAAGGAATAATAGAATATTTAGAGACAGAGAGGAGCCGACTATAATCCTTGGCAGGAAGGTCTCGAAGAATATAAAGGAAAATCTCCAAGTGCTGAAGGAGGAAGAAGAAGAAGAAGGGGACAGAAAGATAGCTAAAGAAAAAGACAAGAACCTCAAAAGGCAGGATGCTAGCTGGCTTCTCCCCCCAGATGGTTGGTCAAAAGCCAACTTTGATGGGTCTTCTAAGGGTAACCCAAGACCTTCAGGTTGCGGTGGAATCATAAGAAATAGCTATGGGGAGGGAATAACTGCCTTTGCTTCCCCGCTGGGAATCCAGACTATTCATCTGGCTGAAGCAAGAGCTGCGAGTAAGGTGGTCAAGTTGGCTTTTGAAGCCGGGATTACTAAACTCTGGCTTGAGGGGGACTCCAAAAACATTATTAATACCATTAATGGTATTTCCCCTCCCTCGTGGACGATTGCGAACATAATTGCTGAGACTTGCGCCACTCTCACAAAGTTCGATAAGGTCCACGTCACTCATGTTTACAGAGAGGCAAACCTAGTCGCTGATTGGTTTGCTAATAAAGGGGTTAACGCCACCAATAACCTGACCTGGCATGCCGGAAAAGATTTTTCGGCGGAGGCAAAGTTGCTTATCGACCAAGATAAAATCTTGGGAAGGACGACTCAAATCCAATGCAATTATGGATAATAAAGATTGCTTAATAAATGGTAAGTGCCATTATTGGCATCGTGATTTTCACCAGCAAAAGGGGTTTCCTCTGACATTTTGACACGTTCGAAAGGACGATACCATTATTTTCAGAAAGGGGTATATTCACGGGTATCATAAAAGTAACATCACCATTTTTTCGAATGCAAATAACTTGCACAGTTCAGAGTTCATGAGAATTGTGGAAGTTGGTCAGGTAAACATGACGGGTGAGAGGAGCAGAAAGGAGCCGGTGGGGGAAGTTCAGAAGTGGAAGAACAAGGCCAAAGTTTGGAGAGAGCTGGAAAAGGGTGGGGTTACTAATTTCTTCGAGAAACTTCATGGCTCGGATCCTGAGATCACTAACAGCATGGTGAATTCGTGGAATAATGGTAAGGTTAAGGTGAACGGGGTCTACTTTCAAATTACTGAGGATGTGGTTGCTGAAGTCATGGGGATTCCGATGGAGGGGCATAAATTCTTCAGAGACAAGAAGATGTCTTCTAATGCAATCAAGGATTTTGTGAAAAACACTGAAGAGCTGAACAAGCTGGGCAAGAAAGAGACGTTTTTTGTAACGGATACTATAAAGAAGCTCTGGAGGTATGTTCTCTACGTTGTCATTGAATATATAACCCTAGACCCCAGGTTTGATAGGGTTAGGACTCACCATTTTGTGATTCTAAATCATTTTCGCCATGGTAGTAAGATCTCCTTCCCGTATTATCTTTTTAACTCGATGAACAAGGCCATTTCTAGTTTTAAAAAGAAAGCTACCGTCAACCCGGCCCTGCATGAGGGTCTTCTGCTTCTGATTCATGAGCATTTCCACGCTCAAACCATTAGCAAAAACCCTATCCAGGGGGCGGATATTGACAAGAGCAGCTCCAGTTTTTCCTCAGATTCCGACGATGTCAAGAGCATCAGCTCTGATGAGGTTTTTGAGCATTCAGGTAAGAAGACTAAAAGCCATAAGAAGGATTACCCCTCTATCAAATTACCCAGCAGAAAGAGCCCTAGAGGTCATACCCCAGCTAAAACTGGCTCTGCTGAGGTGGAGGAGGAAATGGATACTGATGATTCTGACAAGGTTTCAAAGGAGGAGCTGGATGAGGAGAAACTGAGAAAAAGACAGAAGAGGGAGGGAGAGAGCATGGAGCGCTCCAGTAGTCAGGGAAAGGATTCTCTGCCCATTCCCCTCTCCCCTATACATCCTCAGCCTCCTTTGGAGGAAAATGACAACTCTGGACAGATTGAAGGGGAAGTGCAAGTTAATAACAGAAGGAAGGCTTGGAAGAACTTCAATGTGAGAACGGCCACTATGGGAATCTACAGAGAGGCGATGAACCCCCAACTCCTGGTGGACAACCTCGAGAAGCCTAGACTCAATGAGCTAATTAACCCGGCTATGGTGGCTATTTCTGATAATGCAAGAGAAACGGGCATGAATCTGTTGAACAATGCCCGCAATAGCATGATCGACAACTTCAGATCAATTAAATGGCTTTTCCATGAGCTCGAGGATGTCAGAGATAGGGTTTCCCAAATGGAAAAAATCAAGAGCAAGACAGGTGCAGAAAGCCAAGGCGACCAGAACAGCTGGGAGACTCTGATGGAGAGGAGAGTAAAAAATATTGAGAACTACAATCACAACCTGGCAAGTCAAATGATCTCCCTCCTCGCTTCGATCAACGACAACATCCTCTCTCTCCTGGAAAATCTCAAAGACAGGAACCAGATGGAGGAAGATGATAAACAGAACAGAGACAAAGATAGGCTGGATGTGGATAAAGCCAAGGACAACACTATGGAGCAGGATTTGACGAACGCCCAGGATCATAAGGCAGAAGAGCAACAAGAGTGCGCCGAAGCTGCCCAGACCATGCTTGAGATGGAGAAGTAGTTTGCTAGATTGGGTCTCTGTCCTTTGGTTTTTGTTTCTCCTGGCTTTGGCTTTTTGTCTGGTCTCTGTTTTTCTGGTTGGTTCTCTGGCCTTTTAGTGGGCAGTTGTTTCGGGCTGGGCCTTTGGGCTTATTTTCAGCCGTAAGGCTTATGTTTTGGCTGGGCATTTTTTTGCTTATTTTCAGCCTTTCTTGTTGTTAAACTTATGGGTTTCAGGACCCCTTAAAACCTGTTTACCTTATCAAAAACATTCACACATATATGACACCAGGATTTAATGTGAAAACCCAATTCTGGAAAAAATGCTAAGTGAGCCAACCCTATTAAAGGTTACAAAACACATTTTTAGGGGTGACCCTATTAAATGATGTAATCACCTTGTTAGGACTAGCCTGGTTAGAGGACTTTGGATCATTCTATTATAATGCCACCTTGATTAAAGGATTTACAAAATGATTGTTAGGTCAGCCTTGATTAAAGGATTTTGACTACCATAATGGTTAGAAAGTAATAGCATGTTTGATCTATAAAACACAACTCACTTTGTAAATTCAAATCTTCGTTCAACTCATTTCCTAATTCATTGAATGGACTCTATTAACATCTCCATCATTGATATGCTTGGCAACCTTTCAAGAAATCACACTTCACCAATCTCTTCACTTCTTATCTGCTACTTTGATCTTCATAGGTTCTCCTTAAGATCGCTAATGAACAACTAACCAACCTTAGAAAACATCTCTTATGCCTCCTTAAATAGGAAATTTTGATCTTTTTCCACTTGAATATATACCATAGATCTCAGGGTTAGGTTAGATTCAAGGAATCCATCCATCTTTTTGTCATTCTATTCCTTTCTTGGTACTTCTAGAAACTTCTCTTTAAATCCTTGCCTTTGATAGCATAACAAACTCAATTTGTGCATTTAATATGTCAGCTCATTAACCCTTATCATCCACACATTTTAACTAATTCAAAAAAATTAACTATGTCGGCCTTAAACTTGATTCTTTCACAAACTATTATTTTACTGAGACTTGGTCAACATTGTGTTCTTTTGCTAGGTTGTTATTGTGTAGCTTTTTCTCTATTATTATGTCTTTCTTAGCTTCTACTGGCTTGCTCAGTCTTCATTGTGCTTAGTTGCTACCATATTTTGCTTCTTCATCTTACTTGACCATAACTTTCACTTGGCTAATATTGTTTGCTCAGCTATCTCTTCGGTTCCTTAATCTTTTGTTCCAACTTCATTGTCCAGCCACATTTTAGTAAGCTTTACTTGTGTTTAACTCAACACTTCTAAACTTCATACACTAAGTAAACAATGCATTATCTTGTCAAAGGCTAAATGATCAAGTGCCCATTGTAATTCCACCATACTTGCTCCTCCTCACTCAACAACTTCACTAGTTCATCTAGGTATCTCTCTTTTCAAATCATCTTCATCAATCAAAAAATATGGCACTCTACACTATTATTAAATTTCTCTGTAGTAGGTTTGACACCAATAACAACACAACAATTGTAGTTTCCAACAATCTCTCTTGTTGGCATTGATGGCAACACCTCTAGTTACTATGCAAATGCAAAAGACATTCTCATGATTTGTCAGTAACAACTTCCTCTACAATTTGACACAGATCTTCATTGATATCCTTAGTTTCATTTTGATTCTCATCTTGCACTCACTTACACTTCTCCCTCTATGATATCAATTGCAAGCTCTTCAATGCTAACACCAATTATAATACCAACTATATTGGCTTCCTCTTTCATATCTCTTCTTGTGATTTAACTTCTCCATCTACTAATGGATGGAAACTCCTCTAGTTATATTCTCCCTGGTATATGCATCTAGCTTCATATGTCTCCCTCTTATGTCTCATCACATACTCTTCATATGAATGGTAACTTGGTAACATACTCTCCCTCTTTCATTCAAATATAGGATGGTAACTACATAACTTCTCCCTCTTTGACAATAATGCCAAAGACATCAACCATTCACATATATCATCTTCACTTTGTCACTATCTGCATGATATAGAAATATTACTTTCTTTTTCATCTTTACCTTGACTCCTTATAGTCTCATATACTCATGCTTCAATCCGCATCTTCATAATCTTGAGGCAGCTCCTAAAGTGAGACCTCTTGCATCATTGTGTAAGATATTCTGATCATAACATTTGATACAATGCAACATCTCTTCTCAGCTCTCTTGACATAGGGGAATCACCCCTAACTTACCTCTTATACACTCAAAAGCATCCTTAGGTAATGTCTTCGTGAATATTGTTGGAAATATAAGAGGAGTAACTGAGAGGGGAGGGGTGAATCATTTACTACTAAAATAAATCCAAAATCCCTTAGATGTGAATATAAAATGCAACTTGAAAAACTGAATACTGTTGAAGCTCGGTAAACACACATAGAGTGTTGTAACTCGCTAATAACTAAATTAGCTCGGTAAATGCTTAACATATAAACCTTTAGATGTTGCATGTGATTAACATTACTTTAACTAAGTTGCAAACACATAATAAAAAATACCATGAGCATAGTAGACACCAGGATTTAATGTGGAAACCCAATTTTGGAAAAACCACCAATTGCAACTAGTTACTATTTTTCACTCTTCTAAAGTGAGCCATGTTAGGAGCTAACCCTATTAAAGGTTATAAAACACATTGTTAGGTGTGATCCTATTAAAGGATTTAATTGCCTTGTTAGGAGTGGCTTGGTTAGAGGTCTTAAGACAATTCAATAGAACTGTCACCTTGTCAGAGGATTTGCAAATGGCTATTAAGCCAACTTTGTTAAGAGATTTAGATCACCACTACAATGGCTAGAGAGTAACAATGAGATGACCTAATTTAAATGCAAATGATTTGTTGATTATAGATCTCTATTCTATCTTGTACTTGATCCTTCCTAATCGAATATATCTTTGCTACTCCATAAGGATATTCTGCTTATCCTTCAAATTCACTTCCTCTTCTCATCACGAGCTCTTCAATGACATCATCATGAAAAATACACACTTTGAAATCACAACTTTACCTTATACTTATATCTTCCACTTTGTCAAGTCAGCTCAAATACAACTTAGAATAATCAATATTCATCACATTAGTCAGTTGGAATCAATAGATAAAACAATTAAGCTTAGTACAATAAAATAAGAGAGTCCTTCGTTAGTTAACCCAACTTGGTAGAAAATGACTCAGAAATAATTTCCTTTGTTAACCAACAGAAGCTCAGTTAACATTGCAAACTTGCAAAAATCCTTTGGCAACTGAGTGCTCAGCTAGTCTTGGTTCCATCCAACTTTCCTTCATTAATCAACTGAGCTCGGTTAACACTCACTTTCTGCAACTTTTCCTTTGATGCCCAAGTGAACTCGGTAGACACTACCTTTTGAACTAGGCAAACAGTGGAACACTTGGTAGACAATGAGAACTATCTTCACTACCTGAGTGACCTCGGCATATACTGACTAATAATGATTTGACATTTTTGTAAAATCAAAGACAACACACAATTAATCAATTATATCTAACAATCTCCCTCTTTGGCATTGATGGCAAAACAACATGTCATAGCACAATGAAATTTTGGATTTAGACTTGACCCTCTGTCAATATGAGCTCTTCTTTTTACTGGATTCTAGCTTCTATCTGTTACCGAGTTCATTCTTAACATTCTCTCTCTTACAACAAACTTCTTCTTTAGAAAACTTCTCCCTCTCTAGTTCCTTACTTTATTCTAGTTCCAAAATTTTCTCAGAGATATGGTAGTAAAGTTCTCCCTCTTTGACAACACATGCCAAAGACAATAATTCTAAAAATACCAATGTACCTTAATTACTAATTTAGCTGCAATATGCCCTTGCTAATTCCGCACCAACTGATTGATCTTCAATAGGTTTTGGTTGATGCATTCACTAAACTTCATTTAGTGAATTTCAAATAGGGGAATGACCCCTAGCTTACCTCTTAGATACATAAATGCATCCTTAGGTAATGGCTTGGTGAAATATGTCTACAATCTATTCCTTTGTATTCACATATTCCAATCCAACTTCTTTATCTTACACTAACTCTCTAGAAATGATATTTTATAGCAATATGCTTTATTTTGGAATGCATTACTAGATTTTTTGATATGTTGATTGTACTGGTATTATCACAATATATGACTTCTTGATCTTTGATCTCTACCTTCATTCCTTCCAATAATTGTTTGAACCAAACAATGTTAGAACAATTGACTGTTGCTGCTACATATTCTACCTCTGTTGTGGATTGAGATGTACAATTTTGCTTCTTATTTGTCCAAGATACTAGTCTTTTACCAAGAAAGAATGCTCCACCACTAGTGCTTTTCTATCATCAAAACTTCCTGCCTAATCAGCATCAGTAAATACTCTCAAGTCTAAATTACCTCCTAGTTTATACCGTAAACCATAGTCTTTAGTACCTTTCAGATATCTCATGATTCTTTTGATTGTCATCATGTGATTTTCCTAAGGATTTGTTGAGAATCTTGCCACTATTCCAACTGCTAGAGCAATATTAGGCTTTGTGTGTACTACATACTATAATTTTTCAATCATTGATTTGTATGTGGTCTTATCTACTTGTTTGGAATCATCATTTTTGGAAAATTTATGTCCAGTAGACATAGGGGTTCCAACTGGTCTTGAATCTTCCATTCCAAATTTCTTCAGTATTTCCTTGATATACTTAGGTTCAGTGATGTAGATACCATTTTTGTTCTGTTGTATCTGCAGTCCAGCAAAGAATTTTATTTAACCAAACATGGACATCTCAAATTCTTTACTCATTTCTTCTAAAAATGCTTTGCACAAGTCATCATTTCCTGTGAATAGAGTATCATCAACAAATATTTCTGCCAACACAATCTTCTTGTCTAGTCCCTCCTTGATATATAGACTATTGTTATCATTTGTCCTTTGAAAACCAATTTGTACCAAGTAATTATGGAGTCTTTCATACCAAGCTCTAGGAGCTTGTTTAAGACCATATAATGCCTTGTATAACTTGTAAATCATTTCTCTTTTGCTAGGATCTACAAAACCTTCTGGTTGTTCAATGTAAACTTCTTCATTAGGAATTCCATTCAAAAATGTAGATTTGACATCCTTTTGATATACTTTAAATCCTCTATGTGTTGCATATGCTAGTAAGGTTCTAGCATCTTCTAGTCAAAGTCTCACCATAGTCAATACCTTCTTCTTGAGAATAACATTTGCACGCCAATATTTCTTTGTTTCTTGGAACTTTCCCATCTTCATTTAGCTTATTTCTAGATACCCACTTTGTTCCAATTACATTTTTATCCTTCAGTCTAGGAGCAAGAGTCCAAGTTTTTTTCTTTTATATCTATTATATCTCTTCATTCATTGCTTCAATCCAACTTTCATTTTTCAGAGCATCCTTAACACTTATAGGTTCAAATTTAGCAAGTAAACATGTACCTTTTAATTTTCCTCTTGTCATTGTTCCATTTGATTTGTCTCTAATGATCTAATCAAGTGCATGATGTCTTCTGACATATCTTGCTAACATAGGCTCTTTGGTCTTTGAATGAGTTCCACCATCTTCTTCTTGAATTTTAGTTTCAAGCTCAAGTTCTTCTATCTATGACTCGGGTCCATCAAGCTCAGTTTGAACTAGCTCGGTAGCCTCTGATTGTGACTTGGGTCCTTGTAGCTTGGGTTGCACTGTTTGTAACTTGGTAACTATTGGTGTTTCTAGGGACTCGAGAGATGAGGCTTCTTTTCTCTCAGTTAGATTTGGTAGGGTATTAGGTTCATAGTAAACAAATCTCATGTAATCTTCTGGCTCCTTGTTACTTTCTTCTCCACTCTTTTTTGCAAACTCATCAATTTTGACATGTGCACTTTCTATGATTTTGTGAGTAGACAAATTCAAATATCTGTATGCTTTACTTCTACAACATTATCCTAGAAATATGCCTTCATCACATTTTACATCAAATTTTCCTTTTCTAGATTCTTTCAATATATAACATTTGCTACCAAACACTTTCTAGTAACTTACATTTGGTTTGTAGCCATACCATAGCTGATAAGGTGTTTTGTTTCAATCTTTCTTCAACTAAACTCTATTCAAGGTATGAACTGTAGTGCTAATAGCTTCCTTCCAGTATTTGAGAGCAACATTCTTTTCAATCATCAGGGTTATTGCACAATCCATGATAGATCTATTTCTTCTTTCAGCTATACCATTCTGTTGTGGTGTACCAAGGGTTGATACTTGTCTTTTGATTCCTCTTTCAATGCAAAAATTATCGAATTCATGGGAGATGAATTCACCACCTCTGTCTAATCTTAAGCACTTCAACCATTTTCTAATTTCCTTTTCCACTCTTGCTAGATACCACTTGAATTTTTGAAGGGCTTCTGATTTTTCTTTTAGATACATTATTGTCATCATTCTAGAATAGTCATCAACAAAAAGAATGAAAAAAATTTCTCCACTGTAGCTTTCTATTCCAATAGGTCCACATAAGTCTATATGAACAATTTCTAAGACTTTTTCTAACTGATAGTCTTTGCTTTTGAAGCTAGTCTTTCTTATCTTACCAATTTGGCAATTCTTGCATAAACCCATGTCAAGCTTTTTCAAGCTAGGAATACCTCTTACTCTTCTATGTTTGCTTATCTTAACCAAATTATCAAAGTTCACATGACATAATCTTTTGTGCCATAACCAACTTTCCTCTACTTAAGAAATAAAACATGAACAATCACTAAGATCAAGATAAAATAGATTACCTTTTGTTTGCTTACTAGATCCAACCAGATTTCATTTTCCATCCAGTAGTTTGTCCTATTCAGTCATGAATTCTACTTTGAATCCAATTTTATTCAGCTATGCCACACTCAGTAGATTATTCTTTAGTCCTTCAACCCAATAGACATTGTCACATACAAGTTCTTTAGTCAATAAAATACATCCTTTTCCTTTTATGTTACAAGGTTCATTGTTTCCAAATCTTAGACTACCTCCATCATAATATTCCATGTGCTCAAATTTTGTTTTCTCTCTAGTCATATGATGTGAGCAGCCACTATTAGTAATCCATATATCATTTTTGCTAACATGAGAGATAAGTGCCATCTTATCTCCTTCATCATCAGATTCATCTTTCACAATAATATATATCATTTCATCTTCATTGTTATCAAAATCTTTAGCTATAAAACAAGATTTCTTCCCTTTATCAGTGTAGTTCTTGTAGTTCTTGGAGTTCTTCTTAACATTATGCTTATTTCTTTTCTTCTCATCCTTGATTTTCTTGTTTGGACACCTAGCAGCAATGTGACCAACTTCTTCACAAGAAAAGTAGATCAAAGGAATTTTACCTTTGTATTTTCCTCTACCTTTAGAATACTATCTTGCAAGTAGGGCTTCAACAACTTCAAGATCACTATCTGAACTTTCTTCTAATGTCCCATCTTCTTCAATTCTTAATTGATTGGACTTTGACTTTTTACCCTTTTCTTTGAGTGCGAGTTTAGCTTTAAATGTAGATTCAATATTCTTTGAAGTAGGAACATAGTTATCATAGTTATCTAATTCAAAAGCTATCAATCTTCCAACTAGTGCATCCAAGCCTAAATTGTTATTTGGATTAGATCTCTTTTCTTGAATAATAGACACTCTAATTGCATAAATAGGAAGAAGAGTTCTGAGCACTTTACTTACAATAGTCTCCTCCTTAATGTCTCCTCCAAATGCTTTGATTGCACTTACACAGGCCTTGATCCTGTCCACATATTTTGCAATATTTTCATATTCTCTCATTCTCATTTGATTAAATTTTTCTCTAAGGCTTTCTACTTTGGCTCTCCTTACATTGTCATCTCCTCCATAGATATATTTTAGTTTGTTCCATAATTCATAAGAAGTTTTGCAATCTTTTACCTTATCAAATTCAACATAACTGAGAGTAGATGCAATATCTATCATCATGATATTATGATTCTTCTTTTTAACAATATCTCCAATTGATAAAGTTTCAGTTGTACACTCGAAAGTGTCCCACTCTAAACCCTTCTATCCAAACGATTCAATGAGTTTGAAATGCTTGGATGCCAGCTTAGAGCTCCCTATCCATGGAGTGCAAGAGAGTGTATTTAAAGTTTAAGGGCTCTTAGATGAGCTTTAGAGATACTCTTCTTGCTAGTAAACCATGCAATGGGAGGTTCCAAAGACAAGATGCAAGAATGCAAATGTCCCAAAGAGTTCCTCAAGGATGCAATGCAAATAAAAATTAAGCTAAGATGAGAATGCAAAATGCAGCTATTCTAAGCATGGATGAGAGTGTTACAATACCATTATTAAGCTATGTGAGATTAAGCTACATGTAAAAATGAAAGCTATGCTAAGCTAGAATGCCATGATGCCATGGATGAGAGAATGTAGACAAGAAATAGAAGTTCTCCATAAAGCTCCAAAGAAACCTGTTAGAAAACCTGCAACATAACAATATTCAAAATGAGGATGGATCCTTTGAGGGGGAAAGCTCTCTCCCTTTTAAAGTCATACGGACGGTAGAGATCAAGATGAAGATGATGGATGATCAACGGTGGAATTCGAAAAGAGGAGTGATCCATGTGCACACACAAGTCAACCAATAGAATATAAGTTGACTTGTCACATAAGACAAATGTCTCACAAGCCTTTTCTTTTAATTGTAAAATAGAAAAAGGAATTTATGTGTGCACTTTAAGTGGGTTAGAAGAATGGGGTGTTTTATTTAATTAAAAGGGAACATGTTCTTTTAATCAAATAATGAACTTAGGATAGCATAGTCAAACTATAGGTTATAATCAAATAAATTGATTATTAGCAATTTGGTCTAGATAAATGATTAAATTAATTTAGCCAAAATGCTAAGAAGGGGGATAATAGTCTAGATGACTATTTTTAGGTGATTACATTTGCCCCTCTTTGACTAATGTGTGATCGATCTGGAAACACATTATGTCAAAGAAAATCGAAGCCAAGTAGGCAGTGGTAGATATAGATGTCTGATTTCGAAGAGTGAAATGCAGAAATAGATAGCAAGTCCTGATGCACAGCCTAATAGCGGTAGTACTGAACACTAGGAAGATGATGTTAGGATCTGAAAAGAATTCTATCACCTAGCAAAGCGAATAGATCGAGAGCAAGTGATAAGGTCAAACAAATGCTCCTAAGAAATAGATAGCTGTAACAATCAGCAATAGAGCATTTCTACCCCCTTGGGATCGAAATTGAAATGAGGTAAGAGGATGTAGAAACTAGCTAGACATGAGAAAATTAGAATATAGCAATGTCCAAGATGATAGATAGATGATTAGAGCCCAAGAATGACTATAAGAAAGTGATTAAATGCCCCAGTTTGACTAAGAGTTGACCATGAAGGACACAATGTAAAATTAGGTCAAATCTAGTAGAAAGATGATTTAGATGTGAAAAGGTGACCAGAAGTAGATATGAAGTATGGAAATGAAGATGCCCCATTGATGATTTGGAGATTAGACCTCAAAAGGTCAGCTAACTGCTTGGAAGAAAGTAGAAATTCAAAAGACAATTTTGACCATCAAGATGAACTTGAATTTGGATTTTGATCCTGAAAATGAATCTAGGATGTCGAAATTATTTAAGAGGTCAAAACTTTATATAATGTGATGATAAGATAGAAAAGAGATGAAGCGAAAGATTAAGAAGGTGAAAAGACATGAACAAGAAGAAAGTAAAGAAATATATAAAAGGAGTTAGCCGATATGTTTGCGAAAAGATGAAGAGAGAGCTTTCCCCATATGCAATAATGCAAGACTAAGCTAGAAAATGAACCTAAAATGCAAGCTAATATGCAAAGTGGTTTACCAGTAAGAAGTGCATAACATTTAGACTATTAATTTCATCATTGAGTATTTATTAGGGACATCATGAGATCATACAACCATCACTAGTATAATTATGAGGATATGAATATGATCGATATCGGATAGGTATGTGGAAATCCAATCTAAGCATCAAAGACATGTAAGTCAAGATAACTACGCGATTAGATTCCCTAAGTTTAATTTAGCAATATTACACTTGTATCAAGGCATAAGTGCTAGGATAAACCCCAAGTGTGGTCTTGCAAAATAGTCAAGGATGATACATTTATAAGTCAAAGTGTTGAATAGGACAAGCACGAACGCTTACAACACTATAGACAAACAAAGTATACCCACAAGCAGAAATCAAGAAAACATGCCCCATGCCCCTAGTCTTCTAGTCAATGACATCCTTGAAAGACTATTAGGGATGAAACATAAAGAAATCATCATAGACAACACACAAAGTAGATAAAGATCAGCATAGCTGAGTTGTTTAAGTGTTAAAGTGCGTGTGTGTAAGTCACTTGGCCATTTCTTCAAGACTTGATTCTGATAGTGAGAAATATTGCGACATCAGAGATCGTAGGTAAACTATCTGAAAAGTGTTGAAAAACACTTGATGTCAAGGTGGGGGAAGTGTTGAGAAACACTATTTTGTGATTTGTCAAAGAAACCCTAATGCACAAGAATACCTCAATAGGCTAAGTAACTATGCCCTTGAGAAAAAGACAAGAAACAATTCCAAGCCAGGAAATGTGTAGCGAAGTGGATGATTGAGACTGATAGACATAGGTGCAAGGGTTTCAAGTAGTGCCTGTTTCCAGGTTTTCACCACTTGATAGATATTTTTATTTTTTTAGGGCTTTTTTCAATTTTTTTGTATTTTTCAATTTTTCAATTTTTTTTGGTGATACATCAAAGCACCTATTACTAGGTTTTCACTAAGATGATCTTTTTTTAGGACATTTTTTGATTTTTAGGATTTTTTCAACATCATATATGATTTTTTGGATTTTTTAGAAGGTTTTTAGAGATTACTAGTTCTCAACCAAGAACACATCATTTTCTCCCAATGTCTAGCAAGGTATAGGACACGATGGAGAAACAAGCCAGTGGATAAGCAAAGATGGATAAGAAAGGAGTATGAAGCAAGTAAAAGTGATCCTCAAGGATTGACTCCTTAAGAGTACCCAAGCTAGGGAAAGAGATGAAATAGTCATATGAAGCATGTTTTGGATAAGCAATGGAAGTAATCAGAAAGATAGTGTGTAGGATAAGCAATGAAGCCAACAAGTGCGATAGCATGAAGTGTGTAGTCCAAAAGAGTAGCCATGTCAAGAGACCTATGAGAACCATGTTTCATTTATTATGATCAAGACCAAGGGGTCAACTAGATAGTATAGAAATGGGATAGAGAAATAAGAATAAAGCTCAAGATAGAGGCTATGAGTGAATGGGAGAGCACAATAGAAAATCTCGTGGATAAGATAGCCAATATGCAAAGATAGCTCAACATTGTCAAGATCAAAGAGAGAAGAGGGGATAGATGGATGATGGAAGAATTACACATGATGCCTATTTTCCAGGTTTTTATCATGGTACTTATCCAAGGTACCACAAGATGTAGTTTTCACCATAGGATGCATTTATTTCTCTTTACTTTTGCTACCAAGGTGCCACAAGAAGTAGTTTTCACCAAGGCACATTTTCTTTTCTTTTTTTATTTGCTTTTTTTTTTTTTTTTTTTTCTTTTTTTTTGAATTTTTAGAAAGAGTTGAAGCTGTTTGAATGTAGATAATGCTCCTATAGAAAAGATAAGTCATGATAAGCCAAGACCATAGAAAGGTATGCTCAAAGATGTTGATAGGGTGATGAAAGAGAAATGGTAGTAGGAAGAGTATATGGAGGATAATAGTTCATGTATAGAAAGTTAGTGTAAGCTTTACAGGATTTCATGAGGGTAGTTGAAATATTGTACAAGATCAATATTGACACACACCTTGAAGGGTATTGGAATGATGGAGGAATCATGGATGAAGTAGCTTGAGGTTTAGATGTATGAGGTGGTAGAAGAGATTTGGAAAAAAGTGGAGTGGAAGGCTTTGGAATAATTTTAGGAAGATTTTTGGAAGAAGATGGAATGGAAGCCTTTGGAAGCTTGAATGTCAACTTTGAAATATTTTCAATATTCAAGTCTTTTAAAAGAGACTTGGGAATCCACATAGCTTTAGATTTTCCTCGTTCTTTGGGTGCTTGAGAGTGCATTTGTATAATGATGGATTTAGGAACGCATATTTTCTTTGGTTTAGCTCTTTGAGTAGTGGACCTTTGCGGTCTCTTTTGTGCATTCTCCTTCTTAGCATTCACATGTCAGTTAGATGGGACATAGTGATATTTCTTTTTCAATGGATTCTTATGTTTATTCTCACTTCCAAAGGACTTGGGATTTGTGGATGAATAAGGATGATATGACTGGTTTAGAAGTATAGATGGGTGAAAAGTCATCAAGGATGAGTGTCTTTGTTGAATTTGAGGCATTATAGGAGAGCTAGGGAATGAGCTATGAGTGAATGTAGGAGATGAAGGAACATAAGGCCCCAATATGGATGGAAGGTTTGAATGCTTTAGCTTAGATGGATAAGGACCGAGGATAGATTTAGAAGATGCAAAGGGATAGTGGGAAGGGATATCAACATATTTAGAATGAGCAACATGGTCAAAGCCATAAATAGACTCATAAGTACCTTTGATAGGAACAACATTTTTAATAGAAGCACTTGAAGCTTGAGCACAATTTTGAAGTGGATGTGGAGAAGTAGAACATGAGGGGATGATTTGATCTTGACAAATAGCTTTGGATAGCATATGAAGAGAACTTTTCTCATAATTTTTAGTAAGTTCAAGGGAGATAATGGAAGTGGTATCTTCATCATACTGGGGGGGTGGACAAGATATAGGATATGGAGAGGGAAAATATTGAAAGAGATGAAAGGGTGCTTGATCTTGATCTTTCTTGAAATTTATAGCTTTCTCTTTTTGAGAGTCCTCTTGACATGGAGCCACTTCCAAGGACAAGGGAGAATGAAGAGTGAATGGAGTAGTGTTTGGATTAGGCATAGTATTGCATGAAGGTTGAGGATGTTTAGGATTAGTAGCATGGAAAAGGTTTGCAGCCAAGTGAAGGTTAGCTTGAGTTTCTTTTAGAGATAGCCCTTAAGGATACACGTAGTCAATGTGGAAAGCATTAGATTCTTTATTTGATGGAGGCATGTTGGAAAGATTTGAAGTGTTGGGAGATGCACGAGTGTTGGAAGAAGTGGAAGATGTAATAGAGCCACTACTAGACATAGGTTCTTTAATGTAACCTTGCTCAAGAAAAGTATCCTCATCGCATGAATCATTAGAGGTATCAATAATTCCATTATCAATAAGATCTTGGATTTTATGTTTTAGCTCAATGCAATCTGAAGTACTATGCTCATTATGTTGATGATAAGAACAATAGATATCCAAGAATGGGTTTCCATATGAGCTAGACTTTGGTAACATGATGATCTTATTGCTAAGAAGTTTTTGCAAAGTGTCATCATAAGAATCTTCCAAGGGAGCAAAAGTTCTATTAGAAGTATGTCTAGGATATTCTTGTTGTTTCTCAAGTGAATAGAATGCATTCATGTCTTCATCATTATCTTGGTCAAAGATAGGTCCATCATGAAATTTTGGCATAGGCTTAAAGAAGGTATCACTTGCTTGTTCTCTAAAGAGGTCTTTAGATCTAGAAGATGAAGACATTTGATGTCTTGAAGTAGAGCATATAGACCTAGAAGAAGATGATGGCCTCAAAGAAGGTGACTCACATGCATGTAAAGACCTTAAGGAAGATTCATGTAATGATGCAATCTTCTCCTCCAACCTTTTCTCAAGTTTAGACTTCATTTCGGTCATGCGCTTAGAGAGATGAAGGTAAGAAAGATCATTTGTCTCTTCTAGTTCTTTGTATTGTGCATATAGATCTTGAAACTCTTTAGTGACATGGAGGATATCATGATCATCTAGATTTGGTTGAAGTTTGGTAGCACAAGGTTTAGATCTCATAGTTTTAGATGCAAAGCCAAGCATAAAAGAGCCTAGAAGATAACTTGATGTTGAAACTATAGGAGGTAGAGTGTTTACTTGCCAAGATAGTAGAGAGAGATTAAAGTGACTTGTCAAACAATATGTCCAAGAAACTTACGACATGAATGACTCAAGTCAATAGCTAGGCAAGATGCCCAAATAGGCAAATAGATAGAGCAAGCAAGGTGGCAAGTGACCAACTCTCTAACCCAAGAGTGTAGTCAAGAAATCAAGGCAACCATTTCAGCAAAAATATAACTAGCAAGTGGACATAGACCATGAAGATAGAAAGACCAAGAGTACCAAGACCAAAGAGTTACTTTAAGCATGTTCAAGAACTAGAGACATAAAAAATAAAAATAAAATGATGAGAATCCCCTTAGCAAGCAACACAAGAAAATGTTTGCATTTGATGTTTTGACTTGGTTGACAAAGTTTGACAATAGTTGATAGCATAGAAAGTTTGATGTTCAAAAGCAATTTATTTCCAAGCAAGATAGTGTGACACATGGAGTAGTCTTCAAACAATCAAGCAAGGGACAAAGCAACCTTGCATGATACAAGCATATGTGAGGTCTTAAAAGAAAACCGTCTAACTATCATCATGTGTATGTTCCAAAGATTTCCACAGGTATACCACATTCGAGAACACATCAAGCAATATCTACCTAAAGGACATGGTTCATTACTCAACAACTTGGCCCATGCTTGATTCTCCTTTGCCTCAAACCAAGTGGTTGCCCACAAGAGATATTGGCTTTGTCATGGAAATGCCATAAGCATAACCAAGGGAACATAGATGGTGAGTGTAAAATCTTGGGGTGATCCGGGTAGTCCACTAGGATCGATCCTTGCACCAAGAAGTTGAGCAGCTAAAAAAGGGTAGTTACTAACTTAGGGTGTTTAGATAGGGATTTCGTTCATAGTGTTCCTCTTGCTCCCAATTACGGGACACCTCACCTTGCGATGAGTAACTGATCTCGCGATCACAAGAGTACCTTAAGCATTCTTGCCTAGTGATCTCCCTATGGTCAAAATCCCATAAGTGATCACACTAGGCAAAGACAAACACTACATCTACCAAGATTTTGTGTCCTTGATAGCCTTGAGTTTATAGTGGGTTGGAAGAACTGGGTAATCTGCTTGTCCCCACTTGGGTCATTCCTCTCAAGTTGTTCGAGAGCAGGCCCTCTAAAGGATTCTAACTACACAAAGAGTAGATCAACTTTTGGAAGTCAAGATTTCTGATTCACCACAAGAGTGAAGAGCACACTCTCCTATTCCAATCATTTTCTCCCAAACATGCCAGGAAGATTCAGTTACCCCTTGCTTTTGAAACCAAATGGCAAGTCAAGATTTCTGATTTACCACAAGGATGAAGAGCATACTCTCCTATTACCAAAAAACTCCAATCAAAAGTTTTATGTGCCTATGAAAAATGAACAATTAGTCAATGCCTCACATGAAAACAAAAAATAAGCAAGTTTGGGTTTTTATGCTTTTGGCAGCCTTGCAAACAATGTTAGTAGCCCTTGCACATTTGAAGCTTTGACATGCGTTCTTTTTATGCAATGTTTCAATTTTTTTCATAAGGATGGCAACCTATAATCAAGTATGAAATAACATAAAAATCTGCAATAAAAAGTGGTTAGTTGCCTCAAAAATTCGATTTATCTTCCAACCAAGTGCATGCAAAGAAAGTGCAAGTTAATCACAAATGCTCTCATTTTTACTCTTTGATTTTGACCTAGTCAACAAGATTGGACTTGTTTGCTATGATTTCGGATCCAAAAATAGAAACAAAAAGAAGAGACCCCTACTAAAAATCAGAGAGCTTTTCAAAAATGTAAGAAATTCAAAAAAATCTCTTCATTTGCGCCCTAAAGATCGATTTTGTCAAAACAGGCCAGATTTATCAAATTGAGTTTTTGATCCCTAATACGACCTCAAAAGTCAAAACACAAAAAGAGTACCCCTCTTAGAATTCAAAAAACTTTATGAAAATGTAGGTTTTTTTGAAAAATTTGCTAATTTGCGATCAGAAACAACTTTTTATGAAAAATAAATAAAAAATCATAACTCCTGAAAGTCACATCAAAATGCTCTAAAAATTGGAGTGAGACATTTCGAACACATACCCAACTTGCAAAAAACATTTCAGAACCAAACTCCAAGCAGTTTAAAAGATATGATCAAATCTTTAAACCAACTAAGTTTTTGGCCTTCAAACCAATCTACTTATGGGTTAGCCTTAAAACCAAAGTGATAATTGTACAAAAGCATTTGATTAGATCCAATATTCTGCTTTAAAAAATCAGAGATAATAAATAAAAGCAAATGGAGCTAAAAACTTGATTCAAGCCCCACAGTGGGTGCCAAAAATGTACACTCGAAAGTGTCCCACTCTAAACCCTTCTATCCAAATAATTCCATGAGTTCAGAATGCTTGGATGCCGGCTTAGAGCTCCCTATCCACAGAGTGCAAGAGAGTGTATTTCAAGTTTAAGGGCTCTCAGATGAGCTTTAGAGATACTCTTCTTGCTAGTAAACCATGCAATGGGAGGTTCCAAAGACAAGATGCAAGAATGCAAATGTCCCAAAGAGTTCCTCAAGGATGCAATGCAAATGAAAATTAAGCTAAGATGAGAATGCAAAATGTAGCTATTCTAAGCATGGATGAGAGTGTTAAAATACCATTATTAAGCTATGTGAGATTAAGCTACATGTAAAAATGAAAGCTATGCTAAGCTAGAATGCCATGATGCCATGGATGAGAGAATGTAGACAAGAAATAGAAGTTCTCCACAAAGCTCCAAAGAAATCTATTAGAAAACTTGCAGCATAACAATATTCAAAATGAGGATGGATCCTTTGAGGGAGAAGTCTCTCTCCCTTTTAAAGTCATACGGACGGTAGAGATCAAGATGAAGATGGTGGATGATCAACAATGGAATTCGAAAAGAGGAGTGATCCATATGCACACACAAGTCAACCAATAGAATATAAGTTGACTTGTCACATAAGACAAATGTCTCACAAGCCTTTTCTTTTAATTGTAAAATAGAAAAAGGACTTTATGTGTGCACTTTAAGTGGGTTAGAAGAATGGGGTGTTTTATTTGATTAAAAGGGGACATGTTCTTTTAATCAAATAATGAACTTAGGATAACATAGTCAAACTATAGGTTATAATCAAATAAATTGATTATTAGCAATTTGGTTTAGATAAATGATTAAATTAGTTTAGCCAAAATGCTAAGAAGGGGGCTAATAGTCTAGATGACTATTTTTAGGTGATTACACCAGTGAGAGTCTTGTATTCAGCGAAAAGATACTTGCAACTTGAATCACTGATGATAGCCAGATGTAACCTCATAAGTCCTTGCCATGCTGCAAAATTATCTCTGTTTAGCTTGGGAATTTCTCTTTTGTAAGACATCCTAATCTTTAGCTTAGGTCCTTGAAACCTTCTCTACAAGCACCAAATGCTCTGATACCAATTGTTGGAAATATAAGAGGAGTAATTGAGAGGGGAGGGGTGAATCATTTACTGCTAAAATAAATACCAGATCCCTTAGATGTTAGTACAAAATGAAAACTGAAAAACTAAATAATATTGAAGCTCGGTAAACACACAGAATGTTGTAACTCGGTAATAACTGAATTAGCTTGGTAAATGCTTAACATATAAACCTTTAGATGTTGTCTATGATTAACATTACTTTATTAAGTTGCAAACACATAACAGAAAATACCATGAACACAGTAAACACTAGGATTTAATGTGGAAACCCAATTTCAGAAAAACTACCAATTGCAACTAGTTACTATTTTTCACTCTTCTAAAGTGAGCCCTGTTAGGAGCCAACCCTGTTAAAGGTTAGAAAGCACACTATTAGGTGTGATCCTATTAAAAGATTTAATCACCCTATTAGGAGTTGCCTGGTTAGAGGTCTTGAGATAATTCAATAGAATTGCCACCTTGTTAGAGGATTTGCAAATGGCTATTAAGCCAACTCTATTAAGAGATTTAGATCATTGCTACAATGGTTAGAGAGTAACAATGAGATGACCTAATTTAAATGCAACTGATTTGCTAATTATAGATCTCTATTTTGGCTTGTACTTGATCCTTCTTGATCAAATATATCTTTGCTTCTCCGTAAGGATATTCTACTTATCCTTCAAATTCTCTTCCTCTTCCTATCACTAGCTCTTCAATCACATCATCATGAAAAATAAAAACTTTGAAATCACAACTTAACCTTATACTTATATCTTCCACTTTGTCAAGTTGGCTCAAATACAAGTTAGAATAATCAATATTCATCACCTTAGCTGGTTGGAATCAATAGATAAAACAATTAAGCTTAGTACAATAAAATAAGAAAATCCTTTGTTAGCCGACCCAGCTCAGTAGAAACTAACTCGAAAACAATTTCCTTTGTTAACCAACAGAAGCTCAGTTAACACTGCAAACTTGCAAAAATCCTTTGGCAACTGAGTGAGCTTGGTTAGCACTGGTTCCATTCAAGTTTCCTTCATTAATCGAGTGAGCTCAGTTAACACTCACTTTCTGCAACTTTTCCTTTAACGATCGAGTGAACTTGGTAGTGACTACGTTCTGAACTAGGCAAGCACTAGAACACTCGATAGACACTGAGAATTGTCTTCACTATCCAAGTGAGCTTGACATATACTGACTGATAATGATATGATATTTGTGTAACATCAAAGACAACAAACAATTAATCAATTGTATCCAACAAATCAACTATTTTCTCCTTTGTGTTCACATACTCTAGTCTTACTTCTTTGTCTTGTGCCAACTCTCTCCTGTAATAACACTTGATAGCAATATGTTTGGTATTTGTGTGCATCAAATGACTCTTTGATATGTCTATGACACTTAAGCTATCACAATAGGTTCAGTAATTTCTTCCTTCACACCTTTCAACAATTGCTTGATCCACATAATATTAGGACAATTGACTATTGTAGCAACATACTCAACCTCTACTGTGGATTGAAAAATATAGTTTTCCTTCTTTCTTGTCCATGAAATTAGTCTCCTACCTAGAAAGAAAGTGCCCCCACTTGCACTCTTTTTCTCATCAATGTTTCCATCCCAATCAGCATCTGTATAAACTTTTAGCTCAAAGTTGTCACTCTTTTTGTACCATAATCCATAGTCTTCCGCTCCTTTAAATATCTTAGTATTCTTTTCATGACTATCATGTAATTTTCTCTAGGATTAACCAAAAATCTAGCAACACTACTAACTGCTAATGCAATGTTAGGTATGCTATTTACAACATATTGCAGTTTTCCAATCATTAACCTGTATAGTGTTTGATTCACTTCAATAGAATCATCATTCGTTTATATTTTATGACTAGTAACCATAGGTGTTCCAATTGGTATTGACTCCTCCATTCCAAAAGTCTTCAATATCTCCTTGATATACTTTGATTGTGTAATGTAAATAACCTTCTTCATCTAATAAACTTGCAATCCAACAAATAACTTTATCTCTCCAAACATTGACATTTCAAATTATTTCTTTATCTCATTAGGAAATTGCTTACAAAACAAGTCATGTCCTCCAAATATGATATCACCAACAAAATTTTTAGCTAGCAATATCTTGTTCCCAATTCACTTTTCAAGTACATATTGCTATTGTCATTAGTTCTTGCAAAACCAATTTTCACTAAATAAGTGTGTAACCTTTCATATTGAGTTCTAGGATCTTGCTTCAAACCATATAATACTTTGTGTAGTTTACATACCATATTCCTCTTGCTATGATCGAGAATTCCTTTAGGTTGATCAACGATGACTTCTTCTTCTAAGATTCTATTAAAAAATGCAGTTTTGACATCCATTTGATATACCTTGAATCCTTTGTAAGCAATATATGCAAGAAAATTTCTCACTCTTCCAATCTTGCAACTGGGGCAAATGTCCCACCGTAGCCAATTCCTTCCTCTTATGCATATCCCTTACAAACTAGTCTTTCCTTATTCATTGTGACTTCACCTTTCTCATTCATCTTGTTTCTAAATACCCACTTTGTTCCAAATACATTCTTATCCTTTGGTTTGGGTACCAATGACCATGTCTTGTTCTACTCTATTTGATCAATTTATTGATTCAATTCTTTAATCCAATCTTCACTCTCCAAAGCATCTTTAATTGATTTAGGTTTAACTTTGCATAATAAACATGTATCATTCTTCAACTTACTTCTTGTCATGACTCCTCAATCTTTGCTTCTAATGATTTAGTTTGGTGTATGATTCCTCTTTACATAGTTTGTTAAGACAAGTTTAGATCTTCTTTCCTCTTCTTGTATTTCACTTATTTTTTCTTGCTCTTCTATTACAGGTATCTCTGGATGCAACTTGTCTTGGTTTGATTGGTGTCTAGTTTCATCTCTCTAATGTTCAACTCCTTCTCTCTATGACTTGGCTACTACAACTTGATGCTCAGTAGCTTGTTGATACTCGACGAAGCTCTTTTGCTAAACCTTGATAGTGCCTGGCTGTTAATGCTCAACAACCTCTTTCTATGGTTTAGGTAAGGTTCTAGGTTCACCTTCATAGATGTAGACAAAAATTTAGTAGTCTTCAGGTTCTTTCTTACATTCATTCTCATTCTTTTATGCAAATTCATCAACTCTAACATTTTCACTTTCCACAAATTTTGTTAATGTTAGAATTCAAACACTTATATGCCTTACTTCTAGTGGAATATCCTAAGAATATACCTTCATCACTTTTTGCATCAAGTTTTACTTTGCTTGCATCCTTCAATATGCAACATTTGCTTCCCAAAACTTTGAAAAAATTGAGATTAGGTGCATATCCATACTAAAGATCAAAAGGTGTTTTGTTTGTACCTTTCTTCACTTGAACTCAGTTCAGAGTGTAAACTGTAGTACTTACAACTTCTCTCCAGTACTTTTTTGAAACATTCTTCTCCATCATCAATGTCCTTACACAGTCCATGATTGATATATTCCTTCTTTCTACTATAACATTTTGTGGTGGAGTCCTTGGTGCACTCATTTGTCTTTTGATTCCTTTGACATTGCAAAATATGTTGAACCTATATGATATGAATATCTCAATCAATTTAGATTCTTTCCTATTTCTTTCTCAAATCTAGCCAAATACCACTCAAAAATTTGAAATGCATCATATTTTTCTTTAAGAAACATCACAGTCATCATTCTAGAAAAGTCACCAATAAATAGAATGAAATATTTGTCACCATAATAGCTTTGCACTCCAATAGGACCACACAAATCAATATGAACCAATTCCAAAATATCATCAAAAGAATAAGTCTTTCTCTTGAAATTAAACTTTGTCATTTTTCCCATTTGACATTGTTTACAAATCACCTTATTAGGTTTTCTTAATCTTGGTAAATCTCTTACTCTTTTTATCTTATTAATGCTTACCAAATTATCAAAGTTCACATAACATATCCTCTTATGCCATAACAAAATATCTTCAAACTATGCAAATAGAAAAGTATCTTTAGATAGGTCTAGATAGAACAAGTTACATCTTGTTTGATCACCAATTTCAATTAGTTCACTAGTAGCATCATAAATCTTTTCCATTATGTATGAAAATTCAAATTAGTAGCCTAAACTATTCAACTGTACCACTCTCAACAAGTTATATTTTATACTATCAACCCAATATGTATTGTCACATCTGATCTTATCATTTAGTATAATTGATCCTTTACCTTTCACATAACATGGTACATCATTTCTAAACTTAACACTACTTCTATTATAATGCTTTAGCTTTTCAAACTTACTTGTATCACCAGTCATATGATGTGAACAACTACTTTCAATTATCCATCTATCATTCTTATTCACATGTGAAATCAATGCAATTTCATCATCTTCATCAAATTCATCTTTCATTGCAACATAAACAACTTCTTCATCATTTTCATCAGTATTAGTATCAGAACCATCTTCTTCAACAATATAAAAAAAATTCTTACATTTGCCTTTGTAGTATTTGTTACCTTGGATATCTTTGTTTTCTCTTCTTCCTCTTTATTTTCTATCCTTCCTTCTCATCTCTGTCAGGACATCTTGCAACAATATGACCAACTTTATTACATGTAAAACAAATAATAGTGATTTTACCTTTGTATTTACCTTTTCCTCTTGGTATCCTTCTTGTCAATAATGCTTCAAGATCATCAAGATCATTATCTGATTCACTATTGATGTCCACATGTATGCTTTTGTTCTTTCTTTTAGATCCATCAAGGGTTAGTTGAGACTTGAAATCACATTCAACACTAGTAGGGGAAAAATTATCAAAATTTGACAACTCAAATGCAGTGAGTCTACCAATTAGACTATCCAAGGTTAGATCATTACTAGGAGTACATCTTAGTTCTTGAATTGTAGATACTCTAATTGCATAAATAGCAAGTAAAGTCCTCAATAACTTACTTATCACAATCTCATCAGATATGATACCTCCAACTCCTCTTATAGCATTCACAACCTCCTTGATTTGACCATAGTATTGTGCAACAAACAAATTTCACCTTCTTTCATTCTCATGTCATCAAACTTGCCTCTCAGATGTTTTGCTTTATCTCTCAACACATTTTTGTCTCCTCCATGGATTTGTGCCAACTTGTCCCACATTTTCTTTGTACTAGTGCATTACCTCACATCGTCAAATTGAATATAACTCATGGAAGATGCTAGGTCTATCATCATTTGATTGTGTTCCTATTTCAACTTCATTTGTTCAACAATCATAGGTCTAGGAACTTCAATGTATTCATTCTACATGTAGCACAATTCATAATCTCCAACTCCAGATAGATGTAGTTTCATTAGTCATTGCCATGTTGGGAAGTTCTCCTTGTTAAACTTAGGTACCTCTCTCTTGTACATCTTGATCTCTGGCTTAAGTCCTTCAAAATTTTCTTACAAGCACTAGGTCTCTAATACCAATTGTTAGAATACTTATAATAATTAATGGGGTCGGGGGGGCATGAAACAGTTATCCTTAGGTCCAAATGTACCAATTAAACTTTTACTAACTTTAAACAACTTTAAAAAATTCATTAAATCACTTAGTCAACTTATTATTTTGTTCACTATTTAACTCTTTGTTCAGTATATGTCAACCAACAATAAATAGCATGCATCACACATATAACATTCACACATATATGAAACCTGGATTTAATGTGGAAACCCAATTTGGGAAAAACCACTAAGTAACATGCTACCACTTTTTACTCTTCTAAAGTGAGCTAAGTTAAGAGTCAACCCTGTTAAAGGTTAAAAAATACACTATTAGGTGTGACCCTATTAAATAATTTAATCACCTTGTTAGGAGTGACCTGGTTAGAGGACTTTGGATCATTCCATTAGAATATCACGTTGATTAAATGATTTATAAAATGACTGTTAGGTCAACCTTGATTAAAGGATTCTGACTGCCACAATGGTTAGAAAGTACAACAGGTTTGATCTATAAAACACAATTGACTTTGTAAATTCAGATCTCCATTCGGCTAATTTGTTGGTTCATTGATTGGACTCCATTAACATCTCCATCACTAATCTTCTTGACAACCCTTCAAGCAATCACACTTCACCAATCTCTCCACTTCTCCTCTACTAATTTGTTCATCATAGGTTCTCCTTAAGATCACCAATCAACAATGATCCAACCTTAGAAAATATCTCTTATGCCTCCTTAAATTGGTGGTTTTGATCTTTTATTGCTTAAATATCATTGTAGTCTTAGTGTTAGGTTAGATTCAATGAATGCATCCATATTTTTATCCTTATACTCATTTCTCGATACTTCTAGAAACTTCTCTTTAAATCCTTTCATTTGATCACATAACAAACTCAATTCATGCATTTAATATGCTAGCTCATCAGTCCTTATCATCCACGTGTTTTAAAAATTCAACTATGTCAGCCTCAAACTTGACTCTTTCACAAATTTTTGTTTTGCTAACACTTGGTCAACACTGTGATCTTCTACTCAGTTGTCATTGTGTAGCCTAGTCTTTACTATTATGTCTCACTCGGCTTCTACTAGCTCACTTGGACTTCACTACACTCGGTCGCTACCATATTTTGCTTCTTCGTCCTACTTGGCCATAACTATCACTCAACTTATACTATGTGCTTGACTATCTCTTAAGTTCCTTAATCTTCTATTTCAACTCCTTCACCGACTGACCACATTTTACTAAGCTTTACTCATGTTTAACTCAACACTTCTAAAATTCAGACAATGAGTAAATAATACATTATCTTTTAAAAGACTAACTAATCAAGTGCCCATCGCAATTCCATCATACTTGCTTCTCTTCACTCAAAAATTCACTAGTTCATCTAGTTATCTCTCTTTTCAAATCCTCTTCATCAATCAATAGATTTGGTGCAGTTGTCTCTTTAGTAGATTTAACATCAATGACAACACAAAACTTGTACCAATTGTAGTTTCCAATATAAATTTTAGGAATTAACATGAAGGAATGCCCAAATGTAGATGCAAAAATCAAACCTTGAATATGAACAATATAACTTAGGCAAAAAGTGAATATTATGTCAAGTGATTCACAACTAATTGTAGCATTTTCATTCTTCTAGTATGGTGACCTTGAGATTAGATACGGTGATTGATAGATGGACAACTATTTAGGTACATTTGAGACCCTAGATAAGAAACAAACATATTGAGCTTCACTTTGTTTTGAGAATGCTTTAATATTCTTTACTAAAAATGACCAACCATTTAAATTCACTCTAAATTCCCCAAATGGGCTTCCACCTTTACAAGGTTGGTCATTTTTAGTAAATAATATTAAAGCATGCTTGAAACAAAGTGAAGCTCAATATGGTTGTTTCTTATCTAGGGTCTCAAATGCACCTAAATAGTTGTCCATCTATCAATCACCATATCTTATCTAAGGTCACCATACTAGAAGAATTAAAATGCTACAATTAGTTATGAATCACTTGACAACATATTATAATTATCTCAAGTATTTAAGTACTTTAAAGAACATAACCTTGGTGCTCCTTACCTAATCTAGCCACATCATCTTCCATATCTTTTTGTCTAGCCTCAACCTCAATGTGCTCATGAACACCAACCCCTACATCCTCTAGAGATGCAATAAAAAATGTTACATTAATCCAAAAACCTATTGCAATTAAATTTGTATTACTAAACCAATTTCAATTTAAAATGTTTACCTATATAAACAATTACATATAAAAATTTCAATAACAAATGTATACCTCCACCACTATGATGCACATCCAAACTAGCTTTTGTACACTCGAATTGTGTCCCGCTCTAAACCCTTCTATCCAAATGATTCCATGAGTTTGGAATGCTTGGATGCCGGCTTAGAGCTCCCTATCCATGGAGTGCAAGAGAGTATATTTCAAGAATAAGAAGGCTCTTAGATGAGCCTTAGAGATACTCTTCTTGCTAGTAAACCATGCAATGGGAGGTTCCAAAGACAAGATGCAAGAATGCAAATGTCCCAAGGAGTTCCTCAAGGATGCAATGCAGCTAAAGATTAAGCTAGCATGAATATGAAAAGTGTAGCTATTCTAAGCATGGATGAGAGTGTTACAATCCAAATATTAAGCTATGTGAGATTAAGCTACATGTAAAAATGAAAGCTAAGCTAAGCTAGAAAGCCATGATGCCATGGATGAGAGAATGTAGACAAGAAATAAAAGTACTCCACAAAGCTCCAAAGAAACCTGTTAGAAAACTTGCAGCATAAAAATATTCAAAAATGAAGATTTGAGGGGGAAAGCTCTCTCCCTTTTAAAGATGTATGGACGGTAGAGATCAAGATGACGATGGTGGATGATCAACGGTGGAATTCAAAAAGAGGAGTGATCCATGTGCACACACAATTCAACCAATAGAATATAAGTTGACTTGTCATATAAGACAAAAGTCACAAAGCCTTTTCTTTTAATTGCAAAATAGAAAAAGGACTTTATGTGTGCACTTTAAGTGGGTTAGAAGAATGGGGTCTTTTATTTAATTAAAAGGGTACATATTCTTTTAATCAAATAATGAACTTAGGATAGCATAGTCAAACTATAGGTTATAATCAAATAAATTGATTATTAGCAATTTGGTCTAGGTAAATGATTAAATTAATTTAGCCAAACTATTGAAAAAGGGGCTAATAGTCTAGATGACCATTTTTAGGTGATTACATTTGCCCCTCTTTGACTAATGCGTGATCGATCTGGAAACACATTATGTCAAAGAAAATAGAAAGCCAAGTAGGCAGTGATAGATATAGATATCTAATTTCAAAGAATGAAATGCAGAAATAGATAACAAGTCCTAAATGCACAGCCTAATAGTGATAGTACTGAACACTAGGAAGATGATGTTAGGATCTAAAAAGAATTCTAACACCTAGCAAAGAAAATAGATCGAGAGCAAGTGATAAGGTCAAACAAATGCTCCTAAGAAATAGATAGCTGTAACAATCAGCAATAAAGAATTTCTGCCCCCTCGGGATCAAAATTGAAATGAGGTAAGGGGATGCAAAAACTAGCTAGACATGAGAAAATTAGAATATAGCAATGTCCAAGATGATTAATAGATGATTAGAACCCAAGAATGACTATAAAAAAATTTGATAAAATGCCCCAGTTTGACTAGAGTTGACCTTGAAGGATATGGCATAAAAATTAGGTCAAAATGAGCAGAAAGGTGATTTTAGACATGAAACAATGAATTGAAGTAGATATGAAGTATAGAAATGATGAAGACATGAAGAAATGAAGATGCCCCAGTGATGATTCAGAGATTAGACCTCAAAAGGTCAGCTAACTGCTCAGAAGAAAGTAGAATTTCAAAAGACAATTTTGACCATAAGATGAACTCGGATTTGGATTTTGATCCCAAAAATGAATCTAGGACGTTGAAATTATTTAAGAGGTCAAAACTTTATATAATGTGATGATAAGATAGAAAAGAGATGAAGTGAAAGATTAAGAAGGTAAAGGACATGAACAAGAAGAAAGTAAAGAAATATATGAAAGGAGTTAGCCGATATGTCTATGAAAAGATGAAGAGAGAGCTCTCCCCATATGCAAGAATGCAAGACTAAGCTAGAAAATGAACCTAAAATGCAAGCTAATATGAAAAGTGGTTTACCAGCAAGAAGTGCATAACATTTAGACTCTTAATTTCATCATTGAGCATTTATTAGGGACATCATGAGATCATACAACCATCACTAGTATAACTATGAGGATATGAATATGATCAATATTAGATAGGTATGTGGAAATCCAATCTAAGCATCAGAGACATGTAAGTCAAGATAACTACAGGATTAGATTCCCTAAGTTTAATTTAGCAAGATTACACCTGTATCAAGGCATAAGCGCTAGGATAAACCTTGAGTGCGGTCTTGCAAAACAGTCAAGGATGATACATTTGTAAGTCAACGTGTTGAATAGGACCAGCATAAATGCTTACAACACTATAGAAAAACAAAAGTATACCCACAAGCAGAAATCAAGAAAATATGTCCCATGCCTCCAGTCTTCTAGTCAATGACATCCTTGAAAGACTATTAGGGAGGGAACACATGGCAAAGAAATCATCATAGATAGCACACAAAGTAGATAAAGATCGGCATAGCTCAGTCGTTTAAGTGTTAAAGTGCATGTGTGCAAGTCACTTGGCCATTTCTTCAAGACTTGATTCTGATAGTAAGAAATATCGCGACATCGGAGACTGTAGGTAAACTATCTGAAAGGTGTTGAAAAACACTTGATGTCAAGGTGGGGGAAGTGTTGAGAAACACTATTTTATGAGTTGTCCAAGAAACCCTAATGCACAAGAATACCTCAATAGGCTAAGTAGTTGTGCCCCCAAGATGAGGACAAGAAATAATTCCAAGCTAGGAAATGTGTAGCAAAATAGGTGGTTGATACTGATAGACATAGGTGCAAGGGTTTCAAGTAGTGCCTGTTTCCAAGTTTTCACCACTTGACAGATTTTTTCAGGACTTTTTTCAATTTTTTTTGTATTTTTGTATTTTTGATTTTTTTGGTGATACATCAAAGTGCCTATTGCTAGGTTTTCACTAAGATGATCTTTTTTCAAGACATTTTTTGATTTTTAGGATTTTTTTCAGGATCATATATGATTTTTTTTGGAATTTTTTAGAAGGTTTTGGATATCACTAGTTCTCAAGCAAGATCACATCATTTTCTCCCAATGTCTAGCAAGGTATAGGATATGATGGAGTAACAAGCCAGTGGATAAGCAAAGATGGATTAAAAAAGAGTATGAAGCAAGTGAAAGTGATCCTCAAGGACTGACTCCTTAAGAGTAACCAAGCTAGGGAAAGAGGTGAAATAGTCATATGAAGCATATTTTGGATAAGCAATGGAAGTAATGAGAAAGATAGCATGTAGGATAAGCAATGAAGCCAACAAGTGAGATAGCATGAAGTGTGTAGTCCAAAAGAGTAGCCATATCAAGAGACCTATGAGAGCCATGTTTCATTTATTATGATCAAGACCAAGGGGTCAACTAGATAGTATAGCAATGGGATAGAGCAAGAATAAAGCTCAAGATAGAGGCTATGAGTGAATGGGAGAGCACAATAGAAAATCTCGTGGATAAGATAGCCAATATGAAAAGATAGCTCAACATTGTCAAGATCAAAGAGAGAAGAGGGGATAGATGGATGATGGAAGAATTATGCATGATGCCTGTTTGCTAGGTTTTCATCATGGTACTTATCTAAGGTGCCACAAGAAGTAGTTTTCACCATAGGATGGATTTATTTCTCTTTAATTTTGCTACCAAGGTGCCACAAGAAGTGGTTTTCACCATAGGATAAATTTTTTTTTCTTTACTTTTGCTACCAAGGTGCCACAATAAGTGGTTTTCACCAAGGCACATTTTCAATTTTTTTCTTTTTTAAATTTTTTTTTTTTGAATTTTTAGAAAGAGCTCAAGTTGTTTGAATGTAGATAATGCTCCTATAGAAAAGATAAGTCATGATAAGCCAAGACCATAGAAAGGTATTCTCAAAGATGTTGATAGGGTGATGAAAGAGAAATGGTAGTAGGAAGAGTATATGGAGGATAATAGTTCATGTATAGAAAGTAAGTGTAAGCTTTAGAGGATTTCATGAGGGTAGTTGAAATATTGTACAAGATCAACATTGACACACACCTTGAAGGGTATTGGAATGATGGAGGAATCATGGATGAAATAGCTTGAGATTTAGATGTATGAGCTGGTAGAAGAGATTTGGAAAAAAGTGGAGTGGAAGGCTTTGGAATATTTTTGGAAGAAGATGGAATGGAAGCCTTTGGAAGCTTGCATGTCAACTTTGAGGTATTTTCAATATTCAAGTCTTTTAAAAGAGACTTGGGAATCCACATAGCTTTAGATTTTCCTTGTTCTTTGGGTGATTGAGAGTGCATTTCTTCAATGATGGATTTAGGAACCCACATTTACTTTGATTTAGCTCTCTTAATAGTGGACCTTTGTAGTCTCTTTTGTGCATTTTTCTTCTTAGCATTCACATGTCGATTAGATGGGACATAGTGATCTTCATTTTTCAATGGATTCTTATGTTTGTTATCACTTCCAAAGGACTTGGGATTTGTGGATGAATAAGGATGATATGACTGGTTTAGATGTATAGATGGGTGAAAATTCATCAAGGATGAGTGTCTTTGTTGATCTTGAGGTATGATGGGGGAGCTAGGAGTGGAAAGTGTCGAAGATGAAGGAACATAAGGTCCCAATATAGATGGAAGGTTTGAAGAATTTAGCTTTGATGGATGAGGACCAATGATAGACTTAGGAGATGCAAATGGATAGTGAAAAGGGATATTAACATCTTTATATTGAGCAACATAGTCAAAGCCATCAATAGACTCATGAGTAGCTTTGATAGGAACAACATTTTTAATAGGAGCACTTGAAGCTTGAGCACATTTTTGAAGTGGATATGGAGAAGTAGAACATGAGGGGATGCTTTGATCTTGACAAGTAGCTTTGGATAGCATAGGAAGAGAACTTTTCTCATAATTTTTAGTAAGCTCAAGGGAGATAATGGAAGTGCTATATTCGTCATACTTAGGAGGTGGACAAGATATAGGATATGGAGGGAAAAAATCTTGAAAGAGATGAACGGGTGCTTGATCTTGATCTTTCTTGACATTTATAGCTTTTTCTTTTTGAGAGTCCTCTTGACATGGAGCCACTTTTAAGGACAAGGGATAATGAAGAGTGAATGTAGTGCTTGGATTAGGCATAGTAATGCATGAAGGTTGAGGATGTTTAGGATTGGTAGCATGGAAAAGGTTTGCAACCAAGTGAAGGTTAGCTTGAGTTTCTTTTAGAGGTAGCCCTTGAGGATACACGTAGTCAATGTGGAAAGTATTAGGTTCTTTATTTGATGGAGGCATGTTGGAAAGATTTGAAGTGTTGGGAGATGCATGAGTGTTGGAAGAAGTGGAACATGTAATAGAGCTGCTACTAGACATAGGTTCATTAATGTAATCTTGCTCAAGAAAAGTATCCTCATTGCATGAATCATTAGAGGTATCAATAATTCCATTATCAATAAGATCTTGGATTTTATGTTTTAGCTCAATGCAATCTGAAGTACTATGCTCATTATGTTGATGATAAGCACAATAGATATCCAAGAATGGGTTTCCATATGAGCTAGACTTTGGTAACATGATGATCTTATTGCTAAGAAGTTTTTGCAAAGTGTCATCATAAGAATCTTCCAAGGGAGCAAAAGTTCTATTAGAAGTATGTCTAGGATCTTCTTGTTGTTTCTCAAGTGAATAGAATGCATTCATGTCTTCATCATTATCTTGGTCAAAGATAGGTCCATCATGAAATTTTGGAATAGGCTCAAAGTAGGTATCACTTGCTTGTCCTCTAAAGAGGTCTTTAGATCTAGAAGATGAAGACATTTGATGTCTTGAAGTAGAGCATGTAGACCTAGAAGAAGAGGATGACCTCAAAGAAGGTAACTCGCATGCATGTAAAGACCTTAAGGAAGATTCATGTAATGATGCAATCTTATCCTCTAACCTTTTCTCAAGTTTAGACTTCATTTCTGTCATGCGCTTAGAGAGATGAAGGTAAGAAAGATCATTTGTCTCTTCTAGTTCTTTGTATTGCACATATAGATCTTGAAACTCTTTAGTGACATGGAGGATATCATGATCATCTAGATTTGGTTGAAGTTTGGTAGCACAAGATTTAGATCCCATAGTTTTAGATGCAAATCCAAGCATAAAATAGTCTAGAAGATAACTTGATGTTGAAACTATAGGAGGTAGAGTGTTCACTTGCCAAGATATTAGAGAGAGATTAAAGTGACTTGTCAAACAATATGTCCAAGAAACTTACGACATGAATGACTCAAGTCAATAGCTAGGCAAGATGCCCAAATAGCCAAATAGATAGAGTAAGTAGGGTGACAAGTGAACAACTCTCCAACCCAAGAGTGTAGTCAAGAAATCAAGGCAACCATTTCAGCAAAAGGATAACTAGCAAGCGGACATAGACCATGAAGACAAAAAGACCAAGAGCACTAAGACCAAAGAGCCACTTTAAGCATGTTCAAGAACTAGAGACATAGCAAATCAAAGTCAAATGATGAGACTCCCCTTAGCAAGCAACACAAGAAAAAATGTTTAGATTTGATGCTTTGACTTGGTTGACAAAGTTTGACAATAATTGATAGCATAGCAAATTTGATGTTCAAAAGAAATTTCTTTCCAAGAAAGATAGTGACACATGGAGTATTCTTAAAACAATCAAGCAAGGGACAGAGCAACCTTGCATGATACAAGCATATGTGAGGTCCCAAAAGAAATCCCTAGAATTATCGTCATGTGTATGTTCAAAAGATTTTCACAGGTATACCACATTCGAGAACACATCAAACAATATCTACCTAAAGGACATGGTTCATTACTCAACAACTTGGCCCACGCTTGATGCTCCTTTGCCTCACACCAAGTGGTTTCCCACAAGAGATATTGGCTTTGTCATGGAAATGCCATAAGAATAACCAAGGGAACATAGATGGTGAGTGTAAAATCTTGGGGTGATCCGGGTAGTCCACTAGGATCGATCGATCCTTGCACCAAGAAGTTGAGCGGCTAAAAAAGGTAGTTACTAACTTAGGGTGTTTAGATAGGGCTTCCTTTCATAGTGTTCCTCTTGCTCCCAATTACGGGACACCTCACCTTGCGATGAGTAACCGATCTCGCGACCACAAGAGTACCTTAAGCATTCTTGCCTAGTGATCTCCCTATGGTCGAAATTCCATAAGCGATCACACTAGGAAAAGATAAACACTACATCTACCAAGGTTTTGTTTCCTTGATAGCCTTGAGTTTATAGTGGGTTGGAAGAGCTGGGTAATTTGCTTGTCCCCACTTGGGTCGTTCCTCTCAGGTTGTTCGAGAGCAGGCCCTCTAAAGGATTCTAACTACACAAAGAGTGGATCAACTTTCGAAAGTTAAGATTTCTGATTCACCACAAGGGTGAAGAGAATATTCTTTTATTCCAATCATTTTCTCCCAAACACACCAGAAAGATTCAGTTGCCTCTTACCCTTGAAACCAAATGGTAAGTCAAGATTTCTGATTCACCACAAGGGTGAAGAGCATACTCTCCTATCACCAAAAGATCCTAATTGTAAGTTTTAATGTGCCTAAAAATAAACTAGTATATGTTGCACATGTAAAAGTAAAGAATAAGAAAAATTGAGTTTTTATGCGTTGGGCAACCCTGCAAACAATCGTTAGTAGCCCTTGTGCATTTGAAGCTTTGACATGCGTTCTTTTTATGCAATGTTTCAATTTTTTTTCACAAGGATGGCAACCTGTAATCACAACTTGTTAGCACCAAAAGTTAGTGTAAAATAACATAAAAGTTTGCAATAAAAAGTGGTTAGTTGCCTCAAAAATCCAATTTATCTTCCAACCAAGTGCATGCAAAGAAAGTGCAAGTTAATCACAAATGCTCTCATTTTTACTCTTTGTTTTTGATCTAGTCAACAAGATTAGACTTTTTTGCTATTATTTTGGATCCAAAAATAGAAATGAAAAGAAAAGACCCTTGCTAAAAATTAGAGAGCTTTCCAAAAATGCAAGAAATTCAAAAAAATCTCTTTATTTGCTCCCTAGAGACTAATTTTGTCAAAACATACCAAATTTATCAAATCAAGTTTTTGATCCCTAATACGATCTCAAAAGTCAAAAGAAAAAGAGAGTACCCCTCTTAGAATTCAAAAACCTTTCTAAAAATGTAAGTTTTTTTGAAAAATTCGCTGATTTGCGATCAGAAATGACTTTTTATGAAAAATAAAGAAAAAATCACAACTCTCGAAATCATGTCAAAATTCTTGGAAAATTGGACTGCAACATTTTGAACACATAAGAAACTTGCAAAAAAAATTTCAGAATCAAACTCCAAGCAGTTTAAAAGATATGATCAAATCTTTAAACCAACTAAGCTTTTGGCTTTCAAACCAATCTACTTATGGGTTGGCCTTAAAACCAAAGTGATAATTCTACAAAAGCACTTGATTAGATCCAATATGCTTCTGTAAAAAAATAGAGATAAGAAATCAAAGCAAATAGAGCTAGAAACTTGATTCAAGCCCCACGGTGGGCGCCAAAAATGTACACTCGAATTGTGTCCCACTCTAAACCCTTCTATCCAAACAATTCCATGAGTTTGGAATGCTTGGATGCCGGATTAGAGCTCCCTATCCACGGAGTGCAAGAGAGTATATTTCAAGAATAAAAAGGCTCTCAGATGAGCCTTAGAGATACTCTTCTTGCTAGTAAACCATGCAATGGGAGGTTCCAAAGACAAGATGCAAGAATGCAAATGTCCCAAGGAGTTCTTCAAGGATGCAATGCAACTAAAGATTAAGCTAGCATGAATATGAAAAGTGCAGCTATTCTAAGCATGGATGAGAGTGTTACAATCCAAATATTAAGCTATATGAGATTAAGCTACATGTAAAAATGAAAGCTAAGCTAAGCTAGAATGCCATGATGCCATGGATGAGAGAATGTAGACAAGAAATAGTTCTCCACAAAGCTCCAAAGAAACCTGTTAGAAAACTTGCAGCATAACAATATTCAAAAATGAGGATTTGAGGGGGAAAGCTCTCTCCCTTTTAAAGATGTATGGACGGTAGAGATCAAGATGAAGATGGTGGATGATCAATGGTGGAATTCAAAAAGAGGAGTGATCCATGTGCACACACAAGTCAACCAATAGAATATAAGTTGACTTGTCATATAAGACAAAAGTCACAAAGCCTTTTCTTTTAATTGCAAAATAGAAAAAGGACTTTATGTGTGCACTTTAAGTGGGTTAGAAGAATGGGGTCTTTTATTTAATTAAAAGAGGACATATTCTTTTAATCAAATAATGAACTTAGGATAGCATAGTCAAACTATAGGTTATAATCAAATAAATTGATTATTAGCAATTTGGTCTAGGTAAATGATTAAATTAATTTAGCCAAAATATTGAAAAAGGGGCTAATAGTCTAGATGACCATTTTTAGGTGATTACAGCTTCATCATGTGCAAGTGGTGTACCATAATTGGTAGACTACATTCCAATGTCATGCACCTTGTTATCATTGCTTGCTTACTTTAAAAAAATATTCTCACTTTATGTTTGAACTTAACATCAAGTATACTAATTGTTAAAGTATTCAATTTGAAATAGTAACTATTTAGCTTATTTATTGCAATGGATCCATTAGTAGAGCCTTGCATACTCATTTCTTGTATCCATAATTCCATGACTCTATAGCCTTATTGGAATCCACTTTTCTTGTCCTCTTGTAAGAGACTTCTATTAAACTTCGAGCCTTGCATTTTTTCTTGGTATCATGCATATTTCTTGCATTGTTTCATAAAAACAAATAAATTACAATTTATAAATATTTTGATATAGTTTTTCAGTTACTAATGCTTACAACTCATGCAACGAGTTTTGAATAACCAAAAAAGTTGAGCTTGTGTTGCCCATTCCTTTCTAGTATTGGCTTTTTTTTTCTTTGATGTGTTAGACAATCTATGAAAAGTTTGAAATATATTAGATTATATAAATATAAAGAGTAATTACTACATTACTACATTCTTAACAATATCATTGTATGGTAGGAAATGTGAATCAAGGACACAAAACCTAAGTTCATCACATAACCTACTTACATATGTGCATATAAGGGGAGAGAAGATAAGGAAAAGGATCCTTCAAACTGTAATTCTAAAGAACTAGGTCTAGGAAGATTAGAGCTAACAAAATGAACAAAGAGCACTAATATAAACTAGATCTAGGAAGAATAAGGGGAAGGTATCTAATTCCTTAAATGTTCTCTGTGTATGTGTGTGATAGAAATTAGATCTATATGGATATATCAAAAGGACAAATAAGGTAAGGAAACACACCTTTGAAGTGTATTTTTTTGCTGGTTGTATTGATAAAAATGAAGGGAATTCTTCAGATCCAGGCCTAAAATTATGCAACAAACGAAACCCATAAATCTTTCAATGATCGGTCAGGAGAAAATTGGTGCTTTAGGGAAAAAATAGATCATCTAGGTTGAAGTGTGAGCCGACTAATAATGTATGATGTTGATTCTAATTTCACATATTTGAAGAAAATAAAAAAGGTTACTTTAATTTGCAACCTGTTTGTCAATTTGAGATTCACAACCTGTAAAAAAAGGATTTTTTTGATGTTTATGAGGGGTTTACCGTAGTCAAACCCTAGTTTAGGAATTAATATTGAAATGAAATAATTAAAATAGCATGAATGTAAAGTAAATGTACAAATTCATCTTAGAAAGCTAGATCTATTGAATTGAATGCAATGTGCTTGACTTAACAACATATTTGGACTGAGAAGATGAAGATGAATGGATATAGAAGATGTAACAAAAGATCTTGAATGGATAGAAGAAGATATTGAAGATAAACTCTTTCAATTTCTTATACACTTGAATCATTGATCTTTAATGGACAAATTCTTGAATGGATGCTTGAAGGATTGAACTTGAATGCTTGAGCACTTGAGAGCTTGAACTTGTGGATTCTTGAGCACTTGAGAGTAAGATGTTGTGATATGTTTTTGTATGGTTGTGAAAATGGAGAAAATGGAAGGGTTTATATAGAGCTTAGAATTAACTAACCCTTGTAGGCCGACTGACCTAGAAGTTAACACATAAACATTCTGGAACATGGGACCCAAAGAGGGGAGTCAAAATAGAGCTTTATCAAGGGTGAAATATGTCCCTGTTTGGCCCATAAGGGGAAAATCGCACGCCTGATTGGTCAGGGGCTAACCACACCCCAGATGATTAGGTGCACAAACCCCAAAATCAAATCCAAATTATGAGGGAATCCCATTTTAGGGAGAGGAGCAAATTTTAGATGGATGGAAGGAAGGACCTAGGGGAAATAAATCCTACCTTAATCTTTAAACCTTGAAATAAGAGTTTTAAGGAGGATTTTTTAGGTATTTACCCAATTCTACTTAGGAAAAAGGAAAAAAAGGGGAAGAAGAGATAAAAGAGAGGAGGATATTGATGATCTCACATTAAATAGGTGCTAAACCTTCATTAAATTACGGTGCTTCCAATTTAAGATGATACATTTAGCCCCCACTTTAGCAAGAGTGTGGACTCTATCCAAACTCTTGGTAAAGTGGAGCACAAGGCATATGAAGCTCTCATTCAAATCTAGGAGACAAAGAATCAAGCCCCTAAGGGATTTGAAACCTTTTCTAACTTCCAAATCATAATGAAAGAGAGATCACTAACTAAAAGGAAAGAGTGATTATCTTTCCTAGTAGAGTGCCCACTCTACTTTGATTCATCGAAAGAGATGCTACAAAAAATGGTATTGAAATAGTCTAATGGGGTAGTAACACACTAGTCAACCCATCAGAAGACTCGTCCATAGATCAACGTTATTCATATCACCATGGTAAGGCTTAATAAATATGGGTTACCCATATATGGGACTTTAGAAAAATGTTATGTGTAGCCCATATATGTGATTTAGCATATGTGCATGTAAAGGAAAGAGAGATCTAATCGTGATGAAGAGTTGACTTTTGTCCCCCATGTGGGACACAAATGTCTTTGCTTTTATTTTTAAATAAGGAAAAATGCTTTATGTGTGTTAAACTTAGGATAAGAGATGAGTGGGAAATTTTATTTAATTAAAAGGGGGACATGTTCTTTTAATTGAATATGAACTTAGGATAGAGTGGTCAAACCATAGGATACAATCAAATAAATGGATTTTTGGAGATTTGATCAAGGATAAGCATTAATAAATTATGCAAAAATGCTAAAAGGGGGCTTATAGTCTAAATGACCATTTTTGGGTGATTACATTTTCCCCTATTTGACTAATGTGTGAATAGTCTATGAATACATTACGTTAAAGAAAATAGAAGCCAAGCAGGTAGTAATAGATAGTGATACTTGATTCTAAAGAAAAAAATGTAGAAAGAGATAGCAAATCCTAAATGTATAACCTGGTAGTGGTAGTACTAAGCACTAAGAAAGAGATGATGTTTGAACTCAAGAAGAATGCTAGCACCAAGAAAAGTAGATAGGTCAAGAGAAAATAGATAGTTGTAGTAGAAAAGTAATTTGTAACAATGATAGAATATTCCTGCCCCCTTGGTATTGAAATCAAAATGAGATAGAGGAGATGCATAAATAAGCTAGATTTGATCACATCAAAACAAAGAAAAGTTCATAATGGTAGATAAGAGATCAAGACCAAAGAGTGACCACCAAGCAATGAAGACATGCTCTAGTTTAACTAAGTTTGACCAAGAAAGATAAAACACAAGAATTAGGTCAAAGAAAGAAGAAAAATGAAATGAGATGAAAGAGAAATGAAAGAGAAGAGTGGAAGAGAGTAGAAATGATGAAGAAATGAAGATTTCCCCAACAAGATTCAAAGATTAAGCCTCAATAGGTCAGCCAACTACATAGAAGAAGGAAGAAATTTTGACTAGCAAGATGAACCTAAATTTTGATTTTGATCTGAAAAATGGATCCATGATGTCAATATTAGAAAAGATAGGTCAAAATAATAGATGAGATGGTAAGATAGAAAAGAAGGGAGATATAGGAAAGAAGAGATAATATAAGATTGATAAGAGGAAAGAGAAGGATGAACACAGTTAGTTGACACATCCATAAAAGATAAAGAAGAGAGCTCTCTCAACATGCAAAATGAAAAGATAAGCTATAATGAACCCTAGAATGCAAGCTAGTATGAAAAGGTGCAATTGCAAGGGTTACATAAGTAGGTCTTAGTTTTTATCATTGAGCCTTATTAGGGACATTAGAAGATCATAAAATCATCACTAGTATAAATTATGAGGACATGAATATGATCTATATCAGATAAAAAATGGGAATCCACCCTATGCATCAAAGATATGAGTCAAGATGACTAATGCAGTTAGATTCCCTAAATTTTTTATAGAAAGATTACACTTGTATCAAGGTATAAGCACCACAATAACCCCCAAGTGGAGTCTTGCAAAAACATTCAAGGATGATATGTTGTGAGTCAAAGTGTTAAGTAGGACAAGCATAAAGGCTCTTAACACCTTAGATTAAGAAAGTATACCCGCAAGTAGAAAAAAATAAAACATGCCCCATGCCCCTAGTCTTCTAGTCCATGACATCCTTGAAAAACTATTAGGGAGGGAACACTTAGAAAAGAAATCATTATAAACAACACATAAGGAAGGTAAAGTTCATCATAGCTCAATGAGTTTAACTATTTAAGTCTATGTGTGTGTGAATGTCACCTGGCCATTTCTTCAAGATTTTAATTTGATAGCGAGAAATATCATAACATCCTAGACTATAGGTAATATATCCAAAAAGTGTTGACAAACACTCGATGTCAAGGTGAGAGTGTTGAGCAACACTGTTTTACATGAGTTGCTAAAGAAACTCTAACACATAAGGAGACCCTGATAAGCTAAGCAACCATGCCCCCAAGCTGAGGACAAGAGACAATTCCAAGCTAGGAAATGTGTTGTAGAGTGAATGAGTGAGACTAATAAATATAGGTGGAAGGGTCTAAAGTAGCACTTGTTTCTAGGTTTTCACCTCTTGGTAGATTTTTTCATGGTTTTTTTCAATTTTTTTTGTATTTTTCGTATTTTTGATTTTTTTGATGGCACATCATAGCACCTATTGCTAGGTTTTCACTAAAATGATCATTTTTTTTTTCATAATTTTTTCTATTTTAAAGGATTTTTTCAGCATCATATATGATTTTTTTTGGATTTTTTTAGAATGATTTAGAGATTACTAGTTCTCAAGAAAGATCACATCATTTTTTATAATACCTAGCAAGGTGTAGAACATGATGGAGTAGCAAGATAGTGGATAAGAAAAGATGGATATGCAAGGAATATGAAGCAAGTTAAAGTGATCCTCGAGGACTTAACTCCTCAAGAGTGCTCAAGCTAAGGAAAGATAACCATATAAAGCAGGTTTTGGATAAACAATGGAAGAAATGAGCAAGATAGCATGTAAGATAAGTGGTGAAGCCAACAAGCGAGATAGCATGTGGCATTTAACTAGTGGAAGACAACAAGTGAGATAGCATGAAAGCATGCAATTCAAGATAGTAGACATGTCAAGAGGTCTAAGAAGCATATTTTTCTTTATTGTGATCAAGACCAAGGGGTCAAGTAGATAGGATAGCGATGGGATAGAACAATAAGAATGAAGCTAGATATGAAGGCTATGAATGAATGAGAAATCACAATAGAGAATCTCATGGATAAGATAGCCAATAGACAAGGATAGCTCAATAGTGTCAAGATCAAAGAGGAAGAGGAATAGATGGATGATGGAAGAATTATATATGATGCCTGTTTACTAGATATTCATTATGGCACTTATCCAAGGCACCACAAGAAGTGGTTTTCACCAAGGACACATTTATTTCTTTTTACTTTTTCTACCAAAGTGCCATAAGAAGTGGTTTTGAAGTAGGCACATTTTTTTCTTTTTTATTTCTTTTTTAGAAAGAGCTCAAGCTGTTTTTCAATTTGGATAGTGCTCCTATAGGAAATATAATTTATGATAATCCAAGACTATAGAAAGGTATGCTCAAAGATGCTGATAGGGTGATAGAAGGGAGATAATAGTAGGATGAGTATATGGAGGATATGAGTTCATGTCTTGAAAGAACTGACTGAGCATGGATAACAAGTAAGTATAAGCTTTAAAGAATTTCATGAGGGTAGTTGAAATATTGGGCAAGATAATCATTGACACACACCTTGAAGGGTGTTGGAATGATGAATAAAATAGCTTGAGGTTTATATGTATGAGGTAGTAAAGCAATTTTGGAAGAAGATGGAGTGTAAGGCTTTGGAAGCTTTGTATGAAGATATTTGGAAGAATATGGAGTGGAAGCCTTTGGAAGCTTGAATGTCAACTTTGAAGTATTTTCAATATTCAAGTCTTTCAAAAGACACCTAGGAATCCATATAGCTTTAGATTTTTCATTTCCTTTGGATGCTTTAGAATTAATAGATTTAGGAACCCATATTTGCTTTGATTTCACTTTTTTAATAGTGGACCTTTGTGGTCTCTTGTGTTTTTCTTCTTTGCATTCACATGTCAATTAGATGGGACATAATGATATTCATTTTTCTATGGATTCTTATGTTTATTCTCACTTCCAAAAGACTTGGGATTTGCGGATGAATAAGGCTAATATGGCTGGTTTAGATGGATAGATAGGTGAAAATTCATCAAGGATGAGTGTCTTTGTTGATCTTGAGGTATGTTGGGAGAGATACGTGTGGAAAATGTAGGAGATCAAGGAACATAAGGTCCCAATATGGATGGAAGGTTTGAAGACTTTATCTTAGATGGATAAGGAAAAAGGATAGACTCAAGAGATGCAAAAGGATAGTGAGTAGGGATATCAACATCTTTAGAGTGAGAAATATGACCAAGGCCATCATAAGACTTATGAGTATCTTTAACAGGAGCAACATCTTTAATAGGAACATTTGAACCTTGAGTACAATTTTGAAGTGGATATGGAGAAGTAGAACATGAGGGGATGCTTTGATCTTGACAAGTAGCTTTGGATAGCATAGGAAGAGAATTTTTCTCATAATTTTTAGTAAGCTCAAGGGAAATAGTAGAAGTGGTATCTTCATCATATTTAGGAGGTGGATAAGATATAGGATATGGAGGGGAAAAATCTTGAAAGAGATGAAAGGATGCTTGATCTTGATCTTTCTTGACATTTATAGCTTTTTATTTTAGTAAGCATAGTAGCACATGTACATTGCAGTTCTTTAGGCTTAGCAGCATGGAAAACATTTGCAACTGAGTGAAGATTAGCTTGAGTTTCTTTTAGAGGTAGCCCTTGAGGATAGACATAGTCAATGCAGAAAGAATTAGGTTCTTTGTTTGATGGAGGCATCTTGGAAATATTTGAAGTGTTGGGAGATGCATCAATGTTGAAAGAAGTAGGGGTGTGAAGGAGACCATCACTAGACATAGGTTCATCAACATGATCTTTCTCAAGAGAAGTATCCTCATCACATGAGTCATTAGAGGTATCAACAATCCCATCATCAATGAGATCTTGGATTTTATTTTTTTATCTCAATACAATCTGAAGTACTATTCTCATTATGTCGATGATAAGCACAATAGATATCCAAGAATGGGTTTCCATATGAGCCAAACTTAGGAAACGTGATGAGATTAATGCTAAGAAGCATTTGCAATATGATATCATAATAATATACCAAGGGAGTAAAAATCATCTCAAAAGTATGTTTAGAGTCATTTTGTTGCTTCTCAAGTGAATAGCATGAATACATCTCTTCATCATTGTCTTGGTCAAATGTAGGTCCATCATGAAAGCTTGGCATATGCTCAAAGGAGGTATCACTTGCTTGTTCTCTAAAGAGGTCTTTAGATATAGAAGATAAATACATTTGATGTCTTGGAGTAGAATATGTAGACCTTGAAGAAGATGACCCATGTGTATGTAAAGGTCTTAAGGGAGATTAATTTAAGAATGCAATCTTCTCCTCTAAACTTTTTTCAAGTTTAGAATTCATTTCTATCATGCACTTAGAGAGATGAAGGTAAGAAAGATCATTTGTCTCTTCTAGTTCTTTGTATTGAGTGTATAGATCTTGAAACTCTTTAATGGAATGGAGGATATCATAATCATCTAGATTTGGTTGAGGTTTTCTAGCACAAGGATTGAAGACCATAGTGGTAGATAGATAATCAAGCATAAAGGAGACTAGAGGAAGCTAAGAAGGTGACACAAGATAACTTGATGTCCAAACTAGAGAGGTAGATTGTTCACTTGCCAATAGAATAGAGAGAGATTAAAGTGACTAGTCAAGTAAGGTGTAATATATGAATTTTTCATAACCATATTTTAATCTCAAATTAAATTAATCTCACAAGTAACTAATTTCAATTTCACATGACAAAGATTTCTACCAACTGATTATAACTGAAAGAAACTCTTTTCAATCCATCTTACATATTTAATTGATTTTTCAACAAAAAAAAAGATATTGCTTCATAATTTGAGTAATTCTAAATATTTAGCTGAAAATAAGGTAACAAATAATTACGTCAATTGAAAATCTTATTAACATAAAACTAAATATTTTCTATATCTTGAAATAAAAATATTTATCTATTCTAGTCGAGATAAAAAGTGAAAGAACATATAGTGAAACAGATGAATCTCTTTATCTCGTTGTCCAAGCCTCGACATTGGTGAGAGAAGAAGCATTGACATAGGCTTAACCTCCCAACCATAGACCATTACTTATCCCCACACATTCAAAATTAATAGAATGACCCTCCCTACCTCAAGGTCGGGCTTGGGATGTTCATAAGCCCAACCATCAGAGTAATTGGGTGGGTTGAAGTCCCAATAGTTATTCTCCAAAATAACTAAAGTGTCTAGACAATCAACAAAGGTCACATGTTCGACATATCTACCTAATTCTACCCTAGCCAAGGATTTCAAATTGGGTCTACAAACTTGATCTCCACCAACTCGACTTGACAACATTTTACATAACTAGGATATGCATGAGGTATTGTAGTTTTTAACTTATTATTTATTAAATCCAATGCCATTTGTTTTCTATGCAAACTCTCTACACCTTCTCACCTTCTTAGGTTGCCATGCTGGTGATTCCTAGGTGCTCACGAGTCATATCCACTATGTATACTTTTCACCTCTTCACCTATAATGTCATTATCGTCGATGAATTCCTTAGTGTTGAATGTATTTACCATCTCAGTATAATAGAAATGGATGCATTGAATTTGAATCAGAGTTATTTATTCAAGGTTATTATTGCATTTTCATGGTTGAAACTTTAAATAAAACAAAGATTATCAATGAGATATTGGACACAATAGTTGATCTAAAATCGTTTCATTATCATTTCATTTTCAAACTAAAAATAAAAATAGGCAGCTTCAGTATTTGAATTTAATACATCAGATATGTAATTGGAATGGAAATAAAATATAAATTTGTTTAGAGTTTGGTTGGTTCCATAGAATAAACAAGGCTCACAATCAACATAGCAATATGATAGAAGGCATCATGGTTTGATGGCACTTAAGATATTCTACTGATACTAAAATTTGGAAAGTAAAATTTGGAAAGAAATTGACGACATATGATTCATATTCTATATTAGACATAGCATAAGAAGAATATTAAAAAAAAAAACTCATGTCACGACAGTAGCCTTACATGATGCCTCTGTAATTTTTGAATGGCTCTGTGGTCGGGTAAGAGATCTCCACATCTTGTTCTGATTCCCTTGGCCAAGTAGGAGAGAGGATTATGGAAATAAAAAGAGGATGGTATGAATAGTAATTTAACAAATGTAATTTGATATCAATCATTTTGGGAATCACCGATAGGAGAGAAAAAAAATGAAGGAAGGAAGAATGACATGATACGATTAAGATGTTCTATTAAAAAGAAGGAGTTGGACTCTACGACTCCCTTCAGTTACAAGAAATCCTATCGAATGCTATTCAAAACAACTAAAGAGAATAAATAGGAGGGAAAGAAAAGAAAGAAAAATAAGAAGTTAAAGGGCTATTATTATTATTTTATTATTATATATTCTTATCTATGTTCATGTTTACCTATTGATAAGGTGGCATCATTAGATTATAATTTATAATGTATTAGTGCCACCTTATTTTTATATACATATGTTCGTACTAGAGAGTGTTTAATAATAATTAAATAATAAGTTTCTTGATAATTCTTTTAAAGGTAAGAATTACGTTTAATTTATATTATTTCTTATAATGTTCCTTTTTATAGCTCATGTGGTTCCACCATGTAACATGTTGTCAAGTCCTAGTAACCTCGCTAAGATAGTTTTAGGTCAAACCTATCAATTCTGATGACTGGACCATTCAACCATCCCCTTCTGATGACCCTGTTTAGAAATGTTTCCGCTCTCTTTAGTCTTCTTCTTGCAATCACTCAAACATACATTCTTGCTGCAATCCATTTGAACTCTTTTCTATCCCCTCTTATTGTATCAGTTAGGGGTGCACATATGCCACTAAAATTCTTAATAAACTTCCTATAAAAAATAACCAGACCATGAAATGATCTTACCTCAGTAGTAGACCTTGGAGTAGGCCATTCCAAGATGGCTTTTACCTTCTCTGGATCCATTTTGAGACCTTTGGGTGATATAAATAACCCCAAATAGACTAACTCCCTTTTTGCAAAGATACACTTCTTCAGATTAATTAACAGTTTCTCTTCCCTTAGCCTTTCAAGGACACTACGAATATGTAGTAAATGTTCTTCCAAAGTCTTGCTAAAAATTAAAATATCATCCAAATAGACAATAACAAATTTTCCCAAGAACTTCATAAGTACCTCATTCATGAGCCGCATGAAAGTGCTTGGGGAGTTCGTCAATCCAAAGGGCATGACTAACCACTCATAAAGACCCTCCTTGGTCTTGAAGGCTATTTTCCACTCATCTCCTTCTCGAATCCATATCTGATGATAGCCACTCTTGAGATCTATCTTTGTGAAGTACTGAGCTCCACTCAAGCAGTCCATAAGATCATCCATCCTTGGCAAAGGAAACTGGTACTTGATGGTTATCCTATTTATAGCTCGAGAATCTGTACACATCCTCCACTCTCCATCCTTCTTTGGTGTGACAACTGCAGGTACTACACATGGACTCAGGCTCTCTCGAATCAAGCCCTTCCTCAATAGCTCTTGAACCTGTCTATTTAGCTCTTCTGTTTCAGTAGGAGTCATCCTGTGAGCAGCCTTGTTAGGAAAACTAGCTCCTAGAATTAGATCTATCTAATGATTAATTTGCGTTACTGGTGGCAATCCATCTGGAACATTATCAGAGATAATATCTCCAAATTCCCCTAGTAAATTCAAAACTTCAAGTGGTATTTCACTACTACCTTCTTTATCTTTCCTAGGAATCAAAGCATAGCACATATGCCGATGTTTCATGCCATCTAAAAACTTCCTTTCATCAACAAGACAAATCCTAGCACTGCTACATACCTTTTCACCTTCCTTTTTCATGGGCTTCAATTTGTGGCGAACTCCATCCTTTGTTAGAGAGTATGTGTTTGCATGTCCATCATGTACTGCATGTCTATCAAACTGCCATGGTCTACCCAACAATAGATGGCAAACATCCATCGAAATAACATCACAGAGAACTTCATCATGGTAACTCCCAATTTTGAATCTTACTAAATATTGTTCACTTACCAGGACCTTATGATCATCTTTTACCCAAGAAATCTGATAGGGCAGGGGATGTTTCTCCCTCTTGAGCTTCAGCTTAGAGACCATCTCTTCTGATACCAAGTTATTAGTGCTACCACCATCAATGATCACATCACAACATTTATCCTCACACTTGCATCTGGTACGGAACAAACTCCTCCGTTGTCCTGGTTCAATCTCACCACTTAGTAGGACTCTTTCATTTACCAAGGTCTCTCCTCTTTCTGCATCCTCTGAATGTGATGATTGTGCATCTTCATCCAATGAGAAACCCTAGCTTGGCCCTCAGCTCTCCTATCTGTCCTTCCTTGTCGTTGAGGGCATTCAAAGGCACGATGACCTTCTTCATTGCAATGGAAATAGGTACCATGGAAGCCTCCTCTTCCTTGTCCATGTCCTCTACCTCTTCCTCTCTGATTTCCAAAGTCTTGATCATGGGAGTGGTTGAAACCCTCATTCCTCTGGTTCCTGCTAGTACCCACATCTTCATTTTTCTTTTGAGTTTCATTGCGGCCTCCAGATGATCTACCGCTTTCCCTTCCTCCTTGACCGCGCACTCTTTGTCTTCCTTCAAACCTTTTATTTAGCTTCTCTTCAACTCGTAGGGCAAACTGGTATGCCTCTTCAACGTTGGTCATTCTTACCAGACTTAATTCCTCCTGGATGCTAGGTCGCAACCCAGTGATATAATGAGCAACCTTCTCCTTATTTGCTTCTGCATGCCTCACTCTAATCAAGAGTCGGTAAAATTCCTCTGTATATTCTTTGACTGATCTTCCTGCTTGCTTTAACCCATGCATCTTCTTAAACAAATCAAGATCGTAGTCCACAGGAATGAACTGCTTCTTCAATTTGTCCACCATGCGATCCCATCTTGTGATCTTCTCCTTTCCTCTTCTATTTCTTTCCAATTGAACCTCTTGCCACTAGATTTTGGCATGGCCTTTCAGTTTGGCCTTTGAAAACTTAACCCTATCTGGGTCCCTGATATCCTCATACTCAAAGTATTCTTCCAGTTCATTGATCCAATCGATCAACTCATCTGGTTTCAGATTTCCTGAAAATACACCCACTTCAATTGTAGGTCTTTTCCCAAACTTAGTAATGGCCCTAAAAAGCCTTTCCTCTGCATGATTCAGCACTTCCCCATCAAATTCCCCTTCTGGTCCAATTTTATCTTCTTCATTGTCATCTTCACTTTCATCACCTACAGCCACAGTTGCTCCTCTACAGAGCTCCTCCTGCAATGCTTGTACCTGCCTTTGGAGGGCTCTAACCTCCTTAGGATTAATAGCTCTGGCCCTTCCACCACACTCTCTTCATGGAGGCATCTTCTTAACTCAAACTCACAACCACATAGTCCTGGTGCAAACTACCTCATAGTCGGCACTCTATCTACACACTCAGGAAAACCAGCTCTGATACCACTTGATGGGGACACAACCCAAGAACAGAATGGACACAATAGAAAAGGGAAATCGTATTAACTGAAAAATAAGCTAGTACATTCAGTGCAGAGAAAATAAACTTCAAAGCATGCCCTAAGGGCTTACAATAGCATAAATGTGGAGATAATTTCTCTTTTCAGTACCTCCTCTCAAACTCCACTCCGAACTGCCTTCTACAATGCCAGGAATCTCCTTAAATAGACCCCTAAGGGTTAAGGACTAGGAATACATTCTAGAAAGTGCTAGTAGGCATCCACCGACCAAATAGAAGGCTCTAGAAGCTGCATTAGAAGTCGGTGCAAATCTAAAAGAATCCAAAAATGGTAACCGAACTTTCGGGAGGCATAACTTTTGAACTGTAGCTCCGATTGATGAACCGTTTACATTTTTGAAAAGCTCTCAAAGCGCTCTATAGCCCTATGGACTAGCTTTGCTTGTCCCCAATTTAATGTCCCTAACCTAACTTTGAAGCATTCTTAGGAGGTCTCCAAAACCTGAAAAACTGCAATAACTTTCAAACTGTGGGGCCTTTTGACCTGATTCTTTTTTTGGAATGCTCTAAATCACAATTACATTCATTTGGCCAATTCACACCTTCTAGTTTACCAAAATGATGGCCCAATTACATACTCCTATTTTTTTGGGATTTACTAGCTCACTAATAGTGGAACTATGAGAGTTGGAACCTTTATTTGACCCAAATGGGTGTCCAAAAATGAAAACACCTGAAATAGAAACTAAGTCTAAGTACTTTTTTTTTGGGTGACACAGGATTGCCCTTATACCTCTGGATGCTCCTGCATCAGACACCCAGGGTAGATTGAAAAGTGACCCTGTCACTTTATGAATTGTAGAGGAAATCCCAAATGGGAAACCTCAGTTGCTGAAATCCAAGTTGAGTCCTCGATCGGTCGTCCTTTCCATTTGACCAAATACTCTTCAGATTGCTTGTTTTTGGTACTCCTACCCACACGATGATCTAGAATGTCTTCTATCTCCTCCTTCTTAGAAGCATGAATCAGACATGGCTCTAACACCAGCTCCTCATCTGCACCATCATCATGATACTCTGTTAAATCTGCAATGTTGAAAATGGGAGAAATGTGAATACCATCTGGCAGCTCCACCTCATATGCATTTCCTGAGTCATGTTTCTCCAAAATTTTGCAGGGGCCAAATTTCTTCATTTTTAGCTTGTTGTAAGTACCGGCTGGAAATATTTCTTTTCGTAAGTGCACCATGACTAGATCACCTACTTGGAATTCCTTATGTCTCCTCCTTTGATCAGCCCTAGCTTTATACTCTTGATTCATCTTGGTAATGTGTGCCTGAACCTCCTCATGTAGACGCTTGATATGTTCAGCAAATTCTTCCACTTCAACACTTGTCCTCTCCCCTTGCTCTATCTTCCTCAATTCTAGTGCAGTCCTTGGGCTATTCCCATATACAATTTGGAATGGTGATTTTTCAGTACTCCTATTCATAGAGTTATTGTAAGCAAACTCTGCTTGTGGTAGAATCAAAACCAATCCTTTGGCCTTATCCCCAACTAAACATCTCAGCAAATTGCCCAAACTTCTGTTTACCACTTCTGTTTGGCCATTAGTTTGTGGGTGATGCGTGGAATTGAATTTCAAGTCTGTTCTCAACTTTTTCCACAATGTCCTCCAGAAATACCCCACAAATTTAGTATCTCTGTCAGAAACTATGCTCCTTGGAAGACCATGTAGTCTTACCACCTCTTTGAAAAATAAGTCTGCAATATGGACAACATCATGAGTTTTGTGGCATGGAATGAAATGTGTCATTTTGGAGAACCTATCAACCACCATGAATACTGAGTCATTACCCCTTTGTGTCCTTGGCAATCCAAGAACAAAATTCATACTTATGTCCTCCCATGGCCTTGATGGAACATGCAATGGCTGATATAGGCCAGTATTGTGACTAAACCCCTTGGCAACTTGACAAACCTGGCAACTTTGTACAAACTTCTTCACATCCTGTGAAATTTGAGGCCAAAAATAATGTTCTCTAAGAATGGAAATGGTCTTATCTCGACCAAAATGTCCTGCCATCCCTCCACTGTGTTTCTCCTTAATCAGATTTTCCCTCATGGAACCCCTTGGAATGCACAATTGACTACCTTTGAACAACATGCCATCCTGAATCAAATAGTCTAACCACTTGGTTCTATCTACAACAACAGGTTCTTTACAAGCTTTCCATGCTTCAGCAAAATCAGGATCCTCGGGGTACAAATTCTTGAGTTCATCAAACCCAACTACTTCAACCTACATTACTGTAAGCAACAACTATCTCCTACTTAGTGCATCTGCAACCCTGTTAGATTTTCCACTTCTATGCTTCAACACAAATGTATAACTCTACAAGAAATCTACCCACTTCATATGCCTCTGATTCAATTTACCTTGGCTATTTAGGTACTGTAATGCCTGATGATTAGTATACAAAACAAATTCCTTTGGCAATAAATAATGCCTCCATTTCTTTAAGGTCTGAACTATTGCATAGAACTCTTGATCATAAACAAAATACTTCTTCTTTGCATCATTCAATTTTTCACTAAAATATGCAATAGGCTTACCTTCTTGGCTTAATACAACCCCAATAGCGCTGCCACTGGCATCAAAATCCACCTGGAACACTTTTCAAAAATTTGGAAGGTCCAACACAGGTTGTTTTGTTACCTTCTTCTTTAGCAATTCAAAACTTCTCACAGCTGCTGCAGTCCATTTGAACTCTTTTCTATCCCGTCTTATTGTATCAGTTAGGGGTGCACATATGCCACTGAAATTTTTAATAAACTTCCTGTAAAAACTAACCAGACCATGAAATGATCTTACCTCACTAGCAGACCTTGGAGTAGGCCATTCCAAGATGGATTTTACCTTCTCTGGATCCATTTTGAGACCTTCGGGTGATATAACAAACCCCAAATAGACTAACTCCTTTTTTGCAAAGATACACTTCTTCAGATTAATTAATAGTTTCTATTCCCTTAGCCTTTCAAGGACACTACAAATATGCAGTAAATGTTCTTCCAAAGTCTTGCTAAAAATTAAAATATCATCCAAATAGACAATAACAAATTTTCCCAAGAACTTCTTAAGTACCTCATTCATGAGTTGCATGAAGGTGCTTGGGGTGTTCGTCAATCCAAAGGGCATGACTAACCACTCATAAAGACCCTCCTTGGTCTTGAAGGCTGTTTTCCACTCATCTCCTTCTTGAATTCGTATCTGATGATAGCCACTCTTGAGATCTATCTTTGTGAAGTACTGAGCTCCACTCAAGCAGTCCATAAGATCATCCATCCTTGGCAAAGGAAATCGATACTTGATGATTATCCTATTTATAGCTCAAGAATCTGTACACATCCTCCACTCTCCATCCTTCTTTGGTGCGAGTATTGCAGGTACTACACATGGACTCAGGCTCTCTCGAATCAAGCCCTTCCTCAACAGCTCCTAAACCTGTCTATTTAGCTCCTTTGTTTCAGTAGGAGTCATCCTGTGAGCAGCCTTATTAGGCAAACTAGCTCCTTGAATCAGATCTATTTGATGACTAATTTGCATTATTGGTGGCAATCCATCTGGAACATTATCAGAGATAATATCTCCAAATTCCCCTAGTAAATCCGAAACTTCAAGTGGTATTTCACTACTACCTTCTTTATCTTTCCTAGGAATCAAAGCATAGCACATATGCTGATGTTTCATGCCATCTAAAAAATTCCTTTCATCAACAAGACAAATCCTAGCACTGCTACATACCTTTTCACCTTCCTTTTTCATGGGCTTCAATTTGTGGCAAACTCCATCCTTTTTCAGAGAGTATGTGTTTGCATGTCCATCATGTACTTCATGTCTATCAAACTGCCATGGTCTACCCAACAATAGATGACAAACATCCATTGAAATAACATCACAGAGAACTTCATCATGGTAACTCCCAATTTTGAATTTTACTAAACATTCTTCACTTACCAGGACCTTATGATCATCTTTTACCCAAGCAATCTGATAGGGCTGGGGATGTTTCTCCCTCTTGAGCTTCAGCTTAGAGACCATCTCTTCTGATACCAAGTTATCAATGCTACCACCATCAATGCTCACGTCACAACATTTATCCTCACACTTGCATCTAGTACAAAACAAACTCCTCCGTTGTCCTGGTTCAATCTCACCACTTAGTAGGACTCTTTCATTTACCAAGGTCTCTCCTCTTTTTGCATCCTCTGAATGTGATGATTGTGCATCTTCATCCACATGAGCAACCCTAGCTTGGCCCTCAGCTCTCCTATTTGTCCTTCCTTGTCTTTGAGGGCATTCAAAGGCACGATGACCTTCTTCATTGCAATGGAAACAGGTACCACAGAAGGCTCCTCTTCGTTGTCCATGTCCTCTACCTCTTCCTCTTTGATTTCCAAAGTTTTGATCATGGGAGCGGTTGAAACCCTCATTCCTCTGGTTCCCGCTAGTACCCACATCTTCATTTTTCTTTTGGGTTTCATTGCGACCTCCAGATGATCTACCACTTCCCCTTCCTCCTTGACCGTGCCCTCTTTGTCTTCCTTCAAACCTTTTATTCAGCTTCTCTTCAAATCGTAGGGCAAACTGGTATGCCTCTTCAACGCTGGTCCTTCTTACTAGACTTAATTCCTCCTGGATGCTAGGTCGCAACCCACTGATATAACAAGAAACCTTCTCCTTATTTGCTTTTGCATGCCCTGCTCTAGTCAAGAGTCGGTAAAATTCCTCTGTATATTCTTGGACTGATCTTCTTGCTTGCTTTAACCCATGCATCTTCTTAAACAAATCAAGCTCGTAGTCCACAGGAATGAACTGCTTCTTCAATTTGTCCACCATGTGATCCCATCTTGTGATCTTCTCCTTTCGTCTTCTATTTCTTTCCAATTGAACCTCTTGCCACCAAATTTTGGCATGGCCTTTCAGTTTGGCCTTTGCAAACTTAACCCTATCTGGGTCCCTGATATCCTCATACTCAAAGTATTCTTCCAGTTCATTGATCCAATTGATCAACTCATCTGGTTTTAGATTTCTAGAAAATACACCCACTTCAATTGTAGGTCTTTTCCCAAACTTAGTAATGGCCCTAAAAATCCTTTCCTCTGCATGATTCAGCACTTCCCCGTCAAATTCCCCTTCTAGTCCAATTTCATCTTCTTCGTTGTCATCTTCACTTTCATCACCTGCAGCCACAGTTGCTCCTCTACGGAGGTCCCCCTGCAATGCTTGTACCTGCCTTTGGAGGGCTCTAACATCCTCAGGATTAATAGCTCTAGCCCTTTCACCACACTCTCTTCATGGAGGCATCTTCTTAACTCAAACCCACAAGCACACAGTCCTAGTGCAATCTGCCTCATAGTCGGCGCTTTGTCTACACACTCAGGAAAACCAGCTCTGATACCACTTGATGGGGACACAACCCAAGAACAGAATGGACACAATAGAAAAGGGAAATTGTATTAACTAAAAAATAAGCTAGTACATTCAGTGCAGAGAAAATAAACTTCAAAACATGCCCTAAGGGCTTACAATAGCATAAATGTGGAGATAATTTCTCCTTTCAGTACCTCCTCTCAAACTCCACTCCGAACTACCTTCTACAATGCCAGGAATCTCCTTAAATAGACCCCAGATGGTTAAGGACTAGGAATACATTCTAGAAAGTGCTAGTAGGCATCCACCGACCAAATAGAAGGCTCTAGAAGCTGCGTTAGAAGTTGGTGCAAATCTAGAAGAATCCAGAAATGGTAATCGAACTTTCGGGAGGCATAACTTTTGAACCGTAACTCCGATTGACGAACCATTTACATTTTTGGAAAGCTCTCGAAGTGCTCTATAGCCCTATGGACTAGCTTTTCTCGTCCCCCATTTTTTGGCCCTTTTTGAGGTCATTTAATGCCCCTAACCTGACTTTGAAGCATTCTTAGGTCTCCAAAACTTGAAAAACTGCAATAACTTTCTAACCATTGGGCCTTTTGACCTGATTCTTTTTCTGGAATGCTCTAAATCACAATTACATTCATCTGGCCAATTCACACCTTCTAGTTTACCAAAATGATGGCCCAATTACATACTCCTATTTTTTTGAGATTTACTAGCTCACTGATAGTGGAACTGTGAGAGTTGGAACCTTTATTTGACCCAAATGGGTGTCCAAAAATGAAAACACATGAAACAGAAACTAAGTCTAAGTACATTTTTTTTTGGTGACACAGGATTGCCCTTATACCTCTAGATGCTCTTGCATCAAAGAATCCTCAAATGGGTATGCAATGAAAATGCAAAGCTATTCTAAATGAAATGAAAGAAACAAAAGAGAACTAAGGTAAAGCATAAAGGAAAATAAGCTAAAAAGTATGCCATAATTTAAGTAGAATGAGAGCTAAGCTAGAACTCAAAAATGCAAGAATGCTCCAAGTCTCAAAATTCACCAAGAAAGCTCACAAAATAACAATAGCATGAGAGACTAAGATTTTTGAATGAGGATAGAGCCCTCCCTTTTAATGAGAAATGGATGATAGAGATCATGAGGAAAAATTCTTGTGATCAAGGGTGGAGTTTGAAAGTGGAAGTGATCCATGTGCACAAGCATTTCCACCAATCATGATGAAGAGTTGACTTTTGTCCCCCATGTGGGACAAAAATGTCTTTTATTTTATTTTTTAATAAGGAAAAATGGTTTATGTGTGTGAAACTTAGGATAAGAGAGGAGTGGGGAATTTTATTTAATTAAAAGGGGGACATGTTCTTTTAATTGAATATGTATTTAGGATAAAGTGGTCAAACTATAAGATACAATCGAATAAATGGATTTTTGGAGATTTGATTAAGGATAAGCACTAGATGAATTATGCAAAAAATGCTAGAAAGGGGGCTCATAGTCTAGATGACCATTTTTGGGTGATTACACAAACAACATAAGAGATGATTCCTCCTTTCCCTTGGTAGCCTTAGGATTGTTCATCGTAAAAAGAAGAACCCTATTTCTATCAAAGATCTCACCATAAATAGGCTTGCAAGTTTAGCATTTAGTTCCATAACTGAAATTTGAAATTATTTTTCATAAACCTTTACTAATACTATATAATATTTAGAAAACTAAATATTATATTTGTGCTTTCCCATTATTCTTCATATTCATGAAGATTTAATGTGCAACTAGATGTCATTCAAACATTATTGTGTATCTCCCCAACATAGAATGAGTCATTCAACGTTAGTGCCACTTGGATGATTTAGTGTAGTAGGGTGGTAATTGATTTGAGGTTCTAATATATAAAGTATCGATAAATTTATTACATAGAAATCACCAAATTACTTTTCTTATCAACATTCTATCAAGTATTATGTTATTATTATCTGCTTCACCATAGAACAACTCTATCTTCCACACTATGTTGTATGCTTGGTGACCCTCAACCCTCGATGCATTCGTTGATTTCAACGCTTAAGCACACTTCTCTCCAATGTCATTTTACATGCAAATTCATGATTCAATCCTCTTCATTATCAAGCTTGGCATCAAAATTTTCTAGGATGGTGTTCTTCTAGATTAGGCATTCTATCAAATAGTTTAAGTGTATTGTCTCCACTCTCATAATTTGATTCAGAATTTGGTGCATGGAGTACATTTCTATAGTTAAATCATATCATTTCACATCCTCCATGTTATCTATTTTGTTATCATGATGATATTTTCACTTTGACAAAAAGTTGGTGTATGTTCTTCATGCAACTAACCATGTTACTATCCCCTCAGTGACTCTACATCCCTTACATGTTGCTTGAATAGATTATGCTAATAAGCGTCATATATATCAGTGTTCTACTAACTACTATGACCAATGCTCTATTTTATCTATGTGTATCAACATGCTCTTTTCTCTACACCTATGAGACCTAAATCAAATTACCTATATTACACTCTCATGATATCAACTTGAGTGTCTTTACATGAAGTAGTCTAAATGAAATTCACTGTAATGTTCTTTGACACCATCATTGATGTCCTATTGAAAAAAATCCAATCTACCAGTCATTTGTGAAGATTCTCTATTGACCCAATAGATGCATATAAGTAATTGTGACCCTCTTTTGATCATGTGTATCTTTTAATGTATTATTAGAATTGGTTTGAGGTTGTTGTGGACATTTCTTTTTCTCCTTCTCGGCATCTATATGCAGTGCTCTACCCACAAGAATTTTTAAAAATAGTTCTTGAGTCTCCTTTGTATGAATGTTTACCAATATCATGAGGACCTCATGCCAACTGTGACATCATGACTATGCCCAAGATCTATCTTTGTGCTGTTATCCCCATATTTTATGGATTTAGAGTCGATGGCAATTCACCAAGTGTGTCGCATGCATTTTGCCTCTTCTTTGATTCTTACTAGATCATGCTATATTTAGTACCTATGGTTGTTGAACACTGAAATGTCCCTTTACTGGTTTTGTATGATATTTCCAACCTCTAATCAGATCTTTAAAATCAAACAGCTAATATCCCAAAGATCCACCAAATTCCTCAAGAAACCCCAAATCGGGTATGCTGAAAATAGTGCTAAAAGCTTCACAACTTCACAAATTATTAATGAATCTGAAAATGGAAATTTTCACACAACTTTCAGCAGCATAAAAACCTACAAATTGAAATTTCCAGATCCGTATAGCCTTTACACAACAGCTCAAAAATGTAGGACCAAAACTATGCTCATCGGGCTCCCGAAATAGCACAAAATATGCTCGGAAACACCACAAAAACACTAAGAATATATCTCAGAAGTTTAATCACATCCCAATATATATATTCAGCTCTATTTTAACATTTAAAAGTCTGATATACAGCAGCAACCCAAACTGATATGAAATACTCAACTGTAAACACCAAACTCATACAAAAACACACTCGGAAACTCACAAATCTACACTGTTCAGCACAAAGGCATACTCTGTATGAGCATGCACATGGAATGGCTTCAAACTCCCATCCTTAGCCTTCCTAGAAACCTGCAAACTCCCGTTCTTGGGTCTCCTTCTCCACAGGTTTGGCAGCCTATGAAGAATAACAAAGAATGAGCAAAAATCAAGTTCTGGAATGAGCCCAAAATCCCTCCAAACCCCTTAAAAGAGGGCATAACTGTAACTCACATCCAAGAGAGGTTAATGAAACTTATTTTAATAATAATTTTCATTTATTAGTCCAACGGTTTCCAAAGATTAACCCCCTTTTTCTGAAACTTCACTTTCTTGGGCCTACCTGCCTTAGCAAAGATTTTCTTTTTTAATTATTTGAAAAGGGGACATGACAAGTCCTGCCCTCCCAATCATTGCTTGTCCTCAAGCAATGGCTGAACAATAAATGAATCAATCCACCTGGATCCCAAATGTAGTCATGAACTATACTACTACCAATTAACACAGGCTCCTGCAATATCCTTTGCAATATGACCAAGAGGAATCCATAATCAAATTGACAATTATAGCTCAACCAAACTCCGAAATCACCACTACCACAATCAAAAACCCATGAGGCACAAACTCTTAGAACATCAGAACCCAAGTAAAGTGGACAAATCAAACTACCAACATAGTAAATACCATCAACGCATCCCACTGGCCTATATGGAATGTACAATCCAACTCTGCAACAATGGTGAACCCTCTCGAATGAAACTATACCAAGTATGGAGAATCCACACACTGTACAACTCCTACAGTCAACACAACTCTGCAAATCATCAGCCACTATCTCATAACCATAACTCCCATACACTGCTAATGGTGAAAAGACATTACAAGATAAAGAGTAAGAAATGGAATCCAAACCAAATTTGTCTGCCATCAACTCCTCAGCACAAGGATCAAATGCTAACTGATGTACATACCCTGCAATATAATGTTGATAAAAAAAACCAACCTCAGTCAACAGCTCACCATGAAGAAGTGATACAACCCACTGTGACTGATCACCAGCTAAGTCAAGAGATGTCATAGCCAAAGGAGTAGAATCAATAACAACACCTGCTAAAGCATCACTCCAAAACTCCTGCTCTAAGTCATGTATTATCAACCTGTCAATTGCAGGACCTATCACCATGTCATGCCCATCACAACTCTCATCTTGAGGCATCAAACTATCCCATAACTGATGATAAGCACTAGGAACCAAAGTACATCTCTGTATCATCATCTCATCAACATGGTCATCAAAGGTAGATAGATGAGCATACCTCACAGTGTAATGCCGATAGAATGCACCAATCTCAGTCAGTGGCTCAGACTGCAATCCAAATGTAACTAACTGCAATCGATCATTAACCAAGTTGGAACTGACTAATACCTCTAAAGACATTGCGAAGGGAGTAGTATTACTAGTAGGAACCATGCCAACTATCAGCTCACCAACGTCACACATGGTCTTTGATACAACATCTCTAGTCTTCGTGCCATTAGTACTAGAGGTCACCACCATGTTAGGCACACCACAAAAATCTGCTACAGCACCCAACTCAATTGAACCTGATATGCCAATGTTAGTATCAACGATGGATGCATCCCCATCTCCACTGTCTCTAACAATCTCGGCCATGGACATCCTCGGATCACCAAACACCACAGCTTGTGACTGTATAGAATTAGGTAAAGACTGTAGTCGCTCTAACTCCATGGTCACCTTAGCCAAATGAAACTGTGACTCCTTGAGAGCCAACTGTGTACTCTCAAGAATCTCAGAAGTCACCTCAAGCTGCTCAGTAAGCTCACTCACCTCATCTTCCTTGGCCAAAAATGCATCATATGCTGTACTGCCCCACTCCATAAGATAATCTCTGTCGGCTACCAACTACATATAATTTTGTCTCAAAATCCAAATAGCCTCCCATAAAGAGTGGATCTCTGTCAAGGAAAGATAACTTCCTCCCTGCTCATCACTAGTAGGAGAACCCCATCCATAAATTGCTAACAACTGACGAGCAGCATTGAAATGTTGGCAAGTGATAGCAATGTCTTGGTCACTAACTCTCAACTGATTAGACACATGATGGCACTGGCTTGACTGTCTCCTACAAACCTCCTCTGATGCACTGTCTGAAGGAGTGTCCTCAAAGTTACTAGTCTCTAGAGTATTACCATCCATATCCTGTGAATCAAATCTAAAGCTCATATCAACATACGGAGTATCAAAAACATTAGCATTGCTGTCCAACTCCTCTGTACCCAAGGAAACTAAGTCTTCAAAACTGCCCACTGCATCCTCCTGGATGTCATCAATGCCAATATGATCCTGGGACTCATCTATACACACTGCCAAATATGAAATATCATCAACACATTCCAGCAAGTATGGTCGACTGGATATATGAACAAAGCCCAACATTGGTGTATAAAAACTAATACCAACACCAAACAAGATACTGGCACCAGAAAAGACAACACCATGTAATCTGCTAATCAAATCCATGATAGCACCCAAACAAACACTGCTACCAAAAAGTGTTAAAGATCTCCAGTCAACTGAATCCCAAATGCCAATATAACAATCTCGAGTCCATATCTGTAAACTAGAATCAACTGGTAACTCAAGCAAATTCCTCACCTGAGTAATATGACCAATACCAACTAACTCCACATACCTGTCATGATGAGATAATGAAGTCACAATACTATCTTGGTTCACCTTCAGCTGGCTGGACAAATCATGTGAAGTACTACCAGCCTCAACCTCATGTGATGAAGCATCTAACTGTGCCTGGTACTCTTTCTCAGCAAAGTCATGAATGCTCAATGTCTGCTCATCTCTACTAGGTATCTCACCATCCTGCACAACAACATCCTCATAATCATCATCTGAACCCACTACACTATAGTCACTGCCTGTTGTAACTATACCATCTTGAATACCTGTGGCATCACCCTTTGACGACCTGTAAACAATTGTCTCAATTTGAGTATCAAGTTGACTGTTACTATCAATCTGTGTGATATCCTTTCCCACCACCTCCTGTGGTAGAGTAGAATCTGAGACCTCTACCTGGCTATCATCTAGTTTCTCAAACTCCTCATGCAAGTTCTTGGGAATTGTGTCATCTGTCCTATGAGAAAATCTGCCAAATAGAAATCCAGTCAACTTATCCACCTTAGCTGGGTCAGATAACATGTCATTTATATGGTGGTGCTCAACCAACTGTTTAGACATGTCATGGCTTATTTTCATAAGTTTATCTCGAATGTCTAAATAACCATCCTTTCTACTATTTTGACTCTGGCTATCAATTGTCCAAGATCGTTCCCTCTGAGACTCTGTACTATACCTGTCCATTCTGGATAAAGTAGAGTGTAACCCCAATAGGATATAACTTCTTCAAGCACCAAGAACTAACATGAAAATCATTAAAAGTAGCATGCAACCATAGATTTGGACATGCAACTGATTAGAAGCAACATGCAACCACCCAATTATGACATGCAAGATCTGGGTAGTTGTCAAAACTGACATGCAAGATCTGGGTAGTTGTCAAAACTGACATGCAAACTTCTACAACCACCAAATTCACAAGGAACTAACATGCAAATGATTAGAAGTAGCATGAAACCATATATTTGGACATGCAACTGATTAGAAGCAACATGCAACCACCAAATTATGACATGCAAGATCTGGGTAGTTGTCAAAACTGACATGCAAGATCTGGGTACTTGTCAAAACTGAAATGCAAACTTCTACAACCACCAAATTCACCAAGAAATAACATGAAAATGATTAGAAGTAGAATGTAACCATAAATTTTAACATTCATCTCATTAGAAGAAACATGCAACCATAAATTATGACATGCAAAATCTGGGTAGTTGTCAAAACTGACATGCAAGATCTGGGTAGTTGTCAAAACTGATCTGCAACTTCTACAAACCCTTAGGCTGGCAAGATCATGGCTCTGATACCACTGAAATGTCCCTTTACTGGTTTTGTATGATATTTCCAACCTCTAATCAGATCTTTAAAATCAAACAGCTAATATCCCAAAGATCCACCAAATTCCTCAAGAAACCCCAAATCGGGTATGCTGAAAATAGTGCTAAAAGCTTCACAACTTCACAAATTATTAATGAATCTGAAAATGGAAATTTTTACAGAACTTTCAGCAGCATAACAGCCTACAAATTGACATTTCTAGATCCGTATAGCCTTTACACAACAGCTCGAAAATGTACGACCAAAACTATGCTCATCGGGCTCCTGAAATAGCACAAAATATGCTCGAAAACACCACAAAAACACTAAGAATCTATCTCAGAAGTTTAATCACATCCCAATATATATATTCAGCTCTATTTTAACATTTAAAAGTCTGATATACAGCAGCAACCCAAACTGATATGAAATACTCAACTGTAAACACCAAACTCATACAAAAACACACTCGGAAACTCACAAATCTGCACTGTTCAGCACAAAGGCATACTCTGTATGAGCATGCACATGGAATGGCTTCGAACTCCCATCCTTAGCCTTCCTAGAAACCTACAAACTCCCATTCTTGGGTCTCCTTGGAAACCTGCAAACTCCCGTTCTTGGGTCTCCTTCTCCACAGGTTTGGCAGCCTCTGAAGAATAACAAAGAATGAGCAAAAATCAAGTTCTGGAATGAGCCCAAAATCCCTCCAAACCCCTTAAAAGAGGGCATAAATGTAACTCACGTCCAAGAGAGGTTAATGAAACTTATTTTAATAATAATTTTCATTTATTAGTCCAACGGTTTCCAAAGATTAACCCCCTTTTTTCGAAACTTCACTTTCTTGGGCTTGCCTGCCTTAGCAAAGATTTTCTTTTTTAATTATTTGAAAAGGGGACATGACAAACACATGTGCCACAGTGTATAGATGCTATATTTTTCATTATAATGAATCTCATGCTATTAGTGATGTAGCTACTTGGATATCACTACCAATGAGGCATATTTTTATCAACCTTATCGCTGGCATTTTGTCAAACAATTTGTAGAAATTCTCACTTTGACACCTTTTAGTGATAAAAAGCCAATACTTGGTTCATTCTTTCTATACACAAAACTAGTCAACAAAATGGGATTAGGGATGTTGTAGTTTATTTAGCTTTAGCTAATATTTTATGGTCAATTTAAGGTTTTTTTACTATGTCGTGAATATCTCTCTACTACCCCATTAGAGCATGAATTCACATATGTTATATGGACTTTAGGAGTATCTCTTTATGTGATTATTTCCTTAAAGCTTGTGTCATGGGGATTTCATTCATGCCCGATCTTTTTCATCATGCCTATGATTGAACTAAGGACCCTCCCCCCCAAGAGGAGAGGTTTAGCTCTACAAGTGTTTGGTGCCTTCTGATTTATCATTCTCTTATGTGGACTTGGTTTAGATTCATATTCAATTCCCTTTAATTTGAAATCTACAATGACATTATATCCTTATTGGATAAGATCTAGTGATTACATGAATGATGAAAATCTCCATTTTACAACTATACTTTTCTCTAGAGAGCCAAGGTCAGTCTCAATCTTTCCATTCATGAATTCTCATGCACATAGTTTTTCCTACAACATCAGGATGAGATCAAGCATGTGGCCTTCATTAATAACAACATGTTTAGAACATATGAGACAATGAGTTGGTTTTCCTTTAGTCATTCATTGCTAGCTCCAAAGGTTAGGAATAGAAGACTAAAATGATGCCCATGCCACTACTAGGAATGAGTGAGAGAGCTAATGATGATTTCATCATTGAAATAGTACTTGAGGAGATTCACATTCTAGACCAATGAGTATGAATTTCAAATGTTGATCTAAACTTTGAACTAAGGATTTGGAAAACTTTTGAATGGAATCTTGAAGTTGAATTCGTACTTTTAGACTTATAGATCTCAACTATACACCTTGAACATGAACTTGAATATGCATTTCTTCTGAACTAGTATTTTAAGGCATACAATGGTGGGCATTTCAAATTGAAGCTTGAACTTTGATTTTGAAAACTCAAACTTGAGCTTGAACTTGAATTGCATGGTTCAAGTTTGAGTTCAACCAACTATCGACATGATGCCTTTAAGCAGAACAAACCTTACAAGGAATTGTTAGCAACAAAATCCAATAAGAAATTGAAACTATTTCCCCACAGGACCAATTTACAAAGTTTAAAAACTAAGGTGCAAAAAGAATGTTAACAATTAGCACTGACTAGGGATGTGGGCTGCAAGGGACATCAAGAATCCAAAAAAATCTATGGTAAAAGACTAGTGCCTTATCCATTGGGAGAAAAGAGTCTAGAGAAATAAAGGAATGAGGGCTACTTGCAAAGAGAAAAAAGGGATAGGGAAACAAGCCAAACAACTACACTACCAAAATTTCAAAAGAAAGCTACTACTAGGCACAACAAAAACTTTACATACAAGGCAAAGGGAAAGCATCCCATACCTTGAATAATGCACTTGGCTACTCATGAAAAACTGTTGATTGGTTGAGAAAAATATGTGCCATTGTGAAAAAGAGGTTGGAACATAAGATGTGTCACCTTAAGTATCCATATAGTAGTAGTCATGAGTATGGATCTAACTACCATATTCTAGACACAACTTTGAATTAGTATGTCAGACCTAAACATCCATTTTGCTCCATAAAATTTTGGCTGCAACACTTTTTCATTACTTTGAATGATTTGGCCCATATCTACCTTAAAACAAAATGACTCCAATATAGGAATGGCATCAATCAACCAATCTTTATGATCATACTTTGACACTTCTAACTCAGATTGTGTGCAAGATGTCAGTATAGAAGTAAACAAATTTTCTTTAGCACACATTTCAATTTTTTCAAGTACTTTGAATGCCTTGGGCTTTAACAATTCTTCATTAGTTTCCATGTGACCAAACCAAAAACATTCATAATTAGCATGCAAGATATTTTCTATTTTAGTATTGCCATCCCTATGCATCTCTTGGTCTTGTTGATCCATTACACTTCCTTGATCAAGATCACTGACTAAACATATGTTAGAAGTGTCAAATCTAAAAGATTCTAATTCTTAAAAAGAAGCATTTGACAGCAAGTTCTCAACTGATTCAACATCAACAAATATATGTTGAATAAATGATATACTTGAGGGAGTTGCTATTGCTTCTAGTTGTGTAGCATGATCAACTATTCTTTTTGGAGATTCTTCTTGTTCCTCTAATACTTTAAGACTCAACCTTTCTTCTTGAGATGTATAATCAAAATAAAATATTCTATATTCCCTATGTGTATCAAGGCAACGGATGTCCTGTTGTCCATTCTAATTCACCATAATTTTTTGATTATTACTAATGATTGAAATAGCATTAGAAATATCAAATTGAAAAGGTTCAAACTTTGGTAGTGAGACAACCATTGAGAGGCTTTTATTTAATTGATCACTGCCAAGTTCTTCTTCGGTGGGAAACACAATAAGGCAAGTCATTAGATCAGATGATTGAGGTATGTTCTCATCATTATTTTCAACATGCAAATAACATCTTTCTGCTAGGAATTATTTTTAGTAAATGTGGGCTCTTGAGGATCTTCATCATCGTACTCAACATATAGATGATAAGCTTCAACTACATTATGGGGATTATTTTCAATTATAGGAGACATTAGGAAATCTTTATCATTATAAACTCTCAAATTTTGACATGAGGAAATAGGATATGTCAATTTATCTTTTTTGAGAACAAGCCTAATTTGAGTAGGCTTTACCTTTAGATAATGTTGTTTTTTATAGGTGTACATTTTAGCTTGTGAGGGTTTAGCATTCTTCATCACGATCCAAACTAACAACTTCCCTTTATGCATCTTGCAACCTTTTCACTTTTAGACATAGAAGTAAGAATCTAATTTTAGTTTGCATGGCAACAATAAAAATACACAACTAGTTATTCTTACTCAGTTGGCTAGTTAGAGGAATCTTATTTACACTTCTATTGAATCTATTAATGAAATCCCTAATGGCTTTGCCTTTTTCCATATTCACTTGAAATAAATTTAATAACAGCTTAGCAACATCAATTGTGGGCATAAACCTCTGAAGAAATTTTACCTCAAGATTGTTCTAGCAAGTGATGCAACTACTTGGAAAATTTTGGAACCAATATGTTTCACTTCTAGTAAGGCTTTTAACAAATAGTCTGACAAACATGTTCTCTTCCTACACACCAAAATCCCACAAGTGACGATAGTTGCTTTAATGTAATCATCTGGGTCTTAATTTACATCACTAGAAAAATTAGGGAAGTATTTGCTAGATCTTTTAGGTAAGGCTCAATATTGGGATAAAGAAAATGGTCCAATTTGACCCATCCATGACTAGGTTGCAACCAAAGCCATAACATACTAGATTTCTTATACCAAAATAAATTAGAGTCACCAACCTCTATCCTTGGGGAGGTACCTTTAGGTATCCAATGAAAGAAAACACTAGAACCATCTCTCCCCATCTGAGTCACCAAAAATCTATTAGGAAACACAATTTTCCTTCAGTAATAATGAAATAAATTGTCTCTTAAATTCCTAGAAGGAAGAACAAATAGAACTAACAGTTGGATGAATTATCATTGGTTGATAACTCTCCTCTGAATTGAGAGGTACAACTCCCTCATTCAAAAATTTTCAATGATTGAATGATAGGATGTATCTTTAACCTAAAAATACTAGGGTTTTCTAACATTCATTCATAGACATGAAATAAATGTGAATGCTAGATTTATAAATTGAATGAAAGAAGAAAGACGACTAAGCATCCGCAAGACTACCGATCCAATCTTTCATATTATAGAGAAAATGGAAGGAACTATTTCTTTGTTTTATAAAAAATTAATAATAATACAAAAGCTACATTTAAAATATGATAGAAGTGATTACATAATCAATATTATTCTAACAAATTCATACTAGACTTCAGAATCTGACATATTAAAATTCCTACATTTTAAGTACATAACAGGATGACCACAAGATTATCCTATATCTATAAATCTAATCAAAGTATAGAAAACAAAACTAAATTCCCCCTTTTCCCTATTACAAACAACATAAGAGATAATTCCCCCTTTCCCTTGGAAGCCTTATGACTATCCACCATAAAAAAAAGAACCCTATATCTATCAAAGATCTCACCATAAATAGGCTTACGGGATTAGCATTTAGTTCCATTACTGAATCTTGAAATTCTCTTTTGTAAACCTTTACTAATCCTATATAATATTTAGAAAACTGCATATTATATTGATGCTTTCCCATTATTCTTCATATTCATGAAGATTTGACATGCAACAGAATGTCATTCAAACATCATCATGTATCTCTCCAACATGGAATGAGTATTCAACATTAGTGCCACTTGGATGATTTAGTGTAGTAGGGCAGTGATTGATTTGAGGTTCTAATATATAAAATATTGATGAATTTATTACATAGAAATCACCAAATTCCTTTTGTTAAGAGCATTCTGTAGTGTACTATGTTATAATTATCTGCTTCACCATAGAACAATGACATCTTCCATGCAATGCCCCACATGGAGATCCTTGGAAAAAGGATTCAATACAAGCCATGGTATTTTTTTTGACAAAACAAGTATGGATGTTCATGACACTCAACATAAGAGGATCACAAAGATCACAACGAAAGACTTAACCACAATCCCGACAAGCAATGAATCTCCAAATGCCACTACCAAAAAGACAAACTCAAATAGAGAAACTAGGACCAAAGATGACAACCAAACAAAGAATATCAGATCTGTGAAAGCATGGCAATTTAAGCAAACCCAAACACCAAATTGTGTTCCCCGAAAACTAGTGGAGATGCCCCCCATTTTTTGTGCGTGGATAACAACAATTTTTTTTTCACGTGAGCAAGTATAAAATGCCACACAAGAAATTGCCTTTTCACATGAAGAAATGCACCAAACAATGTGAGGAAGTACTTGGCCTAGTAAACAAAATACCTAAAACTAGTGTGGGGTTTCACATGAGGAAGTACCAAGAGCTGCTCGAGAAAATCCAACACATCACGTAAAATTTTTCTCTCATGCGAGAAAGTACAATTTCGCATGAGGATCCAAAACAAGCCAAAAAACATAAAGTTAAAAAGATAAGAAATGAAGTTCCTCCACATTGGGGAGTATCGGATCCATAAATTGAGGCATAGGCACTCTAACACCATAACTATGAGACAAAAAATACAACAACCATATGAAGTAAAGTAGTAAAAGAATGTACTAAAAGTAACATCACAATGTACATAAACAACATCACAATGAACTGAAACAACCAAACTAAGTGCACAGTTCCTCTGAACCATAATAGCATCATGAGACCTCGAAGGACTTAGCCATCCCCTACATGTAACATCCCAAACTACCAACTAGATAGTCAGAGTTATCTTATAAGAATGTCACTACTAAAGTGTAATAACATAATAAGAACAAAAATCTAACATGCTAACCAAAAGCAATAGATACTCCAACTGATCAGATAACATCATCTAATTATATGCTAAACATCATAAAAAGGAAATTCATCAATACTAACATCATCTAAACATGATATACAAGCATTCCAATGAAAAGCATAAATCACAAGGAAACATACTCTAAAACCTAAAGTACCAAGTGAAAACATCCAACAACGGTTGCACTAGGATAATAGACCATCTCTGTACACTGGTCCCTAGTAGTGGTATAGGTAGTTGTCATGCCCAAAATTTAGAGGGAAAAAACACAACAACAATTTCTTATTTATTTACTTTTAAAATTTTTTTTACTCAATCTAAAAATGTATAGCACCACTAAGTTGATACAATTAATTGCAAATGTTAAGTTTAGGTACAAAGAGAAACATCTACGAGGCCTTCTAACTGTAATGCCTTGCCAAAGGATCCAAAGAATTAACCTAAAGTTTCACTAAGTTTGGTAGCATTTTTTTTTTTACAATGAAAGTTAAACATAACATAACATAACATGTTACATTCTTCAAGGATCCCTTAATGTTGAATCACATCTAAATTAACTATTAATGAATCCATCTAATACTACATCCACATAATGAAAAGTCCTACGTTCTTAAATAATATACAAGTGTCTTTTTAGTAATTACATTTTAGATTGCTCAATCATCCACTGTACATGTCACAGGGTATGAAAAGCTTGAAAGAACAAACATCCATGTAAATAAAGTCCATCATCATCCTAATTCTAATCCATGATGCAATAACATAAATGAAACCACATGTCATACATGATACATCATCACAAAACATCCATCATAAAGGACAACCATATATCACAAACATAAATAACTAAGTGCATAGTTCCTCCCAACCATTAATGGCATCATTAGACCATCATGGATCCTAGCCATCCCTCTGTGCATAACATCCCAAAGCACCGAAGAGATCATCGGCTATTAACATAGTAGCAATATCACTCCTAAAACATCCTACTAACATGCAAAGTAAAGCATAAGATAACATCATCTAACATATGCAAATCATCAATGTGAGGATGCATGTCCACCATCATAATCCATGAAGATAGATGCCAACAAAGAATGCATTAGCCACAGTGTCTCAAATGAATATCAAATGATAAGAGTGATAAGCACTACCACTCGACCTCGTGGAACCTAAATGGTCCACTCCCACCGCGCTGAGGAGATAATCTCAAGTCCTAAATGGGCTATCAAAATCACATAGCATAATTACTCTTTAAGTCCAGGAATCCTAAAAGTATACTAACTCAAAGGTTCCAATCACAAACCCACATCTAATCCCAGAGGCACACAAAGACATGTAGGAAACCTACTCTGTAAGCAAGCAAGTGTCATCGCATATATCATGTAGAAGTTACCCTGGCAGTTAGCTTACAACTCCACAGGTCCCTACTAATCCTTATGCGGCCATTAGTATCCTCTCATACTGACAAGGCATACTATGGAATGCAAGGTCGCAACCAAGCGTTCTCTCTACTCCCATCCTAGTCTGTACAAGCACTTGAGGCATGGGCGAGAACCAAAACAATTATCTTTTTAGGTTCATTTAATCCCCATTTAGTGTAAATGTTATCACTTATTAACAAAACTTACATTGAGTTACCCTGGCAGCCACTTAAGGCCCCGACCCCCATTGCAAGCCACTTCCTGACACTACAAGTAGATAACCTACCCTAAGCTCATGGAATCATAAATCTCATAATCATCACAGTCCTATACAAGTGACTGGAAAGAAATACCAAAAGATAATCCACAATAAGAACATCAAATATCCATAATAAAAGCATCAAATCTCCATGAGCAACTGAAAGGAATCCATAGATAATGATGACCACAACAGTTCTCTATTGGAAACTGAAGGTATCACTGATAATCAAAAGTATCCATTGGTTCTCAATAACCAAAATATATCTCAAAATCATACTGATCGAAGACTCCAAAATGGTCGAGTCAAAACATGTCACAACATGACATCATCTAGAAATAAATCAATATTTCAGTCCCATCATGGTGACTAGAAACTAGTTCAAGGATAATTGATCGATGACTCAAAAATAATTAAGTCAAGTGTCTCAGATACATATAACTCAGCTTCACTCAAGAAGACTAATAATCAATAACAATCAGTAATTACAAACATTTCATAGAGCATACCATCACATAACCATGGTTGGGTTTAGAAAGATTGAGATAACATCAACATGCCATCACATTCACATAACTCCCAAGCCTTTGGTAGATGTCCTATAACTAGTCAACACTAGTCAACCCAAAACCCAAAACAAATAGCATAGAGAAAACACAATGCATACACATGTTTTGGTTTGCTAAAATCACATAGTTAAACTGAGTGTAGAGGTTTCAATTTTCTGTTTGCAAGTATACTTCAAGTGTATAGGATATATCATTTGACCTACAAGTTAACTCGTTATTCCCTCGATAGCATTATCCTTCCATTAATTAAAATTACATTCTAAGAATAACTGAAGGATAAATACTTTACTCATTAAACTGATCATCATTGACCTTTAATTAAATTGTTCTCTTTATTTAACTATGATCCATATTCTAATTGATTAACTCTTCTTTAATGTTACTTCAACTTTCAACATAAATCAAGGATCATTATTTGTTAAATTATAAGAGAGCTAGTTATCAATTTTTGAATAAGAAGATTATAACTTTATTAAACTGATTAATTAAATCAATCAATTAACATAGGTACACAATCCATGACCTTTTAACATTCTAATAGTTCTCAATTAAATATTACTAAGTCTCACCATTAAAATATCTAAGGTCATTATTCAAGTCATTAGAACAAGACTTATCAACTTCGATATAAATACTTTACAACTTCATTAAAAGAATCATACCAATTAAAAACTCTATTACATAACTTAATTATCAATTAAATCTAATTAACTCTAATTAATTGATTTAATTAATAATTACATAACCATATCAATGACCCAATGAATATTAGTTGATTAATAACTAACTATAATTTGTACGTTAGAAGTCAACCATAATCTAGTACACAAATATTCATATTCATAGTTCAATAATAAAACTTGATAATATATAATAACAAGCTATATTGGGAATCTTATTAATAAATCTATAATGACCACAATCGTCATTTTTTAATGAATACTAATATTTCCTTAACAAATTCGTATTAATGATAATCATTTAGACCATTATACTATTATTTATTAATGATTTACTAGACCCAACAAACATAATAAATTCATCAAAACTATAAATATCGATCTAAAGAACCTTTCATAAACCTCAATAGTTAATATTTTACTAACTCTTAACACCATTAAGGTATATCAATAATTTATTTAATAATACATAACTTATTAATAAAACATAATAATTCAAATCATAGCCATGTTATAACAATGTTATAATGTAACAATGACTTTTTGACAATTTAAGAATGCTTAATTAAATCTTAATCCAATATCATTAAAGTCTCTTAATTTAAAATCATCTTTATTAAACCACTATCATTAACGTAATATAAAATGACCATCTCTAAATTATTTAATATATATTAAATAGTATTTAATATACATTAAATAAATATTAAAAGTGAACCATTTTCTAATCCCTTAATATTCAAATTAATAATTCAATATCTCTTTCTGATTAACAATAATTGACAAATTATTATTAAATTGATATTTATATTTAACAAGTAACAATTGTTAAAATCAATATATATATATATATAATTATTAATAAAATGATAATTTTAAAACTTCATAACAATTTATATATCAATTAATAATTAATAATTATTATATTTATATAATAATTAATAAATATAATAATTTATAATATATAATATATATTTAATAACATAAAGTATGAAAATCGATATATTTGAAATCGATTTCATACACAAACATTTTTAAGAAAAAACATAATTAGTAAAATCCATATCATACTGCGCATGAATGGAAACCCTGTCATATGCATATTAAGGAGGGCCGTGCGGCCCTGTACCCTGTCACAAGGCCTACGACGGCAGCCGCAGTACCTGTGACAGCGGTATTGATGATCGCCGGCTGCAAGGCTATAAATCGTGGGGGTACGGGGTGGGTAATCCCACCCCTCCCCAATCTCCATTTAATTTTATTATTATTATTTTATAAACGTTTTTCATTAAACACGCGATTCAGATTTCCATAATGTATTTTGACTGCGATTATCATTCAGCTTTATCAATAATTATATATATATATATATATATATATATATATATATATATATATATATAAATGTAGAGATTTATTAAGCATAACATGTATATATGTATATATATATATATATATATAAATATATATATGTATGTAGATCTGAACAAAATATATAAACATGTATATTTCCATAGAGAACATATACACAATTTTTAAAGGCTTCCAATTTTAAGAATTTCTTATAAAATATTTGTCTCTAAATTATCCAATAATTCTTATGATGGGTTTGGCTATAAATTTTAAAACCCTTTTTAAACCTATTTCTCAATTTGCTTCTAATTCGAACCCAAGCTCGATTTAGATCTAGTTCTTTCCTAAATTGAAACTAGGGTTTTTCTATTGTTTTCTTTGCAACCAAATAACATACATATCTAGATTCCAATTTCAAGATTAAGGATTCATTCACGGAGTATATTCAGACACATATAATAGACACGATGAAGACAGGAAGAGAAAGAGTGCAAATAGAATATGTGAAAATCACGATTGCACCTGGACACTGATGCTAATTTTCCATGCCTCAGAAGTCCATAGAAAATCCCTTCCTTCTCCAATATTTGCAATTCCTCCAAGATCCAAGCCAACCAAAATCCACAAGTGACTAGAAGTGTTTGTAGAAGCATATGAGAATGTAGAAACATATGAGCATGTAGAAACATATGAGCATGTAGAAGCATATGAGCTTCTCAAATGCATGTAAGCTTTGAAGCTTGTCCAAATACACTAGGAGAGCCTCTATTTAAAGGCCTATAAGATGCATCTAGAATGTGTTTAGAAGAATTAGGAGATAAGAATGACAACTAAGCATGAGTCTTCTCCAACCTTCTAGATGAGTCATAAGGTTGTAGACACCATGTGCTCAAATAATATGCAAACTCCTAAGTGTAGACAACTTGTGCATGCTTAGAGTGCAAACTCCTGTGTTGTCTACATGACAACTTTTGAGAATTTGCAAACTCCTATGTGAGCAAACATTAAAATAATGCACACTAATTAATTTAATATTCACTTTACTCTTTCCAATTTAATTTAGTAATTTTTAAATCTCATGCACTCACTTTAATAACTTCACTTGTTTTATCTTAATATATTTATATTTAAATCACATGCACACATCATGCAACCTATAATCTTTTAATAAATTTAATATCCTTTCCACTTTTAAATTCATTTTCGAAACTTAATTGATAAATATTTATTAATTTAAATAAATAATATCACATTCCAACTTTAAAATTATAACTTTAATCTTCAAATTTAATTATTTTATTTGATTAATTTTCTAATTAATCAAATAAAAATAAATATTAAAATATCATATTAATTTTCCATTAAATTAAACCTTTAATTAAATCTTTTGATTAGGCTTAATTAATAGAAAATACTCCAAAGACTCATAAAATAAAATACGAAAAACTCATTATAGCAAAACACATACAAAATCAAACCAAAAGGGTTAATATCATGAATTACATCATCTGACGCATTCAGAGGGTACTCAACTCAAATACTTGTCCCAATTTTCAATTAGGACAAATGGCTTAAAGGGTTGGGATTTGGACTTGAGAATTTATCTCCCCTCTCTTACCATTGAGATAATGTGATAGGGTACGCTCATCCTGGAAATTCAAGGAAGTCGATACTCAGTACCTGCAACCTGCATAAAAACCATGCATGTACAAGAACAATATATACTAAACTAAACAGGCAATGGCAGGAAGTGGTGCATCGTGTAGATCCCAACTAGCAGGTGACTACGACTCCCTTAACCACATCAGAAATGCCATTCAAGAACAAACACACACACCATACACATGCAAGTATGGGGTAAGTATCTATAAGAAAACACATATGATAATAAATCATCTAACTAATCATCATCAATAACTGAAAGCAATGTAATAATCATCATGCATACATGAAATGTAGAGTCTAAGTAATCTCATCACATATCAACTGAATCCATAGCACCATATTTGATAGTCTCAAAACAATGTTGCTAACCATCAACATAAAACTAGCCCTAAAAGAGTTCGACAATGATAACAAAAATGCGACCTAGGGGCAGGCACTACACTAACAATGTCCTAACATTTTTGTATAAATTTAAATCAATGAGTAAGGAAAAGATCGTTTAAATTTGAGCATTCACTATTAAATTGATTTCGACATTAGTTTCGTTATTACTTTAATTTTAAAGTGATCTATTATAACTAGAATAATTAAATCAAATTTCCTAATCTTGCAATACTAACCAATTATCTAGATGTAAAATCAACACTTAAAATTTAATCTAATAATCTAACTTAATTTTACAACCTTTACAAATCTAAAACATCTTAAGATAAAATAACACTAACTGCAGATTTAAGAACAATATAATCACTTATAATAAATCTTGATTAATTTTAAGACGGATTAAATATGCTAATTAACTTATCTTAGACAACATACTAACCAATAATGATGCTAAATTTTCTTAAAACATAGAACTTTACTAAATACTAAATTGACTTTATAACCTTCTCAACAAAAACTTAATATCAAAAAGTGAGGTCGACTCAATAGATTTAGAACATTTATTATTATTCACTATAACGTTAACTATCAAAATATTACTAAACAATACAACTAAATTTTTCTAATAACAACTTAAGTAAATATAACTCTAATTATTTCAAAATCACAATCATAGAACTGATTATCTAAAATAACACCTAGCATTAAATTTATTTAAAACTTTATTAAATCAAACATAAACAAGACCTCTAATGTTGAAGCACACTTTGATATCCTACACACAATTAATACTATCTATTATATAAAAAAGAAAGTTGGTTAGTTATGATTCACTAAATTTAACATATCACCACTACCCTAATTACGTTCCGCTCCAAATTTTTACAAATTTTTCATTAAATAAATTGTTTTGGAAATTAAGATAACTAAACAATACTTTGATCTAGCAATTATAAATTTTTTTAAAAATAAAAATCTATTCATAAAAAAAGAACAAGTTAATTAACCTTCACTTCTATCTTTAGTTTAGAAAATACTTTTAAATTTCCTTAAAAACACATTCATTAAATTACCGAGGAAAAACAAACAAACTAAATCCCACTTAAATATAAAACTAAATTAATTAAATAACTTTTACTAATACTAAAATAGATATAAGTACTAATATTGCTAATGCCTAAGGTACTAAACTCACTACTACTAACTAGCTACCATAATATTAACCTTTTAAGTCACCACTAAAGTAAATGATTAACAATTAAGACTAGCTAGGTTTCACTTAATTTAATTATACTAACATTAATATTACTATATTTTTTAACTTACACTAATCTAAAACTAAATTTTATTAAACCCTACTAACCTACACTCACGCTAATCCCCATGACCCCACTTGCTAAATGCCACTCGAAGCTTCCTTGGGCGGTACCCTAGGCTGGTACGCTGTCCAAGCCTGGCATGGGCAGAGGAAGATCAGGCACTATGAAAGGAAAAAGGTAAAGTGTTTTACACTCAAGCCAAAACATTAACTTAAATGCCACTCCAAACAAACTACTTCACTAGCCCACGCATGATCTAAGTGAGCCTGCAAAAATCTAGGAGGATACAAGGGGTACTTGTTGGATACAATTGTTCAAATTGTGTATTGTCTTTGATGTCACACAAATATCATATCAGTCATCAGACAGTGTCTACCGAGCTTAGAAGGTCAGCTAGACAAAGGACAGAGTCTACCAAGCTCAGAAGATCAGCAAGGCAAAGGATAGTGACTACCAAGCTCAGAAGGTCAGCAAAGCAAAGAAGCAGTTCTTATCAAGCTCACTCGGTCATCAAAGGTAATTTGGAAGAAGTAATTCTTACCGAGCTCACTCGGTCATCAAAGGTAATTTGGAAGAAGCAATTCTTACCGAGCTCACTTGGTCATCAAAGGTAATTTGGAAGAAGCAGTTCTTACTGAGCTCACCCAATCATCAAAGATAATTTAGAAGAAGCAGTTCTTAGCGAGGGATTCAGTTCTTACTGAGTAAACTTGGCAGCCAAAGGATTTTAAGGATATTGCAATGTTAATCGAGTTAAGAAGGTTAACTTAGGAAATTTTTGGAAACAACATTTACCAAGAAGGGTTGGCCAATAAAGGATGAAATAACATTTATTTGTTTAGAGTAATATCTGTAGCCGACTGATGTATGATTTATTGGTAAATGTAACATGTAAATGGGTCGACTTGACAATCTAAATGGTATAAGTAAGAGGTCAAGTTGCAAATTCAAGTGTGAGTATGATGGAAGTGTGGAATTATTGAGATATGAGGACTGATTATTGTGAAAGCAAATTTGAAGGATGATTAGAGATCATTGAGAAGCAACAGAGCCATATTTGATCAAGGAAGATCTAATAATGCTAAACAAAAACCTGTAGCTAGCAAATTTAGTTGCATCTTATTTAGGTCAATTCATTGTTGCTTTCTAACCATTGTAGCAGTGATTTCAAATCTCTTAACAGAGTTGGTTTAACAACCATTTTGTAAATCCTCTAACAAGGTGACAGTTTAGTTGAATTGTTCTAAAGACCTCTAGCAAGGCCACTCCTAACAGGGTGATTAAATCCTCTAACAGGGTCACACCTAACAGTGTGCTTGTAACCTTTAACAGGGTTGGCTCCTAACAGGGCTTACTTCAAAAGAGTGAAAAATTGGTGACTAGTTACTTGGTGGTTTTTCCCATATTGGGTTTCCACATTAAATTTGGTGTCTCTTGTGTTCACTTTGTTTTCAGTTACATGCATGAATGCTTGAAAATAAGTAATAATTTAATTTACTAAGTTACAACATTTGTTTACCGAGTATCAGTAGTAACTAGATCTTTAAGACATCTAAGGGATCTGTGGATTAATTTTTGTTAGTAACTGACTCACCCACCCCCCCACCACCCCCCCTAGTTACTCTATCTTTAATCCCAACAGTACTTTACCCATTAATTCATTGACTTTAATACACAAGTTTAGGTTTTCCCTCTGACCAATCTGATGCCAAGGAATGCTTGAGTGGGGGGATAAGTTATCACATAAAGATTAGTTGGTGAGTTTTCAGGATAAGTTAAAATAGACTTAGTTAGATATTTTAATTTAGTTATTTTTTGTTTTGTTTTTGTTTATGGAATTCTTTGGTATTATTTAGATTTAGAAATTAATCTTTTAGGGGAATCAATCTAGAATATGCTCTGTTACAACATGAGAGATAAAACACTTTGTCATACAAAATCCAAAGAGTGTTTTACTCCTGGGGGATTTTTTTTTTGAAACCATATTTTTTTTGTGTGCTAAATTTTCTAATGTAATCTCATCTTTTGACAAGGGAATATATATTCCTTTCCTTTTCTAATTAAATTTAAGCCAACTATTTCTAATAAATTGAGGGTGCCCAATATTATTGATTTTTTTTCCTTCTAATGTTGATTACAAACATCAAGTTCAATTATTGTGCTTTAACCTAAGGCATAGGATTACTCCGATTTCCTAAGAAATTATGAAATTACAATGAAGCCCAATCAAGCATCAAATTCTCTTTAACATACTTTCAATCTTAAATTTTATAATAGTATATTGTCATCCTATCAAATTAGTCTAGATTAAATGAACATGATTACCAAACATGAGAATATCGTAGTGAGGTAGAATTGTCATCACCTCTAATATCAAGTAAATGTATGCAAAACTGAATACAATAATCTCATATGCAAGAAACATTACTCAATCTTTTCTCTTCTATTAATCAACCTGGTTCAAGGCTCTGTCAGGAAAGAATTAATAAGAAAACCCGACATCCTTGCCAATACATCAAAATTTAAATACATTTTTGCATAATGTTACAATTCAATTGAATTCTCTTCTAGGTCTTTCCACAAGAGATCTTTTCCAATGTCTTCAATGCATCAAGGGAATTCATGGGAAGGACAAGAGCTGACCCAGAGGTAAAACAACATCTTATGATGAACAATTCAAGCATGCACTCCCAACCCGGTTTGCACAATAGGTTCAACATTGAGCTAAAATAGGGGGGGGGAGGTGGATTTTCTCAATAGGAGATGTCAATCACCATACCATAACATAGCCTTTTCGGGGCTAAAATTCAAGAACTTTTGTTCTTCTACAAATGCCCTTTCGAGGCCAATACAACAAGGATTTTCATTTCTTCCCTTCTTCAATAATTAAATTTTTCATACAAAGTATGTGATGACAAGTATGGGCCCATACACCCTACCCTCTTTCCCTCTTCTCACCATGAGAGGAGACTCTACACTATTGAGATCCAACTAAGGCCCTCCCCTTGTACTTGGCCACTTCTTCCCTATCCAAGGGTGAGTATTGCCAAAATAATCCCCATGAGATCCCCTCAAAATTTCAAAGCAAAGCATAAGAATGACACCCAAGAACAGTTAAGATCCCTCCCCAAACAACCTCAACACACATGCAAGCAATACAAGAACAACACAATGTCTTATGCATGAATCAAAGTATGAACAATATCAAGAACATGATCAAAAGAGTGAAGAACCCTACCTTCACAAAAAAATTTATGGTAAAATGACAAGTTGAGAAGAGCTTATCCTTCCTTTTCTTCAATCTTCAAACTTCTCTCTAAAAACTAGAGATTGGGTAACAACCCAAAACTTCTCCAAAATACATCTAAATATGATCCTAATTCAACTAGACTTTAGGTAACCCTAAGGTGGAGTTTGAGTCACCAACTCATGAAAGAGACAAATTAATTTTCGCAATCAACCAAAAGTAGGGTTTTTGAGTGACCTTAAAAGTCAACCTAAGAGGCTAAGGGGGTGGAAAGTACTCCCAACCCATAACCTTACCCCTAGGATACTTAAATTTAATATTTTTAGGCCTTAAAGACTTAACAGAAACCAACAAAAGCTAGGAGAATTTTAAGACTATATAACAACCTTCAAAAAAAGACAATGCAAATTAGCACAAATAGCAAGGGCTTCAGTTTCGTCTTTCCATTAGATTTCTTGGTTAAATATCATGCACACTTCATTGCACACATCAGTAGCTCAAGAAAATCACATGCATATATATTAAAAACCTATCTAGATAGTTACATAAATCAAAACATGAATGTGTCATAAAATCAACTATTTAATTCATTTCTACCCACATTTAATCATCTAAATCACATAATCCATATAACTTATTCATTAATTCAGATTAAGTACCAAAATAATCACTATTAGGCATGCATACACCTAATCATCATAACAACACCAATTAAAGAATACTGAACTATCTGAAGCATAAAACTTAATCATCAAGGTATCAAATCAACACCTTTATCTTCAGGTGAAAATGCTTCATATCATCGTTAGTAAAATTTTAATGTTTTAACAGTCGAGATAACGTAGTTGAATCGCTAAGTATTAAAACATGAATATATCAACTATTCTAAGTTTCATTAGGATATTCACAATATAAGCATTACTTCAAATCCATTTAAATATCTTATAATAGTTTTAATAGAGAATTCATATTTTATAATTACATACGAAGAGGGTCCTTACAGTAGCTATGCCTCCCAACCATGTGAAACCCATAGGTCTACTCCCATTGTGTTAATGGACATAATGATCCTACCACAAACACATATAAAGCACAAAATCCATTTATATAACTCACACCATATAGTAATGATGACTAAAACTAAGATCAGAGACAAAGCAAGTATACAAGTCCTGGTTGGACACTCAATGGGCTACTATGTAGGGCCTGACATCATGGAGAGTCACTTGGCATCAAAAAGCCTAAGCTCAAATTGTGCAAATTCAAATCCTCAATAGAAGGCTCTAGCACAAAACTTTTCATTATCTTAAGTTTTATTAGCACCCAATGTTTTATTTAATTATCACTTAATTAAAGCTTCCTTTTCAAAACCTCTAGGCACAATGATCATTAGGCTGCAAGATAGAAGCCTCCTCCATATACTACCCTACCTTACCCTACCCATGCTCATCCAATGATGAGTGCCCATAGGCATGCACATTCCCAACCCAACCCCCAAATGATCATAACTCTTAGAAGTACAATAGAAGATTGGGCCTTGCAAGTCACCCAAAAAATTGTATGTGTACATACTCATGTGTGCCACACCACCATCATAGAGATCATAACACAAGGACTGGATGAGAACACAAGCAAAATATCACTCAACCAAAAACAAGCTTGAGAGGACGGATGTAACACACATCCTAATGCAACACAAAAGTGCAATAATGGTCTGGTTGACATCCAATGGATGATCTAGGTCCATGACCAACATCATGCCAAGGAAACGAGAGAATATAGGGTGACACACAAAATGAGGTAAAAACCCCAAAATTAGAAAACTTTGAAATAAAAACTCATTTGGTATTTGGGCACAAAAGCCTTGAAAATCCAATAAAATTTTGGTTTGAACACCATATGCAAAAATGACCAACATAACAATATGAAACCCCAAACCCTCATCCCAAAAATTGGGAAAATATTCATACTAGACCAACTAGGCAGAACCAACAAATAGAAATAGAGAGGAACACTAGTTCTCAACCTCCAAACAAATAACTACTAGAAACAAAACCAGAAATGAAATTGTAACATGAAAACAAGAGAGTCCTGCCTGGAATCCAAAAGGGCTAAAACAAAAAATAGCCAGATAAAATAAATAATCCCTAGATATGGTTGAAAATGAGGGAAAAGCAAGGTCTCTTAGAGGTGGATCCAACAAGTCCATCCTCATGAAGATCCCATGCTCGTACTCCCACAATGAACAAAAAACAATCCTTCAGAAAAGGTTTTCAGAAAAAGCTGTCAATTTTCCAAATTACAAAAGTGAAAAGTGAGGAATTAAATTCCTCTTTCAATACTTGTCCACTTTTTGAGTGAATAATCAATTAGGGTAAATAGCCAATTAGACTAGCTAGACTCTGAATCGACCCAAATGAAAATAGGCTCCTAGTAATAGGAGTTCATCTATGGAGAAATTGCTAGAAATTAAAAATAAATTAAATAAAGCTCGAGAACCCTAAAACTAAAATCATAGAAGGCCTTAACAAATTCATGACAATGTGAAATTCTATATGCACAAACACACTTACTAGTCAAATCACATAATGCAAATGAGTCTAGATTTGACAAATCACAAGAAGGTTTAATTAATCATTTAAACAAGCTAGGTCGCCCAGACAGGGATGACATTGGTAAAATATGAATAGCTGAATCACTAACTCCATGTGCCATTTCTAGGGATATAAATCCTGCACACTAAAACACATGATCAAGTGCAATTGCATATAATATTATAGCCAAAGCAATAAATGTGTTAAATTCCTAATTTAGCCATTTATTCAATTATATCAAAATGATCCATTTACATCACTCACGTTCGCATAAAACATAATGAAAAAAGAATGAAGTAAATATCCATAGCATAAAATCTATCACATAACTAAATCAGAGATATGTCCATAACACTTAGATAACCAGATATCATCATAGACCTACTATCATCTCAAAATGGCATTAACATGCAAATATGATAAGATGAACAATGTAGCAGTAAAACATCTATGATATTGAAATCAACGTATAACATTTGACCCTTGAGTCATCTAAAAAGTAAACTAACATGAGTATATAATATCTATCAAATCAAAATATAACAGGGTTTAGACTGCAAACACAAGAGGCACTACATTCCACACTATGTTGTATGCTTGGTAACCCTCAACACTTGATACATTCATTGATTTCAATGCTTAAGCACACTTCTCTCCAATGTCATTTTACATGCAAACCCATGATTGAATCCTCTTCATTATTGAGCTTGGCATCAAAATTTTCTAGGATGGTGTTCTTCTGGATCAGGCATTCTATCAAATAGTTCATGTGTATTGTCTCCACTCTCACATTTTGATTTAGAATTTGGTGCATGGAGTACCTGTCTATAGTTAAATTATATCATTTCACCTCCTCCATGTTACAAATTTTGTTATCATGATGATATTTTCACTTTGACAAATAGTTGGTGCATGTTCTTCATGTAACTAACCACATTACTATCCCCTTAGTGACTTGATACATCCCTTACATGTTGCTTGAATAGATCATGCTAATTAAGCATCATTATTAATGTTTTGCCAACTACTATGACCAATGCTCTATTTTATCTATGTGTATCGCCATGTACTCTCCTCTACACCTATGAAACCTGAACCCAATTACCTATATTACACTCTCATGATACCATCTGGAGTGTCTTTATGTGAAGTAGCCTCAATGAAATTCACTGTAATGTTCTTTGACACTAACATTGATGTCCTATTGAAAATCAACCCAATCTACTAGTCCTTCATGAAGATTCTATTGACCTGACAAGTGCATATAGGTAATCGTAACCATCTTTTGATCATGTGTGTCTTTCAATGTGTTATAAGAATTTATTTGAGGTTGTCGTGGACATTGCATTTTCTCCATCTCAGTGTCTATATGTAGTGCTCTATCCACAAGCATTTTGTTAAATAGTTCTTGAGTCTCCTTTGTATGAATCTTTTCCAATATCATGAGGAACTTGTGCCAATTGTGACATCAAGACCAAAGTTGAGATCTATATTCATGCTTTTGTCTCCACATTTTATGGATATAGGGTTGATGGCAATTCACCAAGCATGTTGCATGCATTCTACCTCTTCTTTGATCCTTACTAGACTGTGCTACATTTAGTACCTATGGCTATTGAACACATGTGCCAAGATGGATAGATGCTAGATTTTTCATTATAATAAATCTCATACTATTAGTGATGTAGCTACTTGGAGATCATTTCCAACGAGGCATATTTGTATCAACCTTATCGCTAGCATTTTGTCAAAAAAATTATAGAAATTCACACTTTACACTTGTTGGTGACGAAAAGCCAATACTTGGTCGATTCTTTCCATAGGGTCAAGGATGTTGTAGCTTATTTAGCTTTAGCTAACATCTTATGGTCCATTTGAGGATTTTTTATTATGCCACAAACATTTCTCTACTACCCCATTAGAGTGTGATTTCACATATGTTATATGGACTTTAGGAGTATCTCTTTATGTGATTCTTTAAAGCTTGTCACATGGGGATTTGGTTCACGCTTGATCTTTTTCATCATGCATATGATTGAACCAAGGAACCCCCTTGGAGGAGAGGTTTAGCTCTATAAGTGTTTGGTACGTTCTCATTTTTCATTCTCTTATGTGGATTTGGTTTATATTCATATTGAATTCCCTCTAATTTGACATCTCCAATATCATTATATCCTTATTGGATAAGATCTAGTGATTCAATGAACTATGAAAATCTCCGTTTTATGATTGTACTTTTCTTCAGAGAGCCAAGGTTAATCTCAATCTTTCATTTCATGAGATCTCATGCACACAATTTGGTCTACAACTTCAGGATGAGATCAAGCATGCGGCCTTCATTAATTATAGGATGTATATAAAATATGAGACAATGGGTTGGTTTTCCTTTAGTCATCCATCACCAGCTCCAAAGGTTATGAATTGAAGACTAAAATGATGTTCATGCCATTAATAGAAATGACTGAGAGAGTTAATGATGATTTCATCATTGAAACAATACTTGAGGAGATTTTCATTCTAGACCAATGAGTATGACTTTCAAACCTTGATTTGAACTTTGAATTAAGGATTTGAAAAACTTCTGAATGGAACCTTGAAGTTGAAATTATACTTTTAGACTTGCAGATCTGGAATACTTTTAGAATAAATGAGAAGGCGGAGGGGGGGGGGGGGGGGGGGTGAATTAGTTATCCAAGGTCCAAATGTATAAATAAAACTTTTGACAACTTAGTGAACCCATAAAACATTCATACCCATGCATGCATCCATAAGATTATGCAATCACTAAAACTTGTATGTTACTATTAAATCAATTGGTAGAAATGTAAAGCATGAAACATAACAAATTCATCAACACAATTGATACAATGATTTATGTGGAAACCCAATTTGGGAAAAACCACTAGTAACATGTTACTCCTTCTCACTCTTCTAAAGTGATTCCTTGTGAAAGGAAAATCCTGTTAAAGATTACAATACACACTGTTAAATGTGACTCGGTTAAGGGATTTCAATCACCCTGTTAGAAGTGAGCCTTGTTAGAGGACTTTAGGCCATTCACTTGGAATTCCACCTAGTTAAAAGATTTATAAATGATTGTTAGATCAATATTAATCCAAAGGATTTACTCTAGACTGATATAATTGTTAGAGAGTAACAATAGAGCTTTGATCTGATACAACTTATAACTTCTCTTGTAGATTATAGATCTCTTATTCAATCCTCAATTCTACTTGGCCTTCATACTTTGTAGCTCTGACAACTTGTTCACCCTTCAAGCATTCATCTCCTTAAGCCTTCTTGCTTAACATGCCATTGTAGACTCTTTTCTTAGGTCACTTAATGAAGCAAAACCCTTAACTCCTTCTCTTCCTTAGGTCCTTGCACATGCCAACTTTTGCTTCATGACTAGACATTCCTATAAATACGAAATTAGGATATTTTTTGGCTCATTTTCCATCATCAAAATTAGGGTTTATATGGATTAGGTAGGATACAATGTATCTACCCCATATGATCTTGTATCTTTTCTAGAATTTTCTCCTAAAATCCATTTGAATTTGCCTAAAAAATGATTTACATCAAATTATGTGCCACCAGATCATCATCCTTATCTTCCTACTAATTCATAAATTTCAGGAAAACAAACTTATCAGCTTAGATTTCACAAACCTTTGATCTTTAACATAATGCACTAGCTTGGAATTATCAACCTTCTGATGCTCGATACATACTGCATTGCTTGACATCAACTACAAAATCACTCGGCATCAACTAAAGTTTACTGATGCTCGACATCAACTAAACTTTACTTGACATCAACTGTCTTGCTTGGCATCCACTAGAATTTTCTTTTAATCAGCTCCAACTAACTTTCTACTTAGCTTGTACTGACTTTGCTCAACACCTACGGTCCACTCGATCAAGCATGGGAGACAAACTTTGTGTAACTTATTCTTCTAAACTTTCTTAGTGTAGCCAGTATTTGTAACTTTAAGTAGATTATCAATACATCATGTCATCAGTGTCTTAAATAATCCTTGTACTTCATTACATAATCATAACTCAACCTTTCCTCTAGGTGTTTTTGTTACATCTTATTGATCAAACCCTCTTCATCATTGAACTAAGTGATAGTACTTGAATCTTATAAGTAGTTGTCTTACCAGCAAATAATAGGCTTGACATTAATGACAAAACAATGATTAAAACACATAATCTCCTTTAACAATCTCCCTCATTGATTAATCTCTCTTTAATAATGATCTCTTCAATCATACCTCAACAAACTATGCATCTTGAACCTGAACTTGAACTTGAATACACATTTCTTTTGAACTAATATTTCTAGCCATACAATGGTGAGCCTCAAAAATTGAAGCTTGAACTTTATTTTGAATTTTGTGGTTCATGTTTGAGTTCAACTTACTATTGGGATGCTACCTTTATGTAGAAAAAACCTTACAAGGCATTGTTAGCAACAAAAACCAATAAGAAAATGAAACTATTTTCCCACAGGACCAATTTATAAAGTTTAAAAACTAGGGTCCAAAAATGATGTTAATAGCTGGCTTTGACTACACATCAAAAATCTAGGAAAATCTATGGTAAAAGACTAGTGCCTTATCCATTAGAAAAATAGAGTTTAGAGAAATAAAGGAACGAGGGTTGCTTGCAAAGAGGAAAAATGGGTCAGGGCAACAAGACAAACAACTACACTACCAAAATTGCTAAAGCAAGCTACTACTAGGCACAACAAAAACTTTATATACAAGAGCAAGGGCAAGCAGTCTATATATTGAATAACACACCTAGCTACTTATGGAAAACCATTGGCAGGTTGAGAAAAATATGTTCCAGTGTGAAAAAGAGATTTGAACATAAGATGTGTCACCTTAAGTAACTATCTAGTAGTAGTCATGAGTATGGATATGACTACCATGTTTTCAAAAAACCTTTGAATCAGTATGTCCCAAACATACATTCTACTCCATAAAATTTAGGCAGCAACATTTTTTCATTACTTTGAATGAGTTGGCCCATAATTGCTTTAAAAAAAAAAAACTCCAATATAGGAATGGCATCAATCAACCAATATTTATGATCAAAATTAAACACTTCTAACTCAGATAGTGTGCAAGATGTCAATATAGGAGTAAAATAATTCCCTTTAGCACACATTTCAAAATTTTCAAATTCTTTGAATGCCTTGGGCTATAAAAATTCTTCATTAGTTTCCATGTGACAAAACCATAAACATTCATAATCAGCATGCAAGAAATTTTCTATTTTAGTATTGCCACCCCACACATCTCTTGGTCTTGCTAATCCATCACACTTCCTTGATTAAGGTCATTGGCTAAATATATGTCAGAAGTATCAAATCTAAAAGATTCTAATTATGAAAAAAGAAGCATCTGACAACAAGTTCCCGACTAATTTGACATCAACAAATCTATGTTGAATAAAAGATATACCTGAGGGAGTTGCTATTGCTTCTAGTTGTGTAACATGATTAGTGGTACTTTTTGGAGAGTCTTCTTGTTCTTCTAGTACTTTAGGACTCAACCTTTCTTTTTGAGGTACACAATTAAAATGAAATATTTCATATTCCTTCTATGTATCAAGGAAATCGATGTCCTATTGTTAATGTTGATTCACCATGCTTTTTCAATTATCACCAATGATCGAAATAACATTAGAAATTTCAAATTGAAAAGGTTCAAACCTTGGTAGTGAGACAACCATTAGGAGTCTTTTATTTAATTGATCACTACCAAGTTCTCCTCTAGTGGGAAACACAACAAGGCAAGTCCCTAGATCAAATGATTGAGGTATATTCTCATCATTATTTTCAACATGCAAATAACAACTTTTTTCCATATATAAGGAATTATTTTTAGTAGATGTGGGCTCTTGAGGATCTTCATCATTGTAATCAACATGTAGATGATAAGCTCCAACTACATTATGGGGATTATTTTCAATCATAGGAGGCATTAGGAAATCTTCATCATTATAAACTATCAAATTTTGACATGAGGAAACATGATATGCGAGTTTAGCTTTTTTGAGAACAAGCATTTTTGAGTAGGCTTTACCTTTAGATTATGTTGTTATTCATAGGTGCACATTTCAACCTATAATGGTTTAGCACACTTCATCCTATTGATGATCATATCGTCATCCAAGGTAACAACCTCCCTTTGTGCATGTTGCAACCTCTATAATTTTAGACACAGAAGTAAAATTCTAACTTCAGTTTGTATGGCGAGAATAAAAACCTACAACTTGTTATTCTCACTTAGCTAGCTAGTTAGAGGAATATTACTTACACTTCTATTGAATCTATCAATAAAATCCCTAATGGCTTCTCCTTTTTCCATCTTGATTTGAAAGAAATTTAATATAAATTTAGCAATATCAACTATGGGCATAAACCTTTGAAGAAATTTTACTTCAAGATCATTCCACCAAGTGATGCAACTACTTGCAAAATTCAGGAACCAATCTATTGCACTTCTAGTGAGGCTTCCAACAAATAGTCTGACAAAGATGTTCTCTTGCTACACACCAAAAATCCCACATGTGAATGTAGTTGCTTTAATGTAATCATCTAGGTCTTGATTTGTGACACCCAAAAACTTAGGGAAGTATTCTCTTGATCTTTTAAGTAGGTTTGAATATTGGGATAAATAAAATGGCACAATTTGAGTCCCCCATGGCTAGGATACAACCAAAGCCATAGCACACTAGACTTCTTATACAAAAATAAATTAGAGTCACCAACCTCTATCCTCGGGGAGGTACCTTCAGGTATCTAAGAAAAGAAAGCACTAGAACCTCACTTTCTCACCCCAGTGAAGTCACCAAATTTTTTTTAATAAATATAATTGTCCTTCAACAATAATGAAATAAATTTACTCTTAAATACCCAGAAGGAAGAACAAATAGAACTAATAGTTGGATGAGTTATCATTGGTTGATAACTCTCCTCTGAATTGAGAGGTACAACTCCCTCATTCAAAAATTTGCAATGAATTGAATGATAGGATGTATCTTTAACTTGAAAATACTAAGGATTTCTAATATTCATTTGTAGACATGAAATGAATGTGAATGCTAAATTTATAAACTAAATGGAAGAAGAGAGATGACTAAGAGGTCATAAGACTACGTAGCTAATCTTTCGTATTATAGAGAAAATGGAAGAAAGTGTTTCTTGGTTTTATAAAAAATGAATCATAATACAAAAAATGCATTTACAATATGATAGAAGTGATTACATATTTAACATCAGTCTAAAAAATTCATACCAGACTTCAAAATATGACATATTAAATTCCTACATTTTAAGTACACAATAGGATGACCATAAGATTATTCTATCTTTGCAAATCTAATCAAAGTATAGAAAACCAAACTAAATTCCCCCTTTTCCCTATTACAAACAACATAAGAGATAATTCCCCCTTTCCCTTGGTAGCCTCAAGACTCTCCACTGTAAAAAGAAGAACCTTGGTTCTATTAAAGATCTTACCATAAATAGGCTTACATGATTAGCATTTAATTCCATAACTGAATCTTGAAATTTTTTTCATAAACTTTTAGTAATACTATATAATATTTAGAAAACTAAATATTATATTGGTGCTTTCCCATTATTCTTTGTATTCATGAAGATATAGAATGCAACTGTAGGACCAAAAAATGGGTTAAAATGCATAACATACTATGAGAAAATCACAAAACTCAATAATCATACATTAGCACCCACTAGTCTACCATGAAAGCCAAACTAATAAAGAAAGCAATAGAAACCCCCTTTTTCGTTTGTAGCTCCCATGTCCTCCTTTCTTCTCCAAATGATTGTAGCTCCAATTTTCCTATAGTGCACACAAGATTGAAGCCAAAGCCTATGATATGGATAATGCCATGAGAATACTAGAAGTGTGGTTTTAGTGTGAGAGAAAGAAGTGTAGATGCAAAGAAGTGGGGACTCAAAGACTCAAGGATTTGGATTTTCAAGACTTAAGCATTAAGGATTCCAGGACCCAAAATGAGAGAAAGAATGTCCAATTTATAATTGACACTCAAGGTGAGAGCATTGGATTTTCCACCCATAGATATGCGATGTGGCAAGAGATTCCTTTGAGGATCCATGACGCATATGACAAAATATGCCAATTGTGAGATTCTATGATACATGAAAGTCAAACTTGGCTAAATGTGGAAGAGAATCTATGACGTGTCATAAGACACCTCAACCCACTTAAAGCTAAGAATCTATGACGAATAAGCCAAATAGGGACATGCGTAAGAGGTAAGAATATTTGATTATGACAAATCCTAGCCAAGTGTCAAAGGAGAATCCACGAGGTGTCATATCCAAGTGTCACTATGATGCAATATTTTATGGAATATTTGAATTAAAAATCCTTTTATTCCACAAAATAAGAATTAGTAGAAAATGGAATTAATGATGGAAAATGGAACTTAGGAAATTGTAAATTTCCATGGTTTGTAGATAATGAATCAATTAATTAATAAAATTAATTAATTGAGGATGATAATTAGGAAGAATAATAGAATTAAATTATGGGTTATTTAATCCTATAGAGAGAATTAGTAAATGATTGGCCAAATTGATTAAATGAATGCGACAGTATCCTTTGATGAAAATGTAATGATGATGGATATGGAATAAGATGATGACTAATAGATCAAATCCATGATCAGATTGATTGATTGAAGTTGATAACATGCCAAGGACACATGACATGAATTGGTTGATATGTAACATTTAACCGACATTGTAAATGCTACAGGATTGAAATTGATTGATAAGGTTTGATCATAATAACATTGATGAACATTGCCAATGTTATTAAAATGGTTGATGATGACATGATTTGGCATTGAAAGCCTCAACAATGTCAAAGATTGAATGACATGAATGATAGTTTGACCTAGCACTGAGAGCCATGACAGTACTAAGGTCAGATTGATAAGATTGATAGGTTGATAGGTTTCCAAGGCATTGAAAGCCACAATAATACCTAGGATAAGATAAATGATGATTGATTTGGGATGTTTGATATGTTTTGAATTGATTAGGATTGGTTTCGAGTGATTTCGAGTTGATTTGGGGTGATTTTGAGTTGATTTGATATGATTAGGAGTCGACATGACATTGATGTGAAAGAGGATACAAATGAAAAAATATGGTCAATCTAGCCAAAAGATCAGAGTTAGTAGAATGAGAAAATGGGACAAATTAATATGAAGAAGTGATGAAATCGTAGATACGAACCATTTTTGAGCATCTACATTTTTCCCCTCTTTGATACAATGTGATTTAGAGCATTGTATCAAAGAATGCTAATGAAAAAGTCATAAAAGCATGCCCCAACAATGTGGTATATATTTATACCCCCTCAAGAAATTGACCAACATAGGCATGTGATAGGTCGATTTCATCAACAATGAGAAAACAAAACCATAGGAACTGACGGATCAAAAATTGAAGTTAAAATGCAAAAGTTATGGCCTCCGGAGTGCAAAGAAGCATCGCAACCAACATAGAAAGGGTCTTTGGCACAACCATCTAGGTAGCAACAATCTATAAAAGGGCTTTGAGAGGAGTTTGAAGGTCATTTTCACTCTCTCATTTGGAAGAAAAGAGCTCTGGAGCAAGGAGGATGGATCGACTACCTAGGGAGAAACATTGTGGTGAACGGTTGCAGACCTTTCGATGGTAGGCAGATGCTGGACCTCCGGTGAGTACATCGAGGCCATCTTTGTACTTTTTATTTTTTTCATGCTTTTTCCTGTATTTTGGTGCTTTTTTACTGCATTTTAGGCACCTAGGAGTCTATCGGGGGGAAATAGGGTCAAACAGGGTCAACTAGGGGTCCTGGGCCAGTTAGGGCTTCAAAACACCCCAACTGTGCCCAAAACACATCCAAGTGTGTCAATTACATAGTTGGTATGACCAAGTGCATCAATGATGTAGTTAGGAACCCCAACTGCACCCTAGGATGTTTCGGGGCTTTGATCAGGGTCCGAATGGTCTTGGATCAAGCTGAAACTTGGTACGAGTTAGCATAACCCTAGGGGGATGTTAGAAACATGAGAAAATGTAGTCAAGGTGGTCAAAATGCTGAGAATTTGGTCAAACATAAGGCAAATGTGGGTCAAATTGAGGTAAATGCTGATAGGGAATCATGCAAAGGGCCCGAAAGGGTGCAAACGGACTTGGAATGACTTAAAATTTGGAATACATGTTCAAAACCCTAGGAAGAGTTGAAAACATAGGTTAACTAAGGCTAGGATAGTAAAAAAAAGTCAAACTTGGTCAAACTTAGCTCTGATGGAGGAAAAAGGTTGACCGATGGATAGGGATAGGGTCAAAACGATGCAAACAAGCTCAAAATGGCTCAAAACTTGGGAAACATGTTCAAAACCCTAGGAAGAGTTCAAAACATAAGTCAAATTGGTCAAACATGCATAGAAAAAAGTCAAAATTAGTCAAACTAAGTTAAACTTGGTTCAAAGGTAGGGTAAACTAGATGCAAAACCATAGAAGGTTGACATAGGCTATGTGATAATGCAAGAGGAGCTACCCTTGTTACAGGTATGGGGACATAAGCCATGGAGCCTTGCACTACGTCATCAGATGACACCTGGTGAGTGGGGGATATTAGCCAGGTTGGGATTATATCATGTGACATTTATGCTAGAGGTGAGGGGGAATAAGGCTTTGTTGACAGCTTTGATGAGAGGTGGCATTCAGAGACTAGTCCATTCCACCTACCAACTGGGGAGGTGACTATGACACTAGAGGATGTATGGCACATCCTTAGGATCCCAATCCATGGAGAGCTAGTAGTGTATGACCTAGCTACAGGGTGAGCAGCTCTACATCAACTATTTGGATGCGGATATGCAGAGCTAGGGATCCGAGATTATGAGATTGGATGGGACTTATTAGTGGCACACCATGAGTGATTGATAGTTGTGATCTATTGGGTGATTGGTGGATTGTTGATACCTAATAAATGAGGACATGGATTTCCAATTGGATGGGGTCGAGTACTTGAGCAGATGATTATGGAGGGCACTATGTTTTCTTGGGGCCCATGCATGTTGGGGATGTTATATTATTATCTGCATCAGGTAGCATACAGAGGGGGACTATCCTTCAACACTGGTGGCACACTATTATAGATTTGGGCATATGAGCATATCACAGTATTTAGGCCTCTAGTAGAGCGCGTGTTGCCGGATGATATGCCATATGCTTACAGCTATAGAGATGTCCTAGCCCGAGGACCATTGGGATATGTGAAGTATTTTCATCATTAGATAGACATGATGACTCAGTTCATATGGAGACCATACAGAGATTGCCCTGGATGGGATGATGATGACATCCACTTACCATACTGTAGGCAGGAGCATTATCTCATAGGGCGCACAATGATTGGTCACTTGGTTATAGAGATGTACCTACCAGAGCATGTGCAGAGATAGTTTGGGGAGACACAGGATGTACCTATAGGGTTAGCACTGTTTGCCTGATCTAGAGCAAAGGTGCAAGAGTGGGGACTCTGATGAAGACATAGGTAGCATATGCACAGTTAGCAGAGTTATAGTCGAGGCTATGTGGGGAAACAACAGATATAGTGGATGCAGGTACAATAGCAACATATGATAGGTGGTTTGCATGACATCGACCGAGACCGTTGATAGATCTAGTAGTACTAGTACCCTGAGGGAGGCCACAAGACGAGGAGGATGATGAGGAGGAGGAGGATGGGGGAGAGGATGAGGAGGGATTTGATGATGGCAATGATGAGGAGGGAGAGGACACTGAGGATGATGAGAGGGGGGATGGTGAGGGTGATGAGGAGGGTGACGAAGATGATGTAGGGATGATGGGGGTGAGGATGAGGGTGATAAGGATGAGGAGGCTACTATGGGACAGGATGAGGGAGATGATGATGAGGAGGGTGGAGGGAGTGTGGATGGGGATGGGGATGACTACTGGGAGGATAGGGATGCAGCTATGATGGATGTGGAGGGGGATCTCGTGGATGACACTGAGAGAGCATTAGTACCAGTACAAGTAGGGCCTAGTCATTTAGATCTCTTGGAGGTGATTAGAGGTCTACAAATTCAATTGAGTCAAGTTGTGATAGAGAGGGATGTCATTATAGGAGAGAGAGATGCGGTTATAGTGGAGAGATCAGGCGATGGCTGAGAGAGACCAGGCTAGGGCTGAGAGAGTTGCAGCTATGCATAGGGCAGAGATGGCAGCATAGGAGTCTCAAGAGCTCATTAACAACATTAGAGATGCAAACTTTCAAGATCTAGCAACGATGATGAGCAGGGCTCACATGGAGGCATAGTATTGGTGAGATCAGTATGAGAGAGTGCTGCCACTGGAGTAGAGAGTGGAGAGTTTCTGTGCATCGAGGTCTCATTCCCACAGGACACAGAGGACACAGATTAGTGCAGGAGTGATGGGGCCTATGAGGCCACCACAGAGAGTAGAGGGATCATCCTCGAGGCTAGACAAAGGCCATGAGGCTAGGGATGGCACAGGATGACACTGACAAACTCCCATATAGAGGGGCTTCTCTATGTTACTTTTTGGCTTCTATTATGGTCTTTCATGGTTCACAACTACAGGCAGTTGGTGTTGATGCAAACCATGGTCACATACTCTGATACTTTTGTGCAACATTTATGGGATGTACTTATGTTATGATGACTATATGTTATGGACTAGATGATGACTTATGTTATGATGCCTATATGTTATGTTATGCATATGCTTTAGATGTTTTATATGGATGCATTTATGCTTTTTGTGTGGACTTATATATGATAACATCATGTGTTGATTTATCGCATGTTAGGTGTAGGAAATTCCATCTTTTATTTTTCTCACATGTTTTTCGCATGAATGAATGCTTAATGTAATGTGAATGATATGGAAAGGATGTAAATGAATGCAAATGAAATGTAACCTAGATGCAAATGAAATTTGAATGCCATATTTATTACTTTGGATTGTTCAGACGTATGCAGGAATGCAAGATGACAATGTTTTTGGTGTATCAGAGTACGAGACCAGGGTAGCAGATGAAGAAGATGCAGAAGATCAAGGAAATGAGATGAAGAATTGTTAGTATGATGGGAAGACTTTTGCTTGTAGAAAGTGCACTATATGTCAAATGGAGCTTTATTTTGATATGGCAAACAAAATGCAATGCATCATGGCATAAAGGGCCAGAGCGCAAATGCAAGTCTTTTGCGTAAACAAGCATGATGTAGACAAAAAATGAGCTTGTCCTTCCTGAGGCATATGTACATGCCCCAAACTCTCAAAGGTACATTGTAACAGAAAGAAATAGAAAAAGATGACCATGAACCATCCTGACCACTCTCATAGATCAATTTATATCATGGAGGAGCACATGGACATGATCAAAGAAAAAGCAAAGAAAAAATAAATCACTCACTAAACAGCGTGAGCCAATAGCTATTCTTGTCCATTATTACATTCTTGTTAATGTTTTAGGTGTGTAGATAGTGTTTGACATGTTGATATTGTGATAGTTCTGGTTGTGGATTCAGTTGATAAGTTCATAGTGACTGGTTGGATTGATTGTTGGTTCATGTTGCTTAGATATTGTGATTGGCATTGAAGTGTATTGCTTTGATTTTTAGTCTGCAAAGTGCAAGTGTTTATGCAAAAGGGGTGGTTATCTATAGTGAACATGCACAAGGTTTATTGCATATTTTTGATGGGTTTTGTGATTTTTAGGGTTTTTGGGGATATGTGATTTTTTTGTGTGACTAGTTTCTTCAGGACATTTTATGATTTTTAGGGTTTTTTCAGGACATTTTATGATTTTTAGTGATTTTTTCAGGATCATATTTGAATGTTTAGGATTTTTGCAAGACATTATGTGATTTTTAGTGATTTTTTTCAAGATTGTATTTGAATTTTTAAGGATTTTTTCAGGACATTATGTGTTTTTTAGTGATTTTTTCAAGATCGTATTTGAATTTTTAAGGATTTTTTCAGGACATTATGTGATTTTTAGTGATTTTTTTAGGATCGTAAAAGCATATACAAGTGTTAGCTCCAATCCGTTATGTAATAGATCCAATGGATAAAAAGTGCTTAGGGATATGCCCCTAGTTCAAGTTCAAAATCATGCACCAGGTAGTTAATATGCCCCCAGACAAGATGCAAACTATGTACAAAGGCCAATGGCATAGTGTGTATAGATTGGTAATGCTTGGTAAGATAACAAAGAAAATTAACCAGTTCATGAGCCATGGTCAAGGAGCCAAGGATGTTTTGTAATAGGAAGAATATGATCAAGGAATGACAGAGGGGGAAAAGACCAAATGGAATCCTGATAGATGGAGGAGCAATAACTGATTACACATGGTGCCTGTTTGCCAGGTTTTCACCATGGTACTTGCCCAAAGTGCTTGTTTGCCAAGTTTTCACTTTTGGACAAATTTTTTCTCTTGACTCAAATTTTTGTGCCAAGACACCTGTTTGCCACGTTTTCATCAAGGCATCCATTTTTTCATGACTTTTTTTCACTTTTTTCTTTGCTTTTTTTTTTTTTTTTTTTTGATATTTTTTCATGACATTTTTCAAATTTTTTTTTGGTATTTTTCTAGGACTTTTAGATAGAATCAAGTGTAGTACTTGCGAAGATGCATGCTGTTGATGGACATGGGCAATGGTTCACCCTCTAGAGTTGCAAGCTGATATACTCCAGACCCAAAAGATGCAGTAACTACATAAGGTCCTTCCCAATTTGGCTCAAATTTGTTTTGTTTTTCTCTGTGTTGTTGTGTCTTGTAATTCATCTTTAGGACCAGATCACCGACCTCAAAATGACGACCTCTGACTTTCTTGTTATAGCTTCATTTGAGTTGATTTTGGTAAGCTTGCAAGTGTGTCAAGGTAGCTCGTCTTCGTTCATCAAGCATTTCTAGGTCATGAAGTCTAGATATTCGGTAGTTTTCATCATCAACAACATCTTGTAGGGATACTCTTAATGATGGAATTTCAAGTGGGAAGTATGGCCTCAGTGCCATAGACAAGAGAGTATGGTGTTGCGCCAATAGGAGCACAAACACTTGTTCGATATGCCCAAAGAGCTGGATTTAGCTGGAGGTGCCAGTCTCGGCCCGAATCATTGATAGTCTTTTGGAGAATCTTAACGATGGTCTTGTTAGATGCTTCTACTTGGCCATTTCCTTGTGGATGGTAAATACTAGAATATCCATGGTATATGTTGTACTTCTTGCAAAGCTTGTCTACATCTTTGTTTTGAAATGGAGTACCATGGTCAGTAATAATAGCCAAGGGGACTCCATATCAACATATGATATAGTTTAGAATAAACCTGGAGATCTGCTTGCCAGTGGTGAAGGTCAAGGGGACAGCTTCAACCCACTTGGTAAAATATTTTGTTGCTATGATAATGAACTTATGACCATCAGAGGATGGAGGAGAAATAGCTCTGATAAGATCAAATGCCCATTGTGAAAAGGGCCATGGTGATATGACTGGTTGCAATTCTTGTACTGGTGCATGGATTAGATTGCCATGTATCTAACACTTATGACATGTTTTGGCAAAGTCATGGGCATCCTATTCCATGGTGGGCCAATAATACCCAGCTCTAACAAGTTTCTTGGCTAGACTCAGACCATTGAAATGGCCTCCACATATACCTTCGTGAACCTCATGCAAGGCAGTTTCAACTTCTTGTGAGTCAAGGCATCTGAGAAGGGTTTGGTCAAAAGATCTCTTGTAAAGGGTGTCACCGATGATGACATATCTAGCAGCTTGATGGATAGAGGCTCGATGATCATTTTTGGATAAGTTGGGTGGTAGGATCTGGGCATGTAGGTAATCATAAATGTCTTGATACCAAGGAGAGTTGGGACCAACAAGTTCACACACAAACTCAGATTGGGAGAACTCGAATGCTGGAATCAAAAGTTGCTCAACAAGAAATTCATAGCATGCCACATTTTGAGGCATATCAATTATAGAAGTGATGGTAGCCATAGCATCAACTTGCTTGTTGTGTATTCTTGGTAGCTGACAAAAAGAGATAGTAACAAATTTAGACTTAAGGAAGTTTTCCATCTATTTGTAGCGCATTAGTTTATCATCTTTGGTTTCATAGTCATCATTGACTTGGTGGATAACCAATTGGGAATCCCCAAAGACTTGTAAATGTTGAACATTCCATTGGATAGCTAGCTTGAGCCCTGTGACCAGTGCCTCGTATTCTGCTATGTTGTTTGTACAGTGGAATGCAATCCGGTACGACTTGGGGATTATGTCTCCTTGAGGAGATAAACATAATGCCAGCACCTGAACCATTTTTTGTATGTGATCCATCAAAATAAAGCTTCCATTTGTTAGCTACATCCATGTGAAATATCTCTTCATTTGGAAAGTCTATCAACATGGGATGATCATCTGACATAGGGGCTTTTGCTGATTGATCTGCTATCACTTGCCCTTTGATTTCTTTTCTGTCTACATATTCTATGTCAAATTCATTAAGGACCATGATCCATTTGGCTAAGCGTCCTGTGAGAGCAGCCCTACTAAGGAGGTATTTCAATGGGTCAATCTTAGAGATGAGCATTGTTTTCTAATGGAGCATGTAATGTCTAAGCTTTTGGGCTGCAAAGACAATAGAAAGGCATGCTCATTCAATTAGTGAATAATTTAGCTCATAGCCCAAAAGTGTTCTACTGATGTAATATATGGCTCACTCTCTTCCTTGTTCATCATTTTGTGCTAAGAGAGCCCCTAATGCTGTATTTGTAGCAGATATATATAAGATGAATGGTTTGCTTGGAATAAGAGCCATTAAAACTGGTGGATGTAGAAGATAATCCTTGAGTTGTTGGAAAGATTCTTGGAATTTCTTATTTCATTGAAAGGATACTCCTTTACGTAAGAGGTGTTGAAAGGAGTGACACTTATCGGCCAATTGTGCAATGAATCTGCAGATAGACTGCGATCTTCCTTGTATCCCTCTTAGGGTTTTTAGATTTGTTAGAGGAGGCATGTCAAGTATTGCTTTTACTTTCTCAGGATCTAGTTCAATGCCTCATTGAGAAACAATGTAGCCTAGGAGCTTTCCAGAGACAACTCTAAATACACACTTTTTTGGATTTAGACGAAGCTTATAGCTTTCCATTCTGGTGAATATCTAATCTAGAATGCCCAAGTGCTCGTTCCTTTTATATAATTTGCAAAGTAAGTCATCAACATAGTCTTCCATGAGGATGTGCATGAAATCATGGAAGATTGTAGTCATTGCTCTTTGATATGTTGCCCCAGCATTTTTAAGACCAAATGGCATGACGTTCCAACATTATGTTCCCCAAGGACATGTGAAAGCTATCTTGTGTTGATCTTCAGGGGCTATTATTATTTGATTATAGCCAAAAAAGCCATCCATTAGTGATAACATCTCATACCTAGCTATCATGTGCACAATGATATCTATGTTTGGTAAAGGAAAATCATCCTTGGGACATGCCTTGTTAAGATCACGAAAATCAGTGCATATCCGGATGCCCCCAAAGTGTTTGCTTACTGGTACTAGATTAGATATCCACTCTACATAATCAATGGGTCTTATGAAGCCGACATCCAATAGTTTCTTCAATTCAGCTTTGACAAGGAGAGCAACTTGAGGATGCATTTTCCTCAACTTTTGCTTTACTGGTTTCATTCCTAGTTTTAGTGGTAAGTGATGAAGGACTAGTTTAGGATCTAATCTGGGCATATTTGTGTAAGACCAGGTGAAGTTGATTTGCCTCTCTAGAAAGAATCTGATGAATTCATCCTTCTCTTCTGGTGATAATGAAGCTGCAAAGTGTATGACTTTGGGGTTGTCAGGAGTCCCCAGATTAATCTCTTCTGTCATCTCCACAAGTAATGCTGATTTTTCCTTTAATGGGGGTGTGTCCAATCTTCCATCCTCGGGTGCCTCAAAGAGGTTTTCACCCTCGGATACGTCCTTTATTTTTACTTTTTCATGGTCTAATGGTGCCTTTCAGTTTTCACCAAGAGACCAACTTGTGTCTGTTTTTGTTATTTTTTCAATTTTGCGACTGGAAGATGGAGTTGACTCCCCAAAATATGCCATGATGTTTAGATTAATGGAAAATCTAGACTTGTGATCACCTTGTGGTACATCTTCACAGAGCTCAAAGAATTCTGTGATGGCATCATCATTTTCAAACTGATCAAACATTGGTAGTCCTTGTTGGTCCCAACCAATAAGTTCAGGGAAAACTAAGGAAATGCCATCATCGGTGTTGAATAAGCTTTGGTCCAAGGCATATATATGGATATTTGCTTCAGTAATGTCATCAGGATCATGTTCAGAAGTAGGAGGGCTTGGATCCCAGAATGTTTCAATCCAAGGTGAAGAATTGGTTTGAGTGATAGGTGGATTGACATATTTATCTTCCATGGGTAAGCTATTTGGGTCTGTAAACATATGATCAAGATCGAGGGAGGTATCAAGATCATCAATTTTAGATACAGATTGGGTGGGTTCAGGTTGGTTGTTCTCATATGCCTTGTCATCATTTGAAGCATTCACCTCCTTAGATAAGGATGACTCAGTATTAGGAAGACCCAAAACAAATGGTTTGAATCCAAGTCCCAAGCTATGAGGTCGTCCTGATGCAGTGATGGGTTGAACAATGCCTTGTTTTTGGAGTCCCAAACCACTACATCCATCATATCCCTTTTTCTACATGATGGTGAATCCAGGTTCATACCTGTCAGGGGATATGGGAGTAATTTCTTATTCTTCTTTAGCCTTTTCAATCCATGTAGAGGTATTTTCATAGACATGTTCTTCATGTAGCCCGCCTCCACTGGTGAACGCTGTAGAAGGTCTATTTTGAAGTGCAAACTTAGGCTTGTTTTGTATAAGCTGAGGTTTACCATATGACTTGGGGGATAAAGGAAGTTTCCCAATGTGAAAGGCATGAGACATGGAGTACTCACTACAACCTTGGTCTTGTATTTTAAGCTTTCCTTTGGATGTGGATGTAAGTGTGGAAGGATCAACATGCTTGGAGGACTCTAGGGGATTTGTTGCATGGTTTGTTGGGACCTGGTATGCAGTGGTTCCTCTAAGATTGGCACAAAATTGGAAGGGATCTGGATCACCAAGGATGGTTACCTCTACATTATTATAGGAGAACTCTAGGCATTGGTGATATGTAGAAGGAATTGCTTTCATAGCATGGATCCATGGGCGGCCTAGTATCATATTGTAGTTCATTTCTATATCTAGGACCTGGAATAAAGTGTTCTCAGTAGCTAGACCAACTCTGATAGGTAAGATGATAACTCTTCTAGAGAAACACTCACCATCATCATAGGCTTTGATTGTGATCCTGCGAGAGGGATCCACATCATTTTTAGAATAACCCAAACCTTTGACTACTTTAAGTGTACAAATATTCAGCCTCACTCCTCCATCTATCAAGACATGTATGACTTTAACATTGTGGACAAAGACTTCAAGGTGGAGGGGATCATTGTGGTTAGATTTTTCCTTAGGAATATCCCGAGGGGAAAAAGTGATATGATGTGATGCAGATAGGTTCCCAACCATGGCTTGGAATTGGGCAACATCAATGTTATCTAGGAAAACTGACTCTTTAAGGGCTTGATCCAAGATATTCTGATGTTGGGGAGATGCACACAGTAGGTCCAAAATGGATATTTGTGCAGGGGTTTTTTTGAGTTGTTCAACAAGGCTATAATCAGATGAAGTAGGAGCAGTAGGTCTACCTGGAGGTGTAGGTCTAGTAGAAGCAGTAGGTCTAGATGGGGCTCCAGGTAGGGTGATCTTGCTATGGCATGTAGTGACAGGACAATGAGGGTCTTTAGCCTTCAATGTGAAGGTGGATATGTAGAAGTCAAACTCATTAAAGCAATTGATGGTGTAGTCATAGACGGTGTGTGTGTAATTCACATTACCTTGTGAGTTTGAGTTTTAACTTGAGGGTTTATCTTTGTCATGATTACCCAAAGGATCTTTGAAAATAGTATGATTAGAGTTGGATGCTAATAGTGATGGATCAACTGTGATTACACCATCATCAATAAGGTCTTGTATTGCATGTTTCAATTGGAAGCATGATGAGGTCTTGTGTCCTTTGGTGCGATGGTAATCACAATACTTTTTGTCATCCCACCAATCTGCTTTAGTTAATGGTTCATCTTTGATTGGGGGTAGCTGCAAGAAGTTATTACTTAGTAACTATTGTAATGCAGTCTCAAGTGGTATTCCTAATGGTGTGAATTTCCTGTCTTTGGTTCTAGGATGTCTTTGAGGTTTGTCTTGCATGGAAGTCTTAGTTCTCTGTTGTGGAGCTGATGTTTGATTAGAGGTTTGTGAATTTGTAGGGTTTAAACCTTTCAAATTTAGTTGAGGTTGTGCTGTGCTAATCATGCGGGCATCCATAATGCCATCATTAGTCACATTCTTGTTTTTGGAGAAAAATTTTGCCTTGTCATTAGACGAGTTGGTGTTTGTGTTTTCTTTGTTTATATTGAGGATTCCCTTACAGATAAGAGCATCTTCAATACTAGCCCCTTTTTTCATCAATTTAGAAATGGTGCTTGGACTCTTGATTTTAAGTTCATACATTAAGTCTAGGAAAAAGTTTTCAATGCACAAGTTTACTTGTTGTTCTTTAGGAATGTCTAGTGAGCATTGACTAACTAAGCTTCTCCAATGTAGTAAGAATGTGATAATGATTCTCCCGTCTTCTGTTTAGTTGAGCACAAATCAGAAAGTGTCACCTCATTCGTAATGTTAAAGGAAAAGTGGGAGATAAACTTGTCTGCTAGCTCTGACCAAGATTTGATATTACTAGGAAGTTTGGAGTACCATTCAAGTGCAGGCCCACCTAGAGAATGAGGGAACAATCTCATAAGGTAAGTGGGCTCATCACTAAGTTTGGTACATGAAGCACAAAATTCTCAGATGTCATCAATAGGGTTTCCTTTTCCTCGGTATTTTTCAAACCTCGGAGCCTCAAAGTGTCTTGGGAATGGAGGCATATACAAAATTTTATCGAATGGGTTAGGATGTAGGTCCCTTTCTGTATATAGAGCCTGTTTCTTTTGGACTCCCAATGCCTCGACTTGTTTGGAAAGTTGTTTGAATTGTTGTAATAGTTCTTCATTGGGGTTTTGCATGATGGTCTTTCCTTCAAGTCTTTTTTGTCTGTGAGTAGACTATTTGCTATGGTGAGAACTATGTCTACTTGGTTCTAACATTTTTGTGTCTGATGAGTCTGATGCAGTGTTGCTAGGTGGTGGAGGTATGTTGGCACCTTGAAGATAGAAAGGTCCTTGTTGTTGGGGTACTTGTTGTGGTATTTGATGTGGCACTTGTTGTGGGATTGACTATGATTCTTGTACCATGTGTTGTTGTTGTGCCATGTGTTGTGGTTGTTGTTGGGATACCTCTGTTGGTTATATGTGAGACCATGTACGTGCTTGTTGTTGTTGAGGTATTTGTTGAGGTTGTTGTGGCACATGTTGTTGTTGTAAAAAATGTTGCTGGTATGCGATTTGTTGCTCAAGGCATCTTTGGTATTCCAACTATTGCTTGAGTTGCTCTTGTTGTTTAGCAAACATTGCTTGTTGTTGTTGGAATTGCTGCTGAAATTGTTGTTGATAAATTGTGTGAAAGTCAAGTGGGTTCACATGAGACTGTGTATTAGGAATGTTGGATGTTTTCCCCACTTGAGGTTGTTGTCATTGCGGTTGATGTTGTTGTTGATATGTGGGATGTGTGTTAAGTGGATGTATACTTGGTTGCACCTTGGAAGTGTGGAGTCCTTGTACCACTGTAGGTTGTTGTTGTCGTGGGGGTTGACTAAGTCCTTGAGAATTGAACGTCATGTTTGGATTGTGGTTTTGGTACCTTTGTGTGTTAGATGTTCCTGTTTGTGACATCATATTGACTTGACTATGAGATGTGTCCCTGTTGGGAATGGGCGTAATGTCAATAAGAATTTTCCTTTGTGTTTCCATAGGGATGGTTGCAGTTGATGTTTCACATGTATTAATGAGAGGCTCCATAGCATTTGATGTCATAACACTTGGTAAAGTTAGGAGCAAAGGTGTACTTTGTTGATTTGCCTCCAAAGGAGGTATGTTTGGCATCCGTAGAGCACAAGTCCCTTTAGGTGCATCTTGGTGTTGCATCATGTGACTAAAATCAAGTCTTAATGTACTTTTGGGGTGTTTAGGGATTGGTGATATTTCATCGAACAAGGGGTTAACATTGATGTGTTCAAATGTACTTTGGAGGATTTCGATGGTTGACTCTTGACAGGACCTTATAGGTGCGATTATTGTGTTTGAAAACTCCAAAGGTTGTTTTCCCTTGTCTAAGTCCAAATTTATCATGGGTTGTATGTTTTCAATAGTTGTGTTGGTTTGATGTTTGGACTTAGGACCTTCCAAGTTTGGGTTAAATTTGACAATTTCTTGGGCTGCCAAACATTTGAAGTTCTTGCAAAAACTTTTCTCTTGACATGCGCTAGCCATTTCTTCATCAGTGATGCCATAATCAGTGTCAGAGTCATCACTTAGGTGTACAATACCTTGTTGTATGTTTGATGTGTTAGGTTGGCTGAATTTAAAGGAATGTGATTGTTCATCTTCAGGTGTGGTTGGTACACTTCCACCTCCAGGTGGTATTGGCACAAATATAGGTTCAATGTCAGGACTCCATTGAACCATCCCATGTGTGGGGGAAGTGTTTGGAGGAAATCTCATGATAGGTGCATTGTCCAAGGTTCATTGTGCCATAGCTTGATTATGAGGATTTTGCAGAAACATGTTCAAGGGGTCTGCTAGTAATGGTTGTGATGCCTCAATTTGGTCTTCATCAAAGGTTTTTTGGGTTTTCTTGCTCTTTTTCTATCTTGGATGAGGTTTTGGTTGTGCTTGTGTCTCAGAAAACAAAGGTTGATAGAGTTCCTTGGGTCTTTGAGCTGATTGTGTCCTAGTAAGTGCTGGCATGATACCTAAGAATGCAATGGAAATTTTGAGTGTTTTGAGTGATTTAGAGTGGTGGATATGCAAGATATGAGTGTTTTTGGGATTTTTAAGTGTTTAGGAATGTTATGCAATGTGAGGAAATGCTAAATGAATTATGGTTTTGATGTAAAAAGTGCAAATGTCCTAGGGATGTTTTGAAGTTTGACTAGAGGGGATGAAAATGACTCTAAGGTATGCAAAATGACAATTATGGTTATGTTTTGGACTTCCTAAGGATGCTAAAGGTTGGTGTGTGCAAGGTAGACTATGCAAAGGATGGTTTCCAAGGGTTGATAATGATGTTTAGGATATGCAAAATGAGGGTAAATGATTAAGAAGGCAATTTGGTTGATGGATAATCTAATAAGGTTTGGTAGTGAGAATGATGCTAAGGTTTGACCATGCAAGATGAAGGGGATATACCACTAGGGTAAGTCAAAATGACATTTGGGGATACTAGGGATATGATTATGCTATGACAAGGGTAAAGGGAAAGTTTTGAATTTAGGTAAAATCTTTAGAAAGTATTTTGCCTAGGAGTTTAACCTTGTGATAAAGGACTTTGGATCTTGACCAAAAACTAATAAAAGATGAAAAGATCAAATTGATAAAAGATGACAAGGTCAAATCTATCAAGACATAGATAGATTTTGACCAAAGAAAGTGATAAGAACAGACAAAAAAACTAGTCAAGATCCATTATCCTTCAACACGAGGAGATACTCTAAGACTCATACTTTGTCTAGATTTTTGACTAAATTCAAAGGTTTTGGGGGCTCAAAGTGGTGGTGATACTGATCAAATGTGTGATATGGACAATTCCTATGATGAAAAATGGGATTTTGGGTGCAAGATGCAGTTTTGAGTCAAGTGCAGAACGGGGAGGTGTAGAGGCTCCTAGATGCAGTTTTGGGGTCCTAAAGTGTAGTTCAAAGGGCCAAAATGGTCATGCAGTTTCACAAGTGTGCCCTAACAGTGCCAAGTGTGCCCTAACAGTACCAAATATGTCATTGACACAATTGGAGCCAGTTTGGGTGCAGTTGGTAGTTTCTGGGCACAGTTGGTAAGTCAAAACGAAGGTTTGCTGATTCTGAGAGGTATGGTTGCCAAACTGATATGTCAAGAAGCTAGGATGATGGGGTTGATGTTATGATGGGTTGGGAGATGTAAAATAGAGGTTATGACCTATAGAATGATGTCTTAAGTGAAGGTGATGAAGACTAGGTGATGTAGAATGTAGATCTAGGCAAGCTAGTGCAAGGGGAGCTAACCAGGTACCTAAGGACATTGTTGAAGCCCCAAAATGTTATCTGGAACCCAAAATTTGATCTCAAGACCACAAAGTGCACCCAAATAGTATAGAATATGTCAATGAAATAGTTGGGGCCTAGTTGGGCATAGTTGGTAGTTTCTGGGGGCAGTTGGTAAACTGGGCTGAAACTGAGGCAATTCTAGAAGCTATGATTTTAGGATTGATGTTACAGAGAGGTCAATAGTAGGGGACAGTGTTAGAGCTAGAATGAATGCTCAAAATGATGGTTAAGACACTCAAAATGATGGTTAAAGTGGTCAAGATAATGAATAGGTATGCAAAGATGCAAGGTGGTGAATGCAAAGTGCTGATCTTGAGATGGGAATGCAAAAGACTAAGGGAGGTAAATTGAACCTAAAAGGATGCAACATGAAAGGTAATAGGTACTAAATGAGGACTAAAAGGTTCAATATGAAGTCTATATGATGTATGAATGAGGCTTATACTAGGGTGAATGCAAGTGAAGTCTATGCAAGTGTGAGATCTACGTTTTGCCAAGCGCATTTAAGAGCACAAGTCGCCATGTTTTTCAAGGTTTGAGTATGTTGAACCAAAGTTTGCAAAGTTTGATAAAGGTTGCAATTTTTTGGCAGTGTGTGATATTTTTACAAGTTCAAATGATATCCAAGGTGTAAATTTAAAAGTTTGGCTTTTATCTTGATTATGTTTTACACACGCAAGACACATTAAGACAAGAATAACTATTGTTAAAAGTAACAAACACACCACAACCTAGGCTTTTAGGACTGTATCCATTGAAATCCTACTTGAAACGAAGTTCAACCACGCTTATCCAGAGAAGACAACCTAGGATCTTGGCACCACAGTCTCCCCCTTACAGTTCACTCACTTCTCAGGACTACCAAGATCCACTTCCCAAGGGCATGACTTCCCAAGGGACTGTTGCCTCTACTAAGGACTGCGAGAATGTAGGATGTCTTCACAGGCATGGGTGACCCCTTGAGCCAGTGGATAGAAAGGATTTTGGCCATTAAAACATGATTTTTAGTAAGGGCATTCTATTCAGCAAGTGAATGATAAAATTTCATAGAAGGTCTCCCAACCCCAAGAATCGGGGTTTGACGCACCACAAGGGTACTGGAGGAGATCTATCATGCAATAATACCGCCGATACAGCTTTCACCGTAATCAAATTTTATATAGCAGTTGGAAAATTGACTTGGCTTTGGCCCATTACCGCTCTGAGGTAGTCCCCTGGCATACCCAATGTCGAGTATCTTGGTCCAAGGTAGGCCTCCTATAGAAGTTACATGGATTTCTCTTACACCCAAGATCCATGAATGGCGAGGGGAGAGGATACATCCAATGCAACTCCTAAGGATTTAACACTATTGACATGCCAAGAAGAAAAGAAAAAGGTTCTTTTTAAGTGCCAAATGAAATGTTATCTAATCTAGGAAATCCACACACATAGTTTTGAAAGACACACAAAGTCTTCGACAACATCCTGCAAAGCACACATTAGTAGTTTCTTATGATCATGTCTTCATCCAATGATTGCCACATGCTGCAAATAGTCCATTAGTAACAAAAAATCATCTAATCTATGTCCTAGAGAGTGAGAGGAACCTGAAATGCAGATTCTGATTGATGCATGTGCTTATTGTGAGCCTAAGTGTGCTTTGATAGAGCAAATTGCTCCCCAGAAGGCCAAAATGGTTTTGAACATCCCCAAGTGTGCCCAGATAGTGCAGACTACATCAATGATGTAGTTGGGGCCTAGTTGGGCATAGTTGGTAGTTTTAGGGTGCAGTTGGGAAGTCACGTGCAGAATGTGGGGAAATGTGGTGCCTAGACAAGACCCAAAAACTGAAATTTTCAAGACTACACTCCCAAGCGCGCCCAAACAATGCAGACTATGTCAATGACATAGTTGGGGCCCAGTTGGGTGCATTTGGTAAGTTAGAAACAACAAAAAGAGATTTTGGTGGCTTCTGGACTCCTAAAACTGCTCCTAGGGGTCCCAAGTGCGCCCTGACAGAGCGTAGTGCACCCTAGGACAGCAAGCTAACAGAATGCATGAAAGAAAAGCATACAAGCATTTTACTGGACCCCCTAATTAATCTAGGTGTGAAAAGGAAGAGAAAATAGTTGTTATACCCTTCCAAGTGAGCTCCTTCCTTACACCTACAAGCACAAAACAAGAAAACCCAAGTTAGATATGCATGTTCACATCGGGTTCACCAAATGTAGGACCAGAAAATGGGTTAAAATGCATAACATACTATGAGAAAATCACAAAACTCAATAATCATACGTTAGCACCCACTAGTCTACCATGAAATCCAAACTAATAAAGAAAGCAATAGAAACCCCCTTTTTCGTTTGTAGCTCCCATGTCCTCCTTTCTTCTCCAAATGATTGTAGCTCCAATTTTCCTATAGTGCACACAAGATTGAAGCCAAAGCCTATGATATGGATAATGCCATGAGAATACTAGAAGTGTGATTTTAGTGTGAGAGCAAGAAGTGTAGATGCAAAGAAGTGGGGACTCAAAGACTCAAGGATTTGGATTTTCAAGACTTAAGCATTAAGGATTCCAGGACCCAAAATGAGAGAAAGAATGTCCAATTTATAATTGACACTCAAGGTGAGAGCATTGGATTTTTCACCCATAGATATGCAATGTGGCAAGAGATTCCTTTGAGAATCCATGACGCATATGACAAAATATGCCAATTGTGAGATTCTATGACACATGAAAGTCAAACTTGGCTAAATGTGGAAGAGAATCTATGATGCGTCATAAGACACCTCAACCCACTTAAAGCCAAGAATCTATGATGAATAAGCCAAATAGGGATGTGTGTAAGAGGTAAGAATATTTGATTATGAAAAATCCTAGCCAAGTGTCAAAGGAGAATCCACGAGGTGTCATATCCAAGTATCACTATGATGCAATATTTTATGGAATATTTGAATTAAAAATCCTTTTATTCCACAAAATAAGAATTAGTAGAAAATGGAATTAATGATGGAAAATGGAACTTAGGAAATTGTAAATTTCCATGGTTTGTAGATAATGAATCAATTAATTAATAAAATTAATTAATTGAGGATGATAATTAGGAAGAATAATAGAATTAAATTATGGGTTATTTAATCCTATAGAGAGAATTAGTAAATGATTGGCCAAATTGATTAAATGAATGCGACAATATCCTTTGATGAAAATGTAATGATGATGGATATGGAATAAGATGATGACCAATAGATCAAATCCATGATCAGATTGATTGATTGAAGTTGATAACATGCCAAGGACACATGACATGAATTGGTTGATATGTAACATTTAACCGACATTGTAAATGCTATAGGATTGAAATTGATTGATAAGGTTTGATCATAATAACATTGACGAACATTGTCAATGTTATTAAAATGGTTGATGATGCCGTGATTTGACATTGAAAGCCTCAACAATGTCAAAGATTGAATGAAATGAATGATAGTTTGACCTAGCACTGAGAGCCACGATAGTACTAAGGTCAGGTTGATAAGATTGATAGGTTGATAGGTTTCTAAGGCACTGAAAGCCACAAAAATACCTAGGATAAGATAAATGATGATTTATTTGGGATGTTTGATATGTTTTGGAATGATTAGGATTGATTTTGGGTGATTTCGAGTTGATTTGGGGTGATTTTGAGTTGATTTGATATGATTAGGAGTCGATATGACATTGATGTGAAAGAGGATACAAATGACAAAATGTGGTCAATCTGGCCAAAAGATCAGAGTTAGTAGAATGAGAAAATGGGAAAAATTAATATGAAGAAGTGAAGAAATCATAGATGTGAACCATTTTTGAGCGTCTACTGCAACCAAATGCCATTCAAATATTACCGTGTATCTCCCCAACAGAGAATGAGTTATTCAATGTGAATGCCACTTGGATGATTCAGTGTAGTAGGGTGATAATGGATTTGAGGTTCTAATATATAAAAGATTGATCACTTTATTACATAGAAATCACCAAATTTCTTCACTTATCAGCATTCTATCAAGTACTATGCAATATCTTCTTCAATATAGAACAATGACATCTTCCACACTATGTTGTATGCTTGGTGAACCACAACCCTTGATCCATTCATTGATTTCAATGCTTAAGCACACTTCTCTCTAATGTCATTTTACATATAAACCCATTATTTAATCCCCTTCATTATCAAGCTTGGCATCAAAATTTGCTAGGATGGTGTTCTTCTTGATCATGCATTCTATCAAACAGTTCACATGTAGTATCTCCACTCTCAAATTTTGATTTAGAATTTGGTGCATGGAGTACCTTTCTATAGTTGAATTATATCATTTCACATCCTCCATGTTATCCATTTTGTTATCATGATGATATTTGCACTTTGAATAAATAGTTGGTACATGTTATTCATGCAACTAACCACATTATTATCCCCTCAATAACTTGATACATCCCTTACATGTTTCTTGAATATATCATGTTGATTAAGCATCATATATATCAACATTCTGCTAACTAATATGGCCAATGCTCTATTTTATCTATGTTTATCAGCGTACTCTCTCCTCTACACCCACGGGACCCAAATCCAATTACCTCTATTGCACTCTCATGATATTAGCTGGAGTGTCTTTATGTGAAGTAGCCTTAATGAAATTCATTGTAATGTTCTTTGACACTAGCATTGATGTCCTGTTAAAAATCAACCCAATCTACCATTCCTTCATAAAGATTCTTTATTGACCCAATAAGTGCATATAAGTAATCATGACCCTCTTTTGATCATGTATGTCTTTCAATGTGTTATAAGAATTTATTTGAGGTTGTCATGGACATTTCTTTTTCTCCTTCTCGGTGTCTATACATAGTTCTCTATCCATGAGCATTTTGTTAAATAGTTCTTGAGTCTCTTTTGTATGAATCTTTTCTAGTATCACGAGGACCTCATGCTAATTGTGACATCAAGACCAGGCTTGAGAGCTATCTTCATGATTTTTTCCTCACATTTTATGGATTTAGGGTCTATGGTAATTCACCAAGCATGTTGCATGCATTTTGCCTCTTCTTTGATCCTTACGAGACCATGCTACATTTGGTACCTATGGCTATTGAACACTTGTGCCAACATGTATAGATTCTAAATTTTTTGCTATAATGAATCTCATGCTATTAGGGATGTAGTTACTTGGATATCATCACTAAGGAAGCATATTTGTATCAAACTTATCACTAAGATTTTGTTAAAAAATTTGTAGAAATTCTTAGTTTTACACCTTTTAATGATGAAAGGCCAATACTTGGTCGATTCTTTCCACACACAAAACTAATCAATAAAATGGGGTCAAGGATGTTGTAGCATATTTAGCTTTAGGTAACATGTTATGGTCTATTTGAGGCCTTTTGATTATGTCATGAATATCTCTCCACTACCCCATTAAAGCGTGAATTCCCATATGTTATATGGACTTTAGGAGGATCTCTTTACATGATTCTTTCCTTAAAGCTTGTGGAATTGGGATTTCATTCATGCCCGATCTTTTTCATCATGCCTATGATTGAACCAAGGACCACCCCCTTAAAGGAGAGGTTTAGCTCTATAAGTGATTGGTGCCTTCATATTTATCATTCTCTTATGTGGATTTGGTTTAGATTCATATTCAATTCCCTCTAATTTGACATCTACACTATCATTATTTTCATATTAGATAAGATCTAGTGATTCCATGAATGATGATAATCTCCATTTTTAAGTGTACTTTTCTCTAGAGAGCCAAGGTCAATCTCTCATTCTTTCCATTCATGAGTTCTCATGCACACAGTTTGGTCTATAACTTTAGGATGAGATAAGCATGTGGCTTTCATTAATTACATCATGTATATAAAATATGAGACAATGGGTTGGTTCTCATCCATTCCAAGCTCCAAAGATTAGGAATAGAAGACTAAAATGATGTTGATGCCATTACTAAGAATGAGTGAGAAAGCTAATGATGGTTTCATCATTGAAACAATACTTGAGGAGATCAATATTCTGGACCAGTGAACATGACTTTCAAACCTTGATCTAAAATTTTAACTAAGGATGAAGTAGTTCAAGGCAAAAGAATCTCCAAAGGAGATGTCTAAACTTCTAGCAAATAACCACGTAGTGGAAACACAACACCAAGAAACAATAATGTAAGATCTGATACCAAACCACAACTCTTTATTCATAAGATAGCTGATTGCATGCAATATACATGACTATAAGGCCTCCTAGGTTAGGGCCAAATACAAACAACAATTACAATAACATTTCTACAAGATCCTACTTACAATTCCAATCTTTGCTAGTCCAGATCCACAACTAGATATGAACACCAAGAAGAATTCACACTTGTAACCTTAAGTCCACCAAGTAATCATCTGGTTCTCAAGCTATAGCTACTAGCTCTTCAAAATTCACGTCTACCCTTCATCCTCTTCTCTATGATGGATCATAATAATGCCTAAAGACTCTATAAGACCCCATACTTATACACAACTAAGCCACAAGTTATCCCCATTCCTTACAAACTAAATTAAATCTCTCACATTAAATATATGTTGAGCCACAAGTTGGCTACACCACAAATTAAATACCCTTACATAAATGAAATTCCAAGGTTGGCTCATAGACAATACAACACCAACAAGAACCAAGACCAAGCCGAGTGCTAGAGAAAACCAAGTTGGGTATTATGCAAACCATAAGCAATGCTGAGCTCTTAGAGCATGCCAAGCTCCCAATGTATAATGAGATCCATAGAGTATGCCAAGCTCTTAATGTCTTCCAAGCTCTATAGAGTATGTTGGACTCCCAGTATTTTCTGAGATCTAGAGCTAAAAATATGCCCAATAATGAATGAGCACCACTCCTTTGGTGACCAAGTCCACACCTTCAAGCCAAAATCCATCCAACATATAGGATTGCAAGCCAACTAGAGATGCTCTTGCATTAGATACCCCAAGTTTTAAAAGATGTTCTCAATAACTGGAAGAACATCTTTTGGGGTTCAACATATAAACTCCAAACTAGTTCTTCGCATACATATCCTTCGAGTCTTCAACTTGTACACTCTTTCCCTTATTCTTCTTTTGCTTCTTCACGTCCATTCTCAATGTACTACAGGTCTAATTTCTATATTGATCTCCAACCTTCTCAAAATTTTCCAACTCAACTCAATGACCAATACTCAAGTTCCTCCTATTGAGCTCTTCACTCTACAAAGGAACTAGGGAATACTTCTTGCCACCTTTCTTAGTAGTAAACATATTCTTGACATAATCATCTACATCCTTGCAATCATACTGCCAAGGTCTGCTAAGCAAAATAGGACAACTATTCATGTCCACAATATCACACAACACTTGATCCTTATACCACCCAATCTTGAAATCAACAAGGCATTGCTCCATCACTTCCAAAGCATGCTCACCTTGAAATTAGCCAATCCTATAAGCATAAGGGTCTCTCACTCTCTTCAAACCAAGTTTGTAAATCATCTCCTTAGCAATAAGGTTATTAGTACTACCACCATCTACACTCACCTTGTAGAATTTACCACCAAACTTACAATGAATATTTGACAAACTAGTCCACTCACAAGAATCCAATGACCTCTGACCAACCAATACTTTCCGAGCCAACAAAATCTCTCCTTGCTTAGGTTGACTATCTTGGAATGCAACCTCATTCACAACAACAAATTTCTAACCATGAGGACATTCAAAAGATCTATGCCCTTCTTCACCACATCTGAAATAATTACCACTAAACCCACCTCCACTCATCCTTCTCTTCTAATCAATAGGTTTTGATTCACCTTCAATACTTAGTTTAGCCTTTGCCAAGTTATCCTGCTTCTCCTTCCCTCTAGCATTACCTTGAATTTACCTCTTCAACTTATCTATTACCTTTAGAGCATACTGATAAGTATCCTCAATTGAAGAAATATTCAACATACCAACCTCTTTCTGAATATTGAATCTCAAACCATTAATATACTGAGCTACCCTCTCCTTTGACAATTCTCTATGACCAAACCAAATAGTCAACTTGTATAACTCCTTGGTATAATCCTTCACAATCATATCTTTTTGTTTCAAATTCTACAACCTTTTGAAGAACTCAAGTTCATAATCAGTAAGAATCAACTTAGCCTTCAACTTAGTCACCATCAATCTCCATCTAGTGATGTTCATTACACCTTCTTCTTCTCTATCTCTCTAAGTTCTTTCCACCAAAGAGCAGTATGTCCTTTCAGCTTAGTTTGTGCCAACCTCACTCTGAGTGGATCCTCTATATGCTCAAGCTTAAATTAGTCTTCCAATACACCAATACAATCAATCAGGTCTTCAAAAGTCAAAGTACCTACAAAATTAGACACCTCCATCTTATGCTTTAGCTTCAACTGTGATCTAGGTCTAGAAAACTAACTAGCCCTAGTTCTAATAGGTCTCTCCATATGATCAGTTCTATCCTCACCACTAGATCCAACTACTTCAAAATTTTTAGTAACTTCCTCATAGCCATTTTCAATACCCACATGCCTAGGTACACCACCTAAAGCACTCACAATTTTAGTCATCTTATCACTCTTCATCAATGCAATCTTAGATCTGAATTCTTCTCTAATCTTCTCTAAGATCCTTTCTTCCACAATGTCACTAAGATCATCAATTTTCCTAGGGTCCAATATTCTTGGAGGCATCTTCCAAATTTTTTGCAAACCCAAAGCAATAGATCCACTAATCCAAAAGATCAATCAGTTCCACATAATCAACTTTCTCCAACCCAAGATCCTGGTGCAAACTGCCTCAACTTTAGTGACTAGTTCAGACACTCAGGAACAACCTTCTCTTTGATACCACCTGACATAGTGCAAGGTAGGAGAATCCAAAAAGTATATGTCAAAACCCACAAAAAATAACCACATAGTGGAAACACAACAATAAGAAACAATAATAAAAAATATGATACTAAACCACAACTCTTCATTCATAAGATAACTAATTACATGAAATGTGCCCAACTATAAGGCCTTCTAGGTTAGGGCCAAATACAAATAACAACCACAATAATAGTTCTACAAGATCCTACAAGATCTAACTTAAAATCCCAATTCCAACTAGTCTAGATCCACAAATAAATAAGTAAACCAAGAAGAGTCCACACTTGTACCCTTAGTTCCACCAAGAAATCCTCTGGTTCTTAAGCCGTAGCTACTAGCTCTTCAAAGTTCACATCTACCCGTCATCCTTTTCTGCATGTTGGATCATAATAATTCCTAAAGACTCTACAAGACCCCCTACTTATACCAAACTAAGCCACATGTCATACCAATTCATGACAAACTAAATTAATCCTTCACATTAAATATATGTTGAGCCACAACTTGGCTACAACAAAAATTAAATACCCCTACATAAATTAAATTCCAAGGTTGGCTCATAGAAAAATTCACACCAATAGGAACAAAGACCAAGATGAGTGCCAAAGAAGACCAAGCTTAGCATCAACCAAACCATAAGGAATATCGAGCTCCTAGAGCACATTGAGCTCCTAGAGCATGTCAAGGTCCTAGTGTATGTCAAGCTCCATAGAGTATGATGAGTTCCTAGTGTCTTCCAAGCTCCATAGAGTATGATGAGTTCCTAGTGTCTTGCAAGCTCCATAGAGTATGCCAAACTCCTAGTGTATGGGAAGCTTCAAAGCCAAAAATATGCCCAATACCAACCAAGAACCACTCCTTTGGTGACCAAGTCCACACCTTCAAGCCAAAATCCATCCAACATGCAATATTGCATGCCAACTAGGGATGCTTTTGCATCAAAGGATCTAAAAAAATTCTAAATGGAACCTTGAAGTTGAACATGTACTTTTAGACTTGTAGATCTTAACTATGCCCCTTGAAATTAAATTTGAATCTGCATTTCTTCTAAACCAATATTTCAAGCCATAAAATGGCAGGCTTCTGAAACTGAAGCTTGAAATTTGATTCTGCAAACTCAACCTTTAACTTTAACTTGAATTCTAGGGTTCAAATTTGAGTTGAACCTACTATTGGTATGTTTCCTTTACATAGAGAAAAACTTACAAGGCATTGTTAGCAACAAAAAACAACAAGAAACTTCAACTATTTCCCCACAAGACCAATTTACAAAGTTTAAAAACTAGGGTGCAAAAATCATGTTAATAGGAACTATACTGGGTGAGATAATCACTCCTCTCTTCTTTCTTTTTAGTCAATAATTTCTCTTTTATTATGATTTGGGAGCTAGTAAAGTCTTAATCTATTGGGGGCTTGATGAATTCTTTTTATCCTTGATTTTAATAAGAGTATCTTATGCTTTAAGGTCTACTTTACCTAGAGTTTGGATCAAGTCCATACTCTCACAAAAGTGGGTGCTACATGTATTGTCTAAAATTGGATGCACTCCAATTTAATGAAGGTTTAACACCTATTTAATGTGAAATCATTAATCTCTTTGTGCCTTTTATTTATTTCCTTTTTTGTCCTTTGTCCTTGCTAGAATCAGAGTAAAACCTAATAAATCCTCTTTAAAAATCCTATTTCCATAGAATTAAGCTCAAGATAGGACCTATCCTCCTAAGTCCTTCCTTTCATTCATCTATCCAATTGGAATCTACTCCTCACACCGTAATGACTATATCTCAGATTTTGCACCTTTCTAGAGATCTAAGACCCTTTTTGGGATCTTGAATATTCTAGGACTTGGTTGTTAGGGGTGTAGTGTGTCCCTAATTGGGACCTATGTAGGGTCTCCTCTTTAGGTCCCATGTCCAAATTCATTTAGGGTGTAAATTCCTAGGTAGGTTAGCTAGCATAATTAGTCAATTATGAGCTCTATATAAACCATTCCATTTGCTCCATTTATCATCCATGATTGATATCTACAAGCACTCTAACATTCAAGCTTTCAAGCCTTCAAGTCTTCAAGTATTCATCCAAGCATTCCTCTATTGAAGACTAAGGATTTAAGCATTCAAGCAATTAAAGGAGTTCATCTTCACATTTTTTGTCAATCTATTCAAAATCCTTTGTTGCATCTTCTACATACATTCATATTCATCTTCTTGATCCACATCAACTAGTGAAGTAAGCACATTGCATTCGATTTGAGAGATCCAACTTGGTTGCTCCTGATTTGATAGAATTTAAAATACCTTTTATGATGTTTAAAGGAAACCTAAGAATTAGCTAGAAACCATATTGGGTGTTCTCAAAACAAGATAAAAGGACCAACTAACAAGACATTAGAGTCTTCTCCACTTTGAACTCTACAAGATTTAGGTTGGTTTACCTTAGGAATTCAATGTTAATTACTTCAAAATCAATGTTTACAACATGAATTCTAGGACTAACAGATTATTTTATCCTTCTTTCTTCTAATTCAATTGTAATAAAGAGATGATAATTAGCTATTTTACCAAACCTTAGACACCGTGAACCAAGTACAGACTAGCATCTTACTCTTAAACAACATGAAATTAAAATATTGATTGATATAAGTTTTCTACACTCTGTAAAGGATTCCAATCAGATAAATTTGCAAGGATGGCCAATTCCTTATCCATTGGGCTATAACTCATAGAGATCACACCTAATTATGGATCTTTTCTTAACAATTTGTGTTAATATTTATCAATATTCATTTCCAAATCTCATACTTATCATATTTGTTCTTAAAACTATATTGTTCTTTCAACTTGCAATAAGCATTTACATAATCCATTATATTATCAACAAAAGCAACTTGTAATATAATTTAGAATGATTTACAATTGAAACTGAATAACTTTGTTGTTTAAATTTTAGAAAACAATACAGAGACAATGAAAGAGGTAATATCCAGGATGAAAATCAACTCTCATTATTTGTATTAATTCCTTTGAAATTGTAAATAATTTCAGTGATCATTTCTACTAGAAATAACACACATAGTACTGCAATTGTAATTTTGCATTTAATTGTAGAAATATTTTATAGTATGCATGGACCAACTCAAAATTTACAGACTCATACCATGAAAGGAATTCAAATCCTCCTCTAGCCTTGGAAAATCACTTATATAGTGTGAGTTGTAACAAGCTTCAAGATTAGAGGGAAAATGACAACTGTCCTTAAAATTTTTTTTTTTACAAAAAGACAAAACTATCACAATCAAAACTTGCATGAGAAGAAACAAAACTGGTGATCCTTTGCCTTGGTAACATAATGGCTTCTTCATTGTTCACTTTGTGGTGGGGACAATTTTTCTATAGCAATTTCTTGCACATCCACTACACCTAATGATTGATCTTCCTCCTTTTGTTGTTCTTTAGGTTGTGGGACCACTTTCTCTTCCTCTTTTGTGCTAGGCTTTGACATTTGGACATCTGTTGCAAGTTGTTGATCATTTTCTCTATCATCTATCTGAACAACTTAATCCACTAACTTCCTTTCATCTATGATTTATCTACAAACACATCTTGAGAAGCCACGTATAGCAACTGTGTAATTGAAGAATATTCTGCTATCCACTTGTTGAAAATTGTGTCATCTTGCCAATTGTAACTCAAAATTTCTTTCCCCCCTTCAAAATATCTTTCCCTAATTTCTTTATTTCAACAAAATCTTTCTTGAAAGAATAAAATAATAATTGGACTTGAACAATTTTTTTTGTGGTTCTTGCGAACCAAATGTAATTTTTCTTATTTATCACTTTATTCACTTGGATACTCAATTCTTTCAATTTTTTTCCCCATTCCTCTTTATTGTTTTATAATACTTGTGTCTTTGAGTGCATATGGAAAAATATCAAAATCTTTGCTAAGATATTTTGAGAGCCTGATAAAAAGTTCTCTCTATTTGGTCACCGGAATTATTAATGAAAAAACAACATAGAGTAGTAATGGCATCATCTCTATTGTTCCATTTGTTCAAAATTGGTCATAAGGTAGCTTCATTATTATTCAATTCTTTCCGTATGTCAACCAACCTTGACAATTCTAAGTGAAATAGAGGCCAATTTACTCTATCCACTAAATATAAAATTGTATCTCTGACCCTATCTTCATGTTGATATTTCAACTCTACATGGAACTCCCATAGCTTGGTTGTCTCTTCTTCACTTATCTCTTCTATAGTAGCACCTCCTTGATGCTAAGGTGCATCATGAATCTCAACTATTGGTCTAGTAGGTGGTGAAGGATATGGGGATGAAGCAATCAAAAGTTGGCTTGATTCCTCTCCCACTTTTCTTTTACCTTACTACTTTTGAAGGTCTGAGATGATTTTCTCCATCTCATTTATTTTCCAGCCACTTTAATCATAGGCTTCAAGAACCTTTTCAATTTTTTCATTTATCTCAAGGAACTTGTTTTTATCCTTAGTAACTACTACTACCCCAAAATTAGCTATTGCTTTATTCATTAGAGCTACCTTATCACTGTCTACTTCCTCCACCATGTACACCATGAGGCTCCTTGTATGCTCTGTATTTGATATCTCTTAGATCTTGGCCTTACCTCTTTTTTGGGTAGACCACATAACTAGGGCTTTATGGTCATCACTATATTTTACCCCTTTATGGGCTTGTAATACTTCCTCTTTAGTCCTAAACTTAGTTTCTTTCTCCTTCCTCACTACATAAAAATTATTGCATTAACAATGTCCCACTCTGGTAGTATTAGGACTCTCAAATCTTTTAGTAATTATTTTCCCCTTGTAGGGGTTATTAGGCTAAACTCTTGCATAAGGTTAGCTTTAACCTTTCCTTAATGTTAGAGTGATGTCTAGTAGGTTGCTCTACCTTTATCTTCTTGCACTTAGCCTCAAAGGTCCCAATGTTATTCCTCCAAAAAATTTGAATAAAGGCCCTAGACTTCATGAAATCTTCATCATCCAAAAAATTCTTTGATGCCTACTCCAAAATAGGGTCAATCTCCTTCCCTTTGAAATCCTCTACAGTGAGGGCTAAAAGTGGCATGGAAGGCTCTTCAGGTGCTCCCTCTTCCACCTTTGATGTAGTTATTACAATGTCATCCTAACCTCTCATTTGTTTTAATTATTCTCTTAAGAACTCTTCATTATCAAAATGGAGGGGAGCCTATGAGGGGGAGTACTCCTCAACCCTAGATGATGATCCTTATTCTAGCTTGTTCCTTTTAGTAGTAGGTGTTGAAGAAAGGCTTTTTGAAAGCTGTCTCTTATACAAAGGAACAAGTGGTATGTTTACATTTTTTTTCATAAAATATCATGCATTCTTCTGCAAGGTAGACTATCCAGGGATTATAATTACTTTTCTTGCCAGCCTCTTTGCAATTTTTATGGCCTGGTTTGGGTAGGCTTGTACTAAAATTGCCTTTTTCTCATTTAGGGTTTGCATGAACCAAACAAAATTATTCATAAGTTTATTGATTTTATCTCCCCAATATTTGATATCAGCAAGGGGATCATACTTTCTATTTAATGCATTAATAAACTCTAGAATCCTACTATACACTTTCTATTTTTCTTTTCTTACTTCCTATTCTTGTAATGAAAATTTATTTCTAATAATGTCTTCAACAAAGTAAACAAAATGTTCATAAGATCTAGCTTCGGTCCTATCTTTGAACAAATTATAATGACCCTTAGGATCAATAAAATGAGGATAGGATTGAGCCATTTGGTATCCATCTAAAACTTACCTAAATGCCTCCATCCTCCCTTAGTGAACACAAAATTGTGGATGATAATAAAGTGAGGGAAAATTGTGCCTCTCAACCTTCCCAACAACCCCTTTTTTTCTAGTCCTCCTATCTGCCATAAGAATTATGCAATCCCAAACTTTAGAGGCACTTGATAGAGAAGAACATGAGGCTTCTGCTAGAAATAATACACTCTAGAAATAGTAGAAATTGGGATGATATCTTCTAAGTTGTGGCTCACTTTCAAACCCTTGGCATGATCCCTAGGCCTCATCAACTCTAGTAAAGGCTAGGGTATTCTAGGGTTATTTCCTATCAATAATATCCTTAGCTTGAAAGAAAAATATCCATCAAATCAAACAAAGTTGGCATCAATAACTTTTGTCACAAAAGTTTGCACCCTTTCCTAAAGTTTTTACCTAAATCTAGCCTTGTGAAACATGGAAACAACCTCCAAGTTGTGGGACTTGAACAATGAGGTTGAGTCTCTAAAGAAGGCTAACTTCCTTTGCTATAAGGGTGCACCTAAGCTACACTTAAAGAGGAAAAGGGAAGAAAACTTGCATGAAAAACTTACTTAATCTATCCTAAGTAGGTGACACATATAGTCATGCAAATTACAGATAACCACAATACATTGATGAGAGGCAAATGAAACTTATACAATACATCAATTGCTGAAAGAGATAAGACATAATGTCATGAAGTTCAAGGCAAAGGGAAGTTACAATAAGCATGCTAGAGAAATGTCAAAGAAAATAGAGGAGGATTGACCATTATAAGGATTTTGAAATGTGTCTTTATAGCTAAGACATAACCCTCGGATTGCTTCATAACTTCATCAATTCCTTTAAGACTATCAAAGAGCAATTAGATATGATCTAGAAAATAGATTTGATCTAATACATCCTTCAAGAGGCAAGAAAATCATCATAACCCTAGCTAGAAGGAACCTTAAAGTGATAGAAATGACACCATTAATCACTTTGACTAGGTAGATGGATAGCCAAGTGGTGATTGAATGTCCTTTGCATTGTTTCTAGCCATACATTCATTTGGGGGTGGTTGAAATCAATCATAAAGATTGGATTGTGTAGAGAAAACTAACTTCTTTCATTTTTGGCTTGACAAATCAGATAATTCAGTGAGTCAACTGGGTCTAACAACTAGGATGAGACATGTGGATCAATAATGTTATTTCCTTTCACTAGCTTGCAAGGTCTTCACAATTTTGACTGCCTTATCACCCTAACCATGCCACCTTTTAAAACCTAACTGCAACTGCTACAAACTTAACTGCCTTGTGATTGTGATTGTTACCTTCCAAACTAGGCCTACTGGGACACATGCCAATTTGTCACTGTCACAAGGAATAAAGATCAAGCAACTCTACATAGTGACAAAGTGATGGCCATGGCTCTTAATCCATATAATGGTCCCAAAAATGTATCAATCTAGTCAACACATCAATGAGAACATTGCCTTTTGCCAACTTGTCTAACACCCTTTCCACCTTACCTACGACCCACAAAGAAAATAGGACCCACATACCACATATCACACCGTCAATTTTTCACATGAAGTAAAGTTTGTGATTTTTTAGGAAGTGACAAAATGATAACCCTTGATGTTCCAAGATCTGACGGTGGACGAAAAGATCCAATGATGATTGCACTGACTAAAGGGGAAGGGGACCATGGTGCTACATGGTGATTTATCACTATGAAAAAAGGGTCTACAGTTTTTGATAGCAGCAAAGTGATGATCGTTAATCCCTTTTGATTTGACAGGTAAGAAGATGTGGGCCCACTGAAGTATGAAAATGCGAAATCACTTAAGGCTTTGGAAATAAAATGTATAACCAAGGATTTTAGAAATGTATTTATGTGTGCTCTAATATTCTAATATTAAAATATATGAATTTTATATTATGTTTGAATTTAAATCCTTCAATTTGGTGAGAGGAAAAATATAGCTAATAATTCTAGTGACTCAAGGGGAATGCAAGCCTACTATATGTATGACTAGTGAACCTTAGAATCCATTGTGCTATGGAGTCATGAATTACATGAAAATCTATTCTAAAAACCCAAAACACTGAATAAAATAACCTTTGTAACTGTAATAAACTCAAGAAATGCTGCCTCTATCCTCTACAAAACTCTTCAAAATTGTCATTCCAGAGGAACAACACCATGTGCACCCTATACTTCTTGTGAAATAGGAAAGCATTAGAGGAAAACTACTCTAACTATATACATAAAAAAATCATCTCCATAAAAAAAGGATTAAGATATACTCCACTGACTAGAATAGGCACGATTTCACTATTAGGCCTGCTTAACTGGAAAACATTGGCCTGCTTGCAATTGATTATCACATAGTGATCACTCCATATTGCATTAAATTTTGAATGTCTCCCTAGTTTTTCTTTGTCTTCATCCCATTTTAGTACAAGATCACCCTCCTTAAAGCTCTTGGCTTTAGCCTTCCTATCAATGGACCTTTTCATCTACTACTGATGTGTTTCCAAGATTTGCATGGATTGGTGTCTTTTCTCCTCCAACTCCATCAATTATGCTATCCTCACTATCATAGCATCATCTTAAACTAACTCAAGTTGATGAGCCAATTCAGGAGCAAGAATTTATAATGAAATAGGAAGCCTAGCTTCTCTTGTTATGATGTGGAGCCTAATCAGACTCAGAGGTTTATTCAACATAGTTTTCTCCCCATATTATTTCTATGGGGGTCAAGGGGCAAAAAGCTTCTATAAAAAGGCTAGGGTTAGGGATTTTTATAGTGTGTGATGCAAAAATTGGTTCTTGCAGTAGTATTGAGCTGTAAGGGATTACAGATTGTAATCACTGGATAATAATTATATTAGACTTGATGTTCGTGGATGTAGCCCAGGGATTGGGTGAACCATGTTAAATCTTGCTATATTGTGTTCTCTTTTATGCAATCTACTATTTTTTGGTATTAGTTATATTTGCATGTAACTCTTATTTCTATTCAAGGTTAATCCTAACAAGTGGTATCAGAGTGAGATGGTCATTATTTTTTAAAGCCAAAATGTCATCTTTTTTATTTTTTAGCAATCCTCTGTAGGAAGGTCTCACAATTGAGTGGGAGTCTCACGGTTAAGTGGGAGTGATGGTAGAAAATGGTAAGCTAAGGGTTGAAAAATTTAATGGGAAAAGATTTTAGTTATGGAAAATGCAAATGGAGGACTATCTTTATCAAAAATATTTATGGAAGCCGTTGGAAGGAAAAATCAAGAATCAAGGATTTATGACAAATGACAACTGGGATCTTTTGGATAGAAAGGAACTTGGAAGCATTCGATTATGCCTAGCACCATTGGTGGCATTTAATATTACAAAAGTGAAGATAACAAAAGATTTGATGCAAACCCTAATGAAACTATATGAAAAGCCCTTCACTTCAAAAAAGATATTTCTCATGAAGCATTTATTTAATATGAAAATGACAGAAGGTGGATCTATTGTGGATCATTTAAATGAGTTTAATACTATTTCTAGTTAGTTATCTTATACGAGTATCAATATTGATGAAGAAATAAGGCTTTTTTGATTTTGTGTTCTTTGCCTAAAAACTAGAATGGCTTGGTAATGGCTGTGAATAATTATGTTTTTGGATCAAATACCCTAAAATTTGATGATGTGATTGGTGTTATTTTGAGTAAGGAAACTTGTAGAAAATCCTTATTGGATCTACATTAAGAAGTGCTTTGAATGCACAAAGTAGAGGCAAAACAACTGAGAGAGGAAATAATTTTGGAATTCATGGGAAATCAAGAGGAAAGTCAAAGGGGAAAGGTCTCAATCTAGAGGATCGAGAGATTGCTGGTACTATGAAAAATTAGGGCATAAGAAGAAAGATTTTTGGACTCAAAAGAAGAATGAAGGAGATAAAACAAAAGTGAACAAGGAGAAAAATGTGGTAAATAACACATCCAAAGAGGATGCTTTGCTTTTTTCTTTAGAAAGTGTTGAGGATTCATGGGTTTTAGATTATGGTGCTTCATTTCATGCTACACCTCATATAGGTTATTTCATTGATTATGTCCAAGGGGATTTTGGGCTTGTTTATTTGGGGGATAATGAACCCTATTAGATTGTTGGAAAGGGAAAAGTTAAGATTAAGTTGTAGAATGGGAATCATTGGCTACTACATGAGGTAAGACATGTTCCAAGGCTGAGTAGGAATTTAATTTCAGTAGGGCAACTTAGTGATGAGGGTTGTGTAGTTACTTTTAATGATAAAAATTGGAAGGTTTCAAAAGGTTCCCTTGTAGTAGCAAAAGGTGTGAAAGTAGGCACCTTATATCTTTGTACATGTCATATTATTCCTTCTACTTTGATTATTTTGAGAGAAAAATGAATGTTCAGGAACAATTGCTTCACTTGAGCAAGGAGAATAAATAGTTGCTGTAGATTTTGATACAATGCTATGGCACAATAGACTTAAGCACATTAGTGAGAAATGTATGAAAGTACTTCATTCAAAGAAAGTTTTACCAAGTCTAAAATGTGTCAATATGGATTTTTTTGAAAGTTGTGTTTATGGAAAAAAAGAGAGTGAGTTTTGTGTAGACTAGGAAGGAAAATAAAAGTGAGAAATTAGAGTTTGTGCATACAGATGTATGCAGACCAGCTCAAGTATCTTCCCTTGGTGGCTCTCATTATTATGTTACATTTATTGATGATGCAACTAGAAAAGTATGGGTTTATTTCCTTAGATATAAATCTAATGTGTTTCAAACTTTTAAGAAATGAAAATGCTTGGTTGAAAATGAGACTGAAAAGAAATTAAAATGTCTTAGATCTGACAATAGTGGTGAGTATTTTAGTCATGAATTTGAAGACTATTGCTCCACTAATGATAATTAATAGATAGAAAATTTTTCCAAGGACTCCACAAGAAAATGGAGTGGCTAAATGTATGAACATGACTATAATAGAGTGTGCACGAAGCATGAGTTTGCATGTAGGGTTGCCCTTAAACATGTGGGTGAAGGTTGTTAATACTACTATATATTTGATTAATAGAGGTCCCTCTACTCCTTTGGGCTGTGGTATTCTAGAGGAAGCATGAATTAGTAAGAAGGTGGGTTATTCTTTTCTTAGAACCTTTGGTTGTGAAGCATTTTCTCATATAGATTCTGAAAATAGAACCAAGTTGGAAGCTGAGTCAAAGAAATGTGTATTTTTTGTATATGGCATCAATGAATTTGGTTATAGGCTTTGGGATTTTGAAAATCATAAAATTGTAAGAAGCAGGGATGTCATATTCAGTGAGAAAGTGTTGTACAAAGATTTGTTGCAGCAACATGAGAAGAAAGAAAATGATTATATAGTGCTGGATGATACTCCAAAAGTTGATGTTCCAGCAATTCTTCATGATGTGCAACAACCGCAACAACAAATACCACATACCCCAGTGAATGTTAGATGGTTAACAAGGATGAGTAGACCTCTAAAAATATTTTCTCCTTCCTTGATTTATATTTTACTTACTGATGCTAGTGAACCTAAATATAATGATGAAGCTATACAGGTGGATACAAAGATTCAATGGGAGTCTACAATGAAAGAATAAATGGACTCTTTGCTAAAAAATAAGACATGAGATTTATGCAATTTTCTTGTAGGTAAAAAGGCTTCACATAATAAGTGGGTTTAAAGGTTGAAAGAAGAGGATGTAGGTAAGAAAATATTTAAAACCATGTTAGTTGTAAAAGGATTTGCATAGAAAAGAGACATTAATTTTGTGAGATATTTTCTCTGGTTGTTAAAATGACTTCTATTCGCACTGTTTTAAGCATTATGGCTACTAAAGATTTGTGTTTGGAGTAGCTTGATGTTAAAATAGCCTTCCTTCATGGTAATTTGGATGAAGAGATATATGGCTCAACCACATGGATTTGAGGTCAAAGGTAAAGAGAACTTAGTGTGTAGATTGAAGAAAAGTTTATATGGCTTGAAGTAAGCACCTCGACAATGGTATCTAAAATTTGACAGTTCTATGCATAAGCACGGATATAGTAGGTGTCATTAAGATGATTGTGTTTATTTCAAGAGGTTGGATGATGGCAACTACTTTATTTTATAATTATATGTTGATGATATGCTTGTAGCTAGGTCTAACATGGATCACATTAAGGGGTTAAAGGAACAGTTAGCACATTCATTTGCTATGAAACCATTGGGGGTAGAAAAACAAATCCTTGGTATGAAGATTTGCAGAGATAGGAAGAATAGGAAATTGACATTATCTTAAGCTAGTTATATTGTGAAGGTGTTGCAACATTTCTCTATGGAGAATGCTAAAGCTATCAACACACCTTTACCTGGTCATTTGAAGTTGACCAAGGAGATGTGTCCAAAGACACAAGAAGAGGAGTATAAGATGTCCAAGGAACCTTATGCTTTAGTTGTATGAAGCTTTATGTATGCTATAGTATGTACTATGCCAGATATTACACATGTAGTGGGAGTTGTTATCAGGTATAGGAGTCATCTAGGGCTTGAGTATTGGAATGTAATTAAATGGATTCTAAGATATTTGAGAGGAACATCCTTTAAGTGTTTACACTTTGGGGGCTCTACTACTAATTTACATGGTTATGTTGACTCAGATTTGGCAGGGGATATTGATACTAGATGGAGTACTATAGGTTATGTATTTACTATTGGTGGGGCAGCTGTGAGCTGAGTTTCTAGATTACAATAGAGGTAGAGTATGTTGCTACTATAGAGGCAACTAAAGAGATGATATGGCTTCAGTTCTTCTTGGAAGAAGTGGGACACCCTTAGAAGGATAATTATTTTTTTACAAATAGTCAGAGTGCCATTCATCTTGCAAAGAATTCAGCTCTACATTCAAAGACAAAACACATACAATTGCAATACCATTTCATTCAGATAGTTTTGGATAATGGATAGTTAAAGCTAGCGAAGATACATACAAATCATAATATAGTAGATATGTTTACAAAGGTTGTGACAAGCGAGAAGCTAAATTCCTCTTTAGTTTCGATTGGTTTTCTTGACTGAAAAGAATAAAAGAACAACAAAGTACATAATGGTTTGATATATTCTAGTCGGAGCTACATGTTTAACAATGCTATGATCAGTCTCCAAGTGGGAGGTTATTATTGTGGAGTCTGATCAGTCTCCAAGTGGGATATTGTTGTGATGTGGAGCCTAATTAGACTTAGAGGTTTATTAGACATAATTTTCTCCCCATATTATTTCTACCAGGCTTTGAGGGTAGCCCCCCCAAGACAGGGTCAAGGGGCAGCACCCCAAGTGTGCTCCCTATCGCTATATAGGGTGGGGTCAAGGGGTAGTGCTCCCATGAGAGTTTTTCAAGGGTAGCAACCTCGAAGTCAAAAATGACCTTATATTGTAAACTTGTCGGCTACTATTTTGCTATTATTCTAGCCCTAATTTTGTAAGTGGCAAAAAGCTTGTATAAAAAGACTTAGGCTTAGGTATTTTAATAGTGTGTGATAAGAAAATTAGTTCTTGTAGTGGTATTGAGCTACAAGGGATTACAAACTATAATAAGGTTTTAATCACTGGATAATAATTATATTGGACTTGATGTTGGTGGATGTAGCCTAGGGATTGGGTGAACCACGTTAAATCTTGTTGTCTTGTGTTCTCTTTCATACAATCTATTATTTTCTAGTATTGGTTATATTTGCATGTAACTATTATTTCTGTCTGGGGTGAATTCTAACATCTCTAACATAGACCAACATGAAAGGAGAATTTCCTATGGCTCTCTTAGTTGTTATCCTATCAATCCATAGAGTTATTTTCAATTTTTGATGCCAACACCTTTGATTATCCTCCATGGTTCTTTTCATTATTATGATCAAATTCTTATTGGATGACTTAGCTAGTCCATTACCCTGAGGGTAGTAGTTAGAAGATGTACTTAAATAAATTCCATGATCTACTACCAATGAATATATTTGAGCTCCTACAAATGATTTTGCATTGTCTAAAATGATGGTGGAAAGAGTACCAAACCTTGTGATGATTCCATATAGGATTCAACAACTGAATTCTCATTAGCATCCTTGAATGCAATTGCCTCCTTCCACCTGGTGAAATAATCTATAGCATCTAGAATCCATTTACGACCAGAGCTAGAAGGAGGGTTAATAGGACCTATGAAATCTAATCCCCATTGGGCAAAAGGTTGATCCACTTGAATAGGATGAAGTGGAAGGGTTGCAAGTCTTTGCTTACCTGAAAAGAAGGCACATTTTTCACACTTCCTAACATACCTATGAAAATCATGAACAAGGATGGCCAATAGTAATTTGCCCTCATTATCAAAGCTATGGCTACTTTGATCTCTTCAAAGCTTTCTTTCTCTTCCTTGGTCCATGAAACAACCATATTATTCTTGAGCATAGATGTAAGAGGTTTCACCATGGTAGCTAAATTGGGAATGAATCTCCTCACAAAATTTATCCTACTAAGGAAACTTTGCAACCCTTTCTTGTGGTTAGGAAGAGAGAGAGAAAGTATTGCTTTTGTTCTTTCTACATCAGTAGTTAGACCATCCTTAGACACAATGTGTCCTAATAGATTCCTTGATTAGTGGAAAAGAGACACTTGGATTCAAAGATACTCCATAGTCTCTACACCTTAAAAAGACTTACCTGAGGTGGAAAAAATGATTTATCAAATTCTTTGAATATATTGTAAAGTCATCAAGATAGACCAATACAAATTTATCTATCATATTCTTAAAAGCCATCTCTATTTCCTTTTGGAAAGTGGCACCTACATTTTCTATCCCAAATGACATCATACTTTAAGTATAGGTGCCCTACTTTGTGGTAAATGTAGTCTTGTATCTATCAGCTTCTTTGACAAACACTTGATTGTAGCCTGAAAATCCATTTAGGAATGAGAATCTTTCTGAACCACTAACCCTAGATAGGATTTGTTCCATGGAAGGAAGTGGATGATGATCCTTAAGGGAGGCTTGGTTAAGGTCCCTAAAGTCTACGCACAATCTGATTTCTCCACTCTTCTTTCTAGCAGGGACAAAGTTGGCTACCCATGATGAGTGCTTGATAGGAAACATAATATCAGCCTCAATTAACTTAGATAGCTCCTTTCTCATTAATGGTTAAATTTTAGGATTCATCGGCCTTTTCTTTTATCTTACTAGTTTGACATTATCATTTAAATATATGGTATGCTAAAATAGGCTAGGATCAAAACCATTTAGATCATCATATGTCCATGCAAACACGTCACTAAATTCTTGGTATAGATGAATACAATTTTCTTGTTCAAATTTAGTACATGCATTTCCCATGTTTCGGGTCCTTCCATCAACAACCATGACTGGTATGTGATCATTTTTACTTGCAACAAGGTTTATGCCTCTATCTCTTGCTTGATCATCAAGAGTGAAAAAAATTTCTAAGGTAATCATACCCCTAGGCAACTTGTTGGAGCTAAGATTAATAATCTAATCCCCATATTGGTCATGTAATCTTAACTAGTTTCTATATGAGAACTCCGATATCAGAATCAAACACTTGCCAATTGACATTATTATTAGGGATAGTAGGCCTAACCACCACTCTAATCTTCTAATTCTTCTCATTTTTAAGGATCTTTGGTACATCATAAGACACACCCATTGCTGCAAGTATATCAATATGGTTATTCTATTTCCTAGGGATGCTTTGAATATTAACTACATTGAAACCTTCAAGCAAATCCCATACTCTATGTTTTTAAGACTTGAGCAAACCATTCTCGGTGAAATTCTAGTTCCTCACTTTATGGACAATCAACTCACTATCTCCATATACACTTAAGGCTTGAATTCCTCTTTTTTGAGCAAGTAGAAGACATTGGATTAATGGCTCATACTCTACTATGTTATTAGTACAATTGAATTGAAGCCTAAAAGAGAAGTAGTGCCTTTCTAATGTAGGAGAAATCAACATCACACCAACTCCTGATCTGTTATTGTTCCTTGATCCATTAAAGCACATACTCCATATCCAACTTGTATTCTTCATAAGGTTAGGTACAAGAGTATCCTTTTCAAGTATACAATAAGTTCCAAGGCTCATCTCCAAGGTTTTTGATATAGAATCAAAATAATATGCATTAGCAAATTCATCTAAGAGAAAATTAGGTGTCCCTATAAAAGAAGTGGTAGGCTCCTACACTATATCATTTTCATCTATCTCTAGGATAGTGCAATTCACATTAATGAGGTTAGGAGTGTAGGGCTCAATATGGTTGAGGGCTAAGGGCTCTACTATAATTAAAGCTTTAGTTTCATAACTTGTTCTAAAAAATATGTATGACAAATCAGAGGATATGTAGCCATCTATTTGGGTAGTGAAATCTCTTGAGAGACAGATGGAAAAGTGTGGCCTAACTTCAAAAACTGATATATCCTAAACTAAAATACAACTAGGACATGCATTTAGGGCCATTTCAACATTCCTAAGGATCCCTATAGTCTTAACATTACTATCATCCAACTACAATACATACTTAACAATGGGCTCATCTTTCATTTCTACGATATCAACAACACACTTAGGCATCATTGAACTACTAGCCCCTGAATTAATCATGAAATTGTGGACTAGCTTATCTACTATAATTAGAGAAACATAAAAGGGAGGGGGTTTAATCTTCTTACTTATTCTCCTTCTTTTGATGGTTGTACAAGACTTGTGGCACTCTCCTGTTGACAATTGGATAATGGAGATATGTAATTTTTGTCATTTATGGAAACACATGATGTACATGCTTACATGAAACCTTAGAAATAAAGATACTTAGCTTTTGGTAACTGGAAAATTATCTAAGTATGAGATTTGGTATACAATAGTGTATTATTTTGTTTATAACTTGTTGCTACTATCATGTTATGACCAACAAAGTTAGATGGAGATATTATACATATTGGTGATGATGTGTATAACCTCAAAAATTAGTATAGATTGTAAGGAAAATAGATATTCATGTTTTAAGGAAAATAGAATAGTATAATTAAAGGAAAGGATTATTTTGTTTACAAAATATTTACTTGTCCAAATAGGATCAACATCCTAGATGTTTTCTCTAAGTTGGAAAAGTGTATTAGGTCTTAACCAAACTAGCAACAATTTGCGTAAAAGCATGGTATTTATGCAAAGGACATTTTGTGATAAGAAGTGTACTATCTTGAAGAAATTATGTTGAGCAATTGTATGCAAATTTTTGTGAAAGTGATAGATGTGAAGTTTTGCAAAAACATTTTTGTGATCCGAGATCGAGCTAGAGATCAGAGATCAATCAAGGAAGAAGTTATAGTACCTATATTTTAGAAGTCTAATTACTTGTTTGGGCAGTGAACTCTTCTTGTAATTGGAAGTGCATTTTTGGGTAGTGGGCTCATCTTGAATCTACTGTACTACAACTCCTAACAAGGTTGGCAAAAATCATAATAGGATTGGAATCTCCTAACAAGGATTCAAAGTCTCTTAACAGGGACTCCTTATACTAAATTTTCTCATTGGCTCCTAACAGGGTCCATCTGTTGGAAGCATGAATGCTAATGATATTCCTATGTGGGAGTATTGTAGATATGTTACTATTATGATATGTTACATTCATGTCTAAGTTTGGCATTGATGTCAACATAACAATTTTCTGTGGCATCTGACAAAAGGACAACAGAAAGATCAAGTTGGTATAGATGGCTAGTTGAGTACTCTAGCTATCCAAGGCTATAGAAGATACTTAGTATTTGGTATATGCAACTAATGTTGAAAGAAGAAGGGACAAGTCTCAAAGAATTTATGTAAGCTTTGGTGATATCTATTTTAAGATAGAGTTTAAAGAGACATGTTCTGGTAAACTTATTATATTTCTTAGCAGAGTTCATATTTAGAGGATCAAGGTTAAGGAAATGAAGAAGACATGTTGATGATGACATGGATAAGTTCATTCATCATAATATTGCATTTTAAAAAAGTTATTCAAGATGTAAGGAAAAAGATTTATGTTATTGTTAATTGTAACATGTTCTTAATGTTGTCCTATAATAATTAATTGAGAAAGTCCAACAACCAACTCAGGGAATTGTCTTAAGGACTTGGTATAAAGGAAGGAAATTTTCCTTTGTCATGGTATGAAATAATATGGTTAAATAATTGATGATAAGTAGCAGCAAGAGTGGAATGAAAATTTGAGTACAGCAGTGCAGAAGGAAACTTCATTGCCAAGGTTTTTCTGAGTGATTCAATTTTTGATATTTGCATCTAAGGTTTGTGACCTAGTCTGCAAGGTCTGACAATGATTGGTTTAGTTGATAGAACAATGGAAATAAGAACATAATAGTAACTTACATGTTTGAGCAGTGAGCTCTTCTTGTAGTTGAAATTGCATGTTTGAGTAGTGGGCTCATCTTGCATACATTGTACCACATCTCTTAACAGGGTTGGAATCTCCTAACAGGGATTCAACAAAGTCTCCTATAGAGATTCTATGTACTAAATATTGTAATAGAATCCTAATAGGGTCTATCCTCTAACAAGGAATATTTATATTAGTACATCATCTTGTGGGCATCATTCCCACTAGGGTTTTCCCTCTGATCAAGGGTTTCCCTAGTCAACATATCTGGTTTAATTATCTATGTGCATTTTATTATGGTTATTGTTTACTTTGGTTGAATGGTTAAGTTTATTTAAAGAAGATAAATACTTTAATTGCTAGATAAATGATTCACACCCCCCTAGTTATCTTGGTGGACTATTATTTCTAACAATTAGTATAAGACCATCAGGTCCTTGAGAGTAAAGTTTAACAACTTTGGGAGATCCATGGCGAACATGTTTAGAAAAGATAGTTTGAAGTTTGATGGAATAAATTATGACAAGTATAAAGAAAATATGAAGACATACTTTTTTTGTATGGGTCTGAGATATTAGATCTTGAAAAAATCAACGAAGTTAATCGTTGCTGAAAAGGATTTGGAAATTTGCACTGAGGTAGAAGGAGATCTTTTCATGTGTGACATGAGAGCTAGAGAAGCACTATTCACTGCACTTCCTAAAATTGAGTACAATCTGGAAAAATCACTTGCTACTTCAAATTTGATTTGGAAAGCTTTGGAAAATGGTTTTGAAGGAGATGCACATTCTAAGAAGTTGAGACTACAAAGTTGGATTTATGCATTTCAAGATGCTAAAATGATGGAAGGTGAATCTGTAAGAACATATATAGGCATGGTATTAGAAATTACTGCAGGTATCAAGCTCAAGGAGGAACCAAAGAGGATGATGAGGTTATATGGAAGATATCGAAGACTATAACACAACCATTTAAGTTAGTAATTCAGATGATATAATTGTTGATATCTTGTAGCAAAGATTTCACAAAGGATTCATTGCTTGGAAGACTTGAAGCAATTGAGAATGAGCTCAAATAGTCTAGAGAATTGACCAGAATAGAGACAACTTTTAGTGCCCTAAATATTTGACCTAGGCTATCAAGGAGCACAAGTGCTAGAGGAGATTTTGCTAGTAGCAATAGATTTGAGGAGGACATAAAGATTGAAGAAGGAGTAGCCCTTCTAGTAAAAAGAGAAAAAGGAGGTAAGAAAATCTTTATATGTTGGACATGTGATGAATATGGTCATTATGCATCCAAGTGTCCTAAAAGAGAGAAAAGATATAAGGAAAATTACAAACCTAGAAAAGATAGAGAATGTTTGTATGTGTAATACCCCAAAATTGGCTCATTGCCATGACAACCAATTCTAGTCTATTTGATCAACCCTAAAGTCCTATGTCACTAGGCAATTCTAATTCTGATAATCTCTACTCGACCTAAGTGTCAAATGCAAAAAATCATTAATATGTATTAATCACTAACTTTAATTAATTCTTAAATATTCATTGAATTGGCTAAATTAACCTTTTAATTGAATTAATTTAATTATAAGTCTTAGTACTTTAATTAAATTCACCCCTTTAGATAATATACATGAGGAATTAAATATATTTGATTTAACTAAATATTCTTATTCTAATTGTTGAATTTAATTATTCAATTTAGAATACTCAATTATGAGGTCATATTTAATTTCTTTAAATCAAATATCTTCTCCAATATTCTTTCTTTAGTTTAGAAATGAAAACTCTTAGTTAACTAAAATCAGAAAAGAAAAGAAATTAGTTAATTCCTTATTCCACTCAAAAGAAATTAGTTAACTCCCTTTTCATAAGGAAACCTTCTATTCTAACTGAATCTCATTTCTAATCTTGACCGTTCATCCCAATTAATCTTGACCATTGATAGATTTTGGGAATTCTATTTAAGAGACTTCTAATCCCTCATTAAAGAGGTGAGAATTTGAATTGCATCATATCTTTGTCAAATTGCATACTCACTTGTTTTATGTTATCATAGCTTTTCATTGCTTAGCATCAATATCATCTAGTTTAATACAATGCATACATATAGATTAAACACTTTTTCTTATTTCTAGATTAAACTACATTTCTCATTTAGATTAATTGCATACAATCCTTTGTACTAAAAGGTCTCGTTTCCTACTTCTCATTCTGAAAACAAATAGAAAAAATCCTCCTAGTTAGAAGGCAATAGGTCATTCTATTGGATCTTTCATATAAACAATCCAATGTTTATTTCAGGGTGTTCTCGCAAGTAAGGACTATGTTGAAGTGTATGTGAGGATCAGAGACTCCCAATTTCACATATACGTTTATGGTGCCCACTGTGGGGCCAAAAGAATCAAATTTTCTAGCCTCATCTACTTTATTTTATGATTTTATCGTACTTGTATGTACAAATTTCCAAATTTTTGTGTTGAAAATCTCATTTTTGCATGAAGATTTGAGGATTTTTCTTGTTTCTTCACACTTCCTAGTGCAAAAAAGTGCCCCATTGCATGATTTCTCGTGCGACACCTCAATTTCTCATGTGAGCCTGTGCAATATCTTGGAACAACACATGCAAAATGTAGAATTTTTAGAATTCATTTCATCATTTGATTTGACTAATAGGTTTTCTTTGAAGCACTTTCTTTCAACTTTCTGATTTTTCTGTATCATAACTATGGTTTGTAGGACGATTGATGAAGATACCTTGTATACAAACATGAACTAACTATGTGTTTATAGGACACTGTCAAATATATGAATGCTAAAGATCAATTTTAAAGCCACATAAAAAGTTGTGTATTTTTCTTTCTTTCCAAACTAGTATAATTAGGGCTTGTGAAGTTCATAGGGTGCAAGATAGGGGAATAGGGGAGTATGATCTTTACCACTTGGAGGTCATGACCAAGGGTGAATCAAAAACCTAAAAGCCTCTGAAAGATGGCATCCAAGGGAGGCAAGCAAGTTAGTGGTTCTCCCAAACTAAGCCTTTAATAAAGAGATGATGATTTCCTTTTGGGAAAAGTCTTGGAATAGGCCAAGGTGGGATCGATTAAGCTAACTCGATAATTAATAAGTCTTGCATGTTTGGGTAAGGAAATGAGGTAGATGAGTATGCTCTTTCCCCTTGAGAGAAATTAGAAACTTGGACCCTTAGATCCAAACCACCAGTTCAAGTCATCCCTTAGAGGGCTTGCCAAAGTGATCTAACCTCTAGGAATGAACCAAGTGAGCACACTCCTTTCACCAGAGATTCCAACTCACTATAATAAAGAAGCTTTGTAGAGAAAAAGAATCCAAAGCTGTATTAATTTCCTCTTCTTCATTCCTGATATCACATATTAAGAAGAGGCTCTATCTATTGCACTGGCCGACACTGGCCCTAGTCTTGCTAGTCAAGTGTGTGCACTTTCAGATGCTAGTCTGGGTTGCTAGTCTCAACTCCACTTGCAGAGCCACTAGGGATTAATATGAATGGAAGCCAAGTAAAAGACTTCTAGTTAGTTGCTACTCGGTTCACCTCTAAAAGGAGGCATAATCTTTGTGGAAGGAGGGGGAAGAATCTCTCTTGTAGAACTCACCATAGGCATGCTACTGGGTGTTGAAAGGTGGTATACATGCTTGACCCTTGCCATAGGGGTGTTCATTCAGTGTATATGTTATTGAGCCCTTTGAATACACCAAAAAAATGGGTGCCCTCTAGGGGGTGACATGGCTGTGTGAGGTGCACACATGTGCATAAGTTGTGGGACAAAGGTTTTGCCTTCTCTACCATTTTGGTTTTAGGGATAAAGCATGTTTTTTATCAAGTCTTAAACATGTCCAAACCTATCTAAACAAACTAAAAGTCAAGACTCCCCCATCCCTTCGAGTTGCTTTGTCCTCAGTTGGATTGTATTCAATTACTGCTTGCTTCCTGTGTCTCTTCAAAAACACTTGTCTTGTTCAAAAACCAAATGCTATTAACGACTTGAAAACCAACCCTAATATTTGTCTAAAATCTACCAAAATTGACCAACAATATATCCAGAATAGTCTAAAATTTTCAGTCTCTTCAAAATCCAATTTTAGTTATCAGTTTGGTCTACATTTTCATGCATAGTTTGCAAAACTTCACGCGAGTACTTTTTGAGTCATCATTTCTTCACACAGCCCTATCCAGATTCTCATGCAAGCTTGTGAAAATATCCACGTGATATCTTTCAAACTATCTTATTGTTAACATCCTATTTTGCTTGTTAGTCTTAGTGCTTTTTTGTGTAGCCTAGTCTATGTCCTTGCATGAGTTTAAATTGATCTTTCAAGTCTTCTCTTGGTTCTATACACTTTCTCATGCAGTTCCTAGAGAATATTCATGCAAAATCTTGAGTCAAAATTGTCAAATATGGTCTGTTAGAGCTATTTATGCTATAAGTCTAGTTTATTTCCTAGAAAAGTTTACCTCTTTTCTATCTACAAATAGTCCTCAACAATGACATCCTGCTTGGTTGATGACTTGTGATCTACACTTCAACTAGTCTCATCTTTTAGTTATCTTGTTTTTGTCCTTTAGTGCTTGTTATACTTCATGTCATGATAGTCATAATATTTGGCTATTCTAGCCTTCATTTAGACTACTTGTACCTTAGTATACAACACTCTTCTCTTGCTTTTTGAGACTACATTCTAGTGTGGTCCTTGTCTTGGTTTTTGCTTCTTGTTCTTGTCTATGATTGTGGCAACAAGAAGTGGAAACATGTTTTATCCCCTTAGACTTAGGCAAGGTCGAGCTAGGGGTAATAATCGTGATAGAGGTTGCCTTCCCATTTGTACACAATCTGCGTCCAGTTCATCTAGTGAGGAATATTCACGATCTCCTTCACCTATTAGAACACCTCGGGTCCACAAAACATTCTCTATGAACTTACAACAAACTAGGAATCCCTTGTATCAAGATGATCCTAAAACTAGGAAAGCTCCCACATCTCCAAACAATACATTTGAATTCCTTTTCAAAGGACCTTTCAATCACAACATACTGAAACTAAACACATTCCTACAATGGCTAATCATGAACCTGAACATGGTGACCATAGCAGAAACCAAGATCAACCTAGGAATGAGAAACAAAAAGACCTGTACACTTCTAAAGATGAGGAAGAGTTGGAAATACTTCTTGAACACATAGCAAAGTTTCATAAAGAAAAAACTTCTAAAAGGTCTTGGAAATATTGCTCAATGAAGAGAAAGAAAAATAATTTCTCAAACTTGCCCAAGAGGGAGCTAAGCTACCCCATCATTTCATTGGGGAAACTATCATCATGCCTAAAGAGGAAACTAAAACTTCCAAACTCAAAAAACAACTGAAAATCATGCAATATCAACTAGCCCAAATGATGCGTGATAAAGACACACTTGCAAAAACATACACCTTAGAGGCTCTTTGTCCATTCCCATTTGATAAGAGTATAGACATGCCTCCTTTTGCAAGAGGAGTAGAGGTACCTAAGTATGCAAAATATTTTGGCACTACTGATCCCCAAGATCATTTATGAGAATTTGGGGCCTTATCTATGGAATTTATGCATAATCAAACATATCTCATGCATCTATTCCCAAGAAGTCTAGGTGGTTAGGCTATGGAGTGGTTTTCACACTTGCCTCCTGGTATCAAAATGTTTGATGAAATTGCCAACTTGTTTGTCCAACAATATTCTCACAACATTCAACACCTTATTAACATTCAACATTTGTGTAATCTTAAGCAAAGGGTTGGGGAACCTTTCCTCACATTCCTTTAGAGATAGATACAACTTTATACTAAATATTCACGCAAGATTCCTAAAACAAAAAAGCTTGACATCTTCATTGATAATCTCCTACCTAATTTTGGGTATAGAGTCCATCTTCAAGGTCCATGCACCTTCGAGGAAATGGTCACACAAGCTATTTTAATAGAGGGATTCATGGTCAAGAAGGGTGAACTTACCCTTCAAAAGGACACAAAACAAGGATCCACCTCTAACAAGGACAAACCCAAGTATGTCAATAAGAACTGAGAAGTTGTACATGATGGGTTTGTTGACAACATCACTCCTAAACCTACTAAGGTAGCCTTTCATCTCATAGATAATCTTAATGTATCCAAGAATGTTGAGAAACCTCCTCTTGACAACAAGACATCCAAAAATAAAATGAGGAACTCATGGGCTACATGCCCTAAACAAGAATATACACCTCTTGGTGAACCTTTGGACATGGTCTATAAGACCTTTCTACAAAAAAAGCTCATTTCACCATTGGACAACTCTCATCCTTACGATCTGCAACCATGGCCACCATGGTGGAATGAAGCCACATTCTATGAATACCACCAAAACAAGGGTCATAAAACTAGCAACTGCATAAACTTGCATCACAAAGTCTAGGACTTTATTGATGATGGTGACATTGTGGTGGACAGACATAACAAGAACTCAAATCAAAAGGCTTTCAAGGAGCCCTTCCCATCTTACGAAAAAGGAGAAAGCTCAAAACCAAAACCTAAAAACATGGTCAACTATGCATACTTTAATAATGATAATGTGATCAACATGGTTGAACTTGTGGATTTTGAGTACTGTGATATTATTACTATCAACGAAAAACAAGATAACAATAAACCCAAGACACCATTAATCTTGAATGGCCCTACTTCCCACACATTTGACAATGAATCTTCAAAATACTATGCCAACACTATTACACATTCTCATGCCAAGTTGGTACTCAAAGGCCTTGCATCTTCTACTCCTGATCTTGAACAACTCAAAGATAAAACCCTTGTTGGTCCATCTGCCAAATGTGCAAAACTTGCAACAAATTTAGCAACCACCAGCTACAGTGTTCCTGATTAGTTAAAATGAACTAATTCTCAAATCATGATCTTTGAGCTTCTTAAAATCTTGCCTACTCATAGGAAGATTCTTTACAAAGCCCTCATTGAGGCAAATGTCCCTCAAGATCTTGATCTTGAGCGATTCCAATCTATGGTAGGTCATCTAACCTCACCTCACTATATGTCCTTCTCTAAGGAGGATGATAATTCATTAAGTCACCCACACAATCAACCTCTATACATTGAGTTCATGATACATTAGACATGTATCCATTGAGTGCTCATTGATAATGGAGCTAGGTTGAACATTGTCTCTGCCGCTCTGCTTAGAAAATTATACTATTTTGAGGAGTCTATTGATCCTTGTTACAAGATCACTATCAAAGCATATGAAAAAGTCAAGTGAAAGTCTCTAGGTCTTGTGGTGTTGCCCCTCCATGTTGGTCCTATAGAAAGGGATGTCACTTGTTAGGTCCTTAATATTCCCTTGGCTTATAATATTCTACTAGGAAGACCGTGTATACATGAGATGCATGCTGTACCATCCACTTATCATCAATGCATCAAATTCCCATTTCATGGCTTCAAAGTTACTATCCCTGCAAGTACTAGATATACCTATAACATGCTGAAAGCTACTGAAAACTTTGTACCTACTAATAGGGAATCTTCCAACTATCATGATGATAAGCTGAAGCAAATCGAAAAGTCACTTTGATTAAAAGAAACTGGAATGGGTGAGTATCACATAGAACCAATGTTGTTATTAACATCTCTTCTTGAGTCTCCCCATCATTATGGGAGACCATATGAAACAAAGAAGCCATTTGTGTTGACATCTCAAACCAAGTATAATGGTACTTTTTTCAAAGCTACAACTCCCTTAGAGGATGAAAGTGAAAATGAAGCCATTGCTACCTGGCTTTACAAAGAAGAGACTTTATTTGACCTCTTAGAATAGATTGATGAGATCACTCTTGAGAAATATGGCCCTAGTATTAGAAACATGAAACACTTTGGCTATAAGGGAACTAGTCCTATTGGATGTAACAACACTGGTCTAATTGATCCTATTAAAGAAATTGCTTGAAGAAATAGAGATACATTTGGTCTAGGATTTAAGAAGGTTCCCTTCCATTTAGGGATTAATAAATTCATATTAGAACATTGAAAGTTCATCTAGAAATGAGTCACAAGTTGAGTTTGATGATCAAGAAGATAATGTTGATGATGAAGATCCCTATCCTTATCCTATTCCTCATGATCTTGCTAAATTATTTTATGAACCTAATGACCTTGTTCCATGTGTCAACACTATGGATGATACTAGTAATTCTTTCAAGGACACTACTAATTCACATAGGGAGAGTCTAGTCAGGGGTTACACATTGAGTACCTGTGCAAAAATCCAGATGATGTAGGAGAATATGTCCCTATCATTGTTGGGGAATTCTACAGTTCGTTGCCATGTAACACTGATTTTAAGGAATATGAATTTGATTCCCTTTCAGAAACAACTACAGATAAAGAAATCAATCAAATTCATGTGTATGAAAACCAACTCAAAGTAGGCAAAATGTCTAGGGTTAGGTCAAACAAGTTTGATCTAACTAGTGTCCTCAAGTCTTTGGTTGATGACATGAGTACTCAAAGGCATTCAAACATGCCTGTGGATGAAGTTACTCTAGGTCTTGAATTTCTTGACATAGCATTTAATGATTATATCATGAATGCAATCAAACCTGCCACTACTCTTTCACTCACATATCCCAAGCTTATAGATTGGAATTCCAATTTATCTAGTGAAGTCCCTACATTCAGAAATGACTATGCTCTTGCTTGCTACTTAAACACTATCAAACCAATAATATCTTCCACCAGTGAACAAAGTGTCAATATGATTGAAGTTGACATCAAATATCTCAATCATACAATCAAAAAGAAAAAAAGAAGGTCCAATGGTGAAAACCACATTGTGGTAGTGTCAAAACCTAGAAAAGTAAAAATAACGGACGTATCCAAGGGTGAAGACCTCTCTGAGGTGCCCGTGAATGAGATATTTGATGCACTTCCTAGTCATTTTTAGGAAAGATCATTAGTGTTGATAGAGCCAACATAGCTGATCAACTTGGGAATGGAAGAACATCCTCACATGATACATCTTGCACAGTCACTATCCCGAGAGGAAAAGGAGGAGTTCATTGCTTTCTTCCTTAGAGAAAAAGATAAACATTGCATGGACATATTCAGACATGCCAGGGTTAGATCCTAACATCATTATGCATTACTTGTCCATCACACTAGGTGTTAAACCAGTCAAGTAGAAACTTAGGAAAATGCATCCTCATGTTGCATTGCTTGTCAAGGCTAAATTGGAGAAACTTCTGAAAGATGGTTTCATCCATGCTATTGATTATGCTGAATGGATATCAAACATTGTTCCAGTATCCAAGCAGGACAAATCTATTAGAGTTTGTACTAACTTCTGCATTCTCAATTTAGAATGTCCTAAGGATGATTTTCCACTGCCTAACATTGACATGATATTGGATATGACAGTAGGATATGAGCTGTACTCACTCATGGATGTATTTTTCGGTTATAATCAGATCAAAATTGCACTAGAAGATCAAGAAAAGACTTCTTTTACTTGTGCATGGGGAACCTTCTATTGGAACATGATTCCATTTGGTTTGAAAAATGCTAGTACTACATATTAGAGAGTAGTCACTACAATTTTCATGATATGATGCATAAGACCATGGAGGACTATGTGGATGATACCTTGGTCAAGAGCACAAAACACAATACTCATCTTCAAGATTTGGTACCTATCCTAGATCACATGGAAAAATTCAATCTCAGGCTTAATCCTAAGAAATCCATATTTGGCACCATATTAGGGAAACTAGTGGGATACATTTTGTCTACAAAAGGAATCAAGGAGGACCCAAAGAAAATCCAAGCAATTATGGATATGCCGCCACCTCATAATATGAGTGAAATGAGAGCTTATAAGGAAGACTTCAATCTATTCATAGATTCATCTCACAACTGGCAGATAGATCACAACCTTTTACCAAGACTCTACAGAAAGGTGTGAAATATAACTGGAGTTAGGTTTATGAGAAAAGCTTGACACAGATAAAAAAATATCTTGCTAATCTACCGATCTTGATACCTCCTGTCTATGGGAAGCCTCTAATTTTGTACATCTTAGCAATAGAGACATCTCTGGGTATCTTATTAGCTCAAGAAGACCAAAATAACAAGGAAATGGCAACTTTCTATTTGAGTCATACATTGATCTTTTTTGAGATGAATTATAGTATCATTGACAAAGCTTTCTTAGTAGTTATCTTTTCTTCCCAAAAGTTAATACACTACATGCTTGCTCACAGTACATGGATGGTGGCTAAAATTGATCCACTATAGTACTTACTTAGTAAGGCAGATCTAACAGGAAGATTGGCTAAGTGGGTCATGATACTTAGCAAGTTTGACATCTAGTATGTTGAAAAAAAGACTATCAAGGGACAAGTGATTGTTGATCAACTAGTGGATGCACTAATGCAGAGTCCACACTAAACATTGATTTTCTTGATGAATAAATTGTGACACTCACACACCAAACTTGGGTGATGTTCTTTGATGGTTCCTTCACACAACAACAATCTAGTGTTGGATTACTCTTCATTACACCATAGAGATACTCACTACCTAAGGTGTACAAGATTCTATTTCCTTGTACCAACAACATTGCAAAATATGAGGCTTTGATTAATGACATGAAAATTGTAGTTGAATGGAGAGTAGATCACTGAACATTTTTGAGGACTCTCAACTCATAATCAACTAGGTTAATGATGTATATCAAATAAAGGATGAGAAATTGATCCCTTAAAAATGCATGGTTGATGACATGAAGAAATACTTTTCTCATATCACTTTTCAACAAATTCCTCGAGTGGACAACAAAGTGGTTGATGCCATGGCTACTCTAGCTTCTTTGCTACAAATGCCAGAGAATGATATTTGACACAAATTCCTGGTGGAAACATTACTCTACTTGCTTACGATACCCCTGAATCTTGAATGATCTATTCTATTATAGGACAAGATTCATCTCGCTACCACTACATATACTCCTATCTGTGTGACCAAACCATTCTATATGGTCTAACACAGAATGAAAAATGTCACCTTATCTGTAATGCTTCACGGTATGTCATTATTGTTTTGTAGGAGAGGTCTCGATGGAACACTCCTTAGGTGTCTAGAATCTGAAGAGTCCAAACACACATTAATTTATGTTCACAAGGGAATTTATAGATCTCACTCGAACAACTTGACACTAGCTTGCAAACTTATTAGAGCTGGTTACTAGTGGCCAAATATGGAGCAAGAAGCAATCAAGTATGCCAAGTCTTGCAAATAGTGCCAGCTCCATGGGAATCAGATTCACACACTAGCTAGGGAGATAATTTCATCTATCACACTATGTCCATTCCAACAATGGGCCTTTGATCTTGTAGGTTAGATTCACCCATCTTCCTCTAATGGACATAAATTCATTATTATAGCTACAAATTACTTCACAAATTGGGTAGAGGTAGTACCTCTCTCAATAGTAAATGGAAAATTTTTAGCTCTATTTATCACCAACTACATCATATACAGGTATGGTGTACCTTCCTCCATTATTACTAACAGTGGAGGACAGTTCAAAAATAAAGATCTTAAGGACCAATGTAAAAAGTTTAGAATAATGCAACATTGATCTTCTATCTATTATCCCTAAGGTAATGGTCAAGAAGAGGCATCCAACAAGGTGATCCTCAAGATCTTGCGTCAAAAAGTTAGTAGATCTAGGAGGGACTAGCACCTTCAAATTAACCCAATTTTATGGGCATACAAAACAAGTATTAGAACTCCAATGGTACAATGCCCTTTGCTTTGGTCTATGGATCTAATGCTATGCTTCCAATTGAGGTTGAGATCCCCACTCTGAGAATCTCCATGAAGGGCCTCATTATTGATGAAAATTATAGAATATCTAGGCTTCAAGAGCTAGTGTTATTAGATGAACGTCGACAAGTTGCATGCGATCATCTTCGATCTTATTAGTAGCATTTGTCTAGAAGCTACAATAATAAAGTTAAGCCACATGACTTCCAACTGGGTGATCTTGTTCTAAGAGAAAACCCTAAGAATCAACAACAAAGGGTTCAAAAAGGGAAGTTCGAACCCAACTGGCTTGGTCCTTACATAGTCACTGTAGTGTATGGATCTGGTGCTTACTAGCTTTCTATAGATGAGGGAGAGGTGCTCAAGGATCCCATCAACATTGTCCACCTAAAGCAGTTCCACAACTAATTTGATCTCAGAGGCTCTCTGTATATACTTAAATGTACTGAAAAAATCATTATCTTGGTGAAAACCTAGCAATAGGTGCCTTGGTAATACCAAAAACAGTTGAAAAATTAAAATATACAAAAAAAAACAAAAAAAGAAAACAAGAAAAAGTACCATTGGCGAAAACCTAGAAACAAACATCATGGTAGCAAAAAAGAAAAATAGAATCTCTACCAAGATGGTGAAAACTTGCTAAATAGGTGCCTCTTGTTCAACTGCCATATCTCATAGCACATCTTTTGGCTTCTTGTATAGTTGCTTTCCTACTTTAGTTTTTTTTTTCACTCATGTATCCATTGATTGAATCTTGTAGAACTCAGGGGCACCACCCTATAGTGTCATAGAATTGCTTTGATGATAGTCACCAGTTGTTATAACTGCGTCTGCCTGTTGTCGCTAGTGTCACTCCTTTTTGAGATTCTCCTCATAGAATCTCTTTCATGACAATCACCAGTTGTTCTAATTACATCTACCTACTATCACTAGTGTCACTCCTTTTCGAGTTCTCCTCATAGAATCTCTTTCACGATAGTCACTAGTGTTCTAACTGTGTTTGCCTACTATCGCTAGTGTCACTCCTTTTCGAGATTCTCCTTATAGAATCTCTTTTGCAACAGTCACCAGTTGTTCTAACTACATCTGCCTACTATTGCTAGTATCACTCTTTTTTGAGATTCTCCTCATAGAATCTCTTTCGCAATAGTCACCAATTGTTCTAACTATGTCTGCCTACTGTTGCTAGTGTCACTCTTTGTTGAGATTCTCCTCATAGAATATCTTTCGTGATAGTCACCAGTTGTTCTAACTACGTCTACCTATTTTCACTCATATCATGGCTGAGATTCCCCTCATGGAAGATCTCTCTTGCATCAGTCACTTGTCATCCTGACTGTGTCTATCGATTGTCACTTAGTACTACTTAGGTTCTTCACTCTGAAGCTTCCTCTTTGACTTCAGCCACCACTCATTCTAACTGTGTTTGTCTATTGTCGTCCCCTACTAAAGAGATTTCTTTCAAACATGTTCTAAACATTGAAACTTGAAATCAATCCTATACATACAGAAACATTGAACCCAAAAATGATGATTTTTTTGGGGATATGCTGAGCTTTTCTTTATTTGTTTCGCTTTTGATTCATCATGTCTCTTTGAGAAACTTGATGATGTCCTTTTTGACTAAAGAAGCGAGGACTAGGGGCATGATCTTTTCTTTACTTTTTATTTGTGGTCTAGTTCCAAATAATATGAAGTATCCATATAAGAGGAGTGTCCACTATAAGAGCCTCCATCTCATGTTCGATGGCCGTGTGTACCTCGACTCCTTTTATATGGTAACAGTGAGGTTGGTTCTTCTCCTTGCTTGTTAGAGTGAACTCTTTATGCTATAGTAAATACTAATACTCATCCTGCTAAGTGAATGTATGGGTCACTGCAAGTATATATGGGAAAAAAATTTCTTAGGTTATGTTGACGCTCAAAATTGAGTTCTCATTTTGAGTGTCTATTTGTGATTTTGAGTCAAATCAAGCCCCATAAATGCCCATAAATGCATGTGTACCCAGCTGTAACTTTGAGGCCCTTGAGGTGTTTAATTTTTCTAACACCTTCCATTTAGCTTGTCCACATGTTCCATGATGATAAATAGTTGTTCTGAGTCATTTGGCGGAGTCCTGTTTTGAGAAAATGTCAAATCTGCATTTTTCACCAAAGTGTCAAATAGCGACATGAGGCCTTGTTTGCATCTGAATATATTACACCCATAAATGTTTTGTGATTTACCACTTTGAGAATATCTAGTCTCCATACCTTAGAACATATGTTTCAGATTTTGAGTCGTTTCAAGTTCATTTGATTAGGTTTTGAATCCCTCCAAGTTGGTCAATTACTGTTTCATGCTTTTGTGTAATTGTGCAAATTTCTGGGAAGCCTTGTTTGACATGTTATAAATTTTGACTAGTTGACCAAAATGTTGAAATTTCTATTGTATTGCATTAAAAATGTCAGAGACTTGTTATATTTCAAGTTTTAGCTTATGACAAATCCATTTGATTAGTTTTCAAACGCGATTCCAAACGTAATTTCTAAAGTTTTACTGGTGTCAGTATTTGTAGATTGTTTGGTACCCCTGTTCGAGATGTCATAACTTGAGATTTGTGATTGATAAGATTGAATGGATTGTACCTGTGTTTTCCTCTAAAAATACTCCAAGTGTGCCATTTTTTAAGTCATGACGAATCCATTTGCACAGTTTTTCAGGTCAATTCAATTTGCAAAAATTGATTTCTTGTCATTCTTTCTTGTCAGCAAATCCGAGTAGCTCACTTTAACTACTCATCAAATGCGTCCTGTTATTCATTATGAGCCAAAATCATAGATCCATAATTTCCTCATGACAGAGAACCAATGTCCTAGTTTTCATTCCCCCATGTATCCATTTGCCTAGTTTTCAAGGCCAAATCCAAACCTAGTTTATTACTTTTTGACATGTTTTCTTGCAAGTAGTTCTGAGAAGGTAACTTTGACAGCGAATATCTTTTGACCCCAAATTCATCATGAGACGAGATTTGACAGGGTGCAAGAATGCAGAACAAAGTATCAGTGTGCCAAGTTTTAGAGCCCAGTCAGAGGTTTGGGCCAATTTTTAAGGCCAGTCAACGAACCTCCTGACATGAAATTCACAGTTTACAAATCAGTGGTAAAATGGGTTTCAGTTGATTAATTAGTGGTCAAACTTGGTTCTGATCAGTTTAAGGTGATCAATAGATCAGTTTGCACTTCAGCTGCTCGAAAACAATTTTTTTTTTAGTCGGACCCACTTTGGGGTCTGACTAATTACTTCAGAATGATGGACTAATTTGAAAATCATAAGAGTGTTACATCTAACAAAAGCTCTTTTGTGGTATTGTAATGAATTACAATATTTCTTTCCAAAGCTCTCGACTTAAAGCACCTCCAAGTTTTGTATTGGGAATGGTCTTTGGGTACTTGCTTGCACTGTGTATCAAATAATGTCAGGTATATCATCCTTTAAAGATGATTAGTGAGTGGCTCATATTCCAAATGGTGATGGATATGAAATTTAAATTTCTTGATTACTTTTCTCCTAGAGCAACATACCTTGTTGATTGTCTATTGGACATGAACCCTTGCAAGAGGCTTGGTACTGGCCCTAATGATTATGTTTCTTCGAAGAGTCATCTTTCTTCAAGGAAGCCGACAGGCAGCCAACAATTAAAAGGGGAAAGGTCTATAAAAGAATCCATGTCCCTCAAGGTTTCATTTAGTTTTTTGTGGCTCTAAATGTATTCAGCGTGAGGGATATTTAATAGCCTATTGGAGCCTATCATAGTGTTGGCAGGCTCTGGTATGCAGGCTATTTAGATCTATGCTATCACAACAAGAGCATGAAGTCACCAATTCAAGAGGCAAAGCCAAACCATACAATGAATAAGCCATTTCTAAGCCATGGGCAAGGAAGTTGGTTTAGAGGAGAAAGGCTATGACATATCAAATAAGCTCACACATTCATTGAAGATGAACTCAGTCAAAGCCTTTACATAGAAAGTCATTTAAAGAGTAGATCAATGCAATTAGCAAGGGGAGATTCTATATATAAGAGCTCACACCAAGGGCGTCATGTTAAAGAGAGGGAGAAGCTTTCACCACACAATGAAGGAGAAAACCTGCATAAAAAAGGTGAAGAATAGCTGGCTAAAAAAAAGAATTAAACAGGCCAGTGTGCTAAGGAAGCTGCTATAGAAGAAGAAGTCAACTGCAATAAAAAATGTTGCCCACCCAAGACATAGTAGAAGACCCTCATCAGAAAATTTGAAACCCATTTATGCAATAAAAGAGAAGTCTCCATCAACGTATGATAGAGAGAAGCTATTTTAATGCCTTTGAAGAAAAATGTCCAAAGTAATGTCAGCTCATGGCTTTGTAAAGGGAGTTCACACACATAAGTAAAAGACCCCAACATTGAAAAAAGGAGCCCATAGCAAAGTATGAAGAAATGAAGAGGTTCCAATACATGTTTAAAAAGTAGCACATGCATGCCAAGAGGAATTCACACCAGTCAATAAAGGAGCATTCATGCAAATCAAAGGTAGTACTCACGCCATTTTAAAAGAGAGCATACAAAATAGCCACAAGGGAGAGCTCACGATAGGTAGAGAAGGAATTTTCGATGCAATTAATAGGTAGAGGAAGCTGACTTTAAGCAATAGAGCAAATGACAGTATAAAGGGAGCAAGCCTTCTAAAAAGAATTCATGCCCAGCAATAGAGCCGGGCCAGTAACAAATAGAACCTAGCTAATAGCCAAACCACATGCAGTAGAGGTAGTGGTTTAATCTTAAATGATCACAGTACAATGCATTGAAAAAAGCCGATTCAAAAAGGGTAGCCTGCAGGTATGAAAAACCTAGTCTCACATGCTAGTCAAAGGCATCACAAACAAAATGATGAAGACCCAGTCTAGGTCATTTTAGGTAGAACTCACGACAGATGGGAGGTGGACTTAAAGTAAACACCATGAATCCGCAGGGAACCTGCATTCAAAAAGGCAGGAGAGGCATTAATGAGCATTAAAAAAAAAAATGCAAATGAAAGAATTGGGAACTCACATTGTGAAAAAAGCCATTTTGTAAAAGGTAGAACCTACACATTAGAAGATAAGATACCATGAAAATAGTAGAGAGCCTGTGTTGAAGAAGTTACCATGTCAAAAGAAATCAACTGATTGGCTCACATGATATCCCACATTTATCAAGTGGGTAAACATAAAGTGTTTATATGCTATTCTTTAAGAGATGCATAATGTAAACGGTTAAAGGCTTTTGAAGCCTTGCTTAGGCATGGGGACCACGATTTTGGCCATCCAATTGGCACCATCTAACAAATTTTGAAATAAAATACAAATAAATGTCGCCAGAAAGATGAGTTTGAGGTCGCCAGAGAAGTCAAAAATAGTGCACTGAGATTTTGACATGTGGCAGATTAGAGGGTCATTGTTATCTTGTCAAGCAAAGAAACTCATTGGATAGTCAAGGCGAGATGGCAGCTGCTAATGTGGCACATCTGAGGTTGTTTGCAAAGATGGCTAAAATCTGGTGGTCTCCAAGTTGCCACCAAAAAAGTTGGAGAAATTTCAATGAGCGACATGGTGATTCACCAAAAAATTAAAGAAATCTGGCGAGAGTCAGAATGATAGAATTTGGCAGTCGCAACCTTGCTAGCCAAAAAATTCAAGGATTTTTGGCTAGCGACATAGTGAGTCGCCAAAAAAACTCAAAAATTTGACAAAAGATAAATGAGTTTAGAAGGAGGATATTTTGACATGTGTCCCAATCATGTGGATGTCACTATCTCACCATAGGAAGATGCACAATGGTTAACTATAGCGACATGGTGAGGGTTGATGTGGTGACGACATGTGGCAACGAGCCCCAGTAGTGCTGATGTGGAAAATGTGAGTTTTGACCAATAATGGAGTGCCATGTGGCAATGAGGTGGTGATGACAAGGTAGGTGTTGACTAGGTGATGACAGATTAACCAAGCAACCAATTAGGGGATGTCACGTGGCAACCCGGGTGGTGCCCAGTGGGCCCGAGGAGGAAAAGGAGTTCTAAAATTAAAAATATCCTTGTTCCTGCACATTCATGCCCATTGTGAAAAATTTGATTTGAAATGTCAAATTTCTATAGTTTTAATTATAGGATATTTAAAATTTTTCATTTTCATTCTTTTATTTGTGCAAAGCCATGATAGAGCTCCAATCTTCAAAAGGCCATAACAAGAGAAATTTTTAACCGAAATGGGCACTCCAATATACCATTGGAATCAGAACAAGACAAAATTTCCAAATATGTGGTTAGTTTTTGCATAGGTGTTGCTTGGTACATGCTACAAGAGTTTTTGTCTTTCGGAATGGTTTGTGTATTCTAAGGGGTGTTCTGATCATCCAGTTGCAGAATTCAGTGACAAAACATTTAAAACATGTTCAAAAAGTCTTATATGCAGTATGTTTCAATTCTATGATGTTTTGGCTTCAATTTGATCAAAATTGACATATCCAGAGTCAATTATGAGAATTTTTTCTTTTGCTGAGGTGTTTCTCTTGGAAAGTCAAAACAAATGATGGGGATTTGATATGTAGTTACAGAGAGAAGGTAGAGAGAGGATTTTTCAGTTTCTTGGGAAGGAATTTTGAGGGTATACATGTCAATTGCAGATTCAATCTGAGATTTGTTTTCTTTCTATTTTATGCTTTCTTCTTCTCTTTTGTAAGGGTCAAAAAAGATTGGAAAGTTTCTTTGGTATGAAGATAGTTAGTAAAACTGGCCCTGAAATTGATGAATTTTGAATGGAAGACCTGGGATGTGCTAGATTTAGACCATGAAGCTTTGCTTTGGCTATGATACCCCCTTCCCATCCCATTAGCTTCTCATTCTTTCCATTTTCTCTCTTGTATGACAACATTTGTTCATTGAATAGTCTAGTTTATTAGGTTCTTTTTGAGTTAATGTCATGCATTTTTATGTATTATTTCAATGAAATCAATACAAGGAACAACAAGTGTTTATTTTTAGTTTAAATCTTGTCTCCTTTCTCAGTTGAGTTGTCCCTTAAGGCTATATGTTGCTTCATTGTTGCTTGTAATTCAATGAATTATGTAAATGCTTCAAAGATTCAACAAGGTTGCAGGTTTATTGAGGAGGATATCAGGTAAGAATGAGATTTAAATTGAACATTGATATCCAATTTACAAGGTAAATGGATAGATCTGGAGTCTTGGCATAAGAGTTGTGTTCTAGATATCCAAAATGCATGGGAGAGATTCATGAATTGCCCAATGGATAAGGCACTAATCTGTAATAGGATCATAAGTTTGTTGTTCATACCTAGTTTTCATCCACTTTCACCACCCACATAAAATCAAATCAAATTAAAATCATCTTTACAATTTTATATTGAAGAGCTAGAATAGTTTAACCCTCACTCAACTTGTGAGATTCATAGATTTGCATCTAGCTACTATAGATCTGTGTCATTTTATGAGTTATTAGGAGATATAAGGGGTTTTCATCTATAGTAAATAGATTCAAGGATATGTTTTGCACTGATATGATATTAATTGAATCTGAGGTCTACCCACCTAGGTCTTGCTGAGCCTAAAGTAGAAGAAGGGTCAAGCCTTATAGTTGGCCCGATGTCTGAAATGATGTGTTGAAGATGAGAGTTAGCTGCCCCTAGATATGTCATATTCTCATTGGGTTAATTGAAAAACCACCAGCATTTTCAAACACCAATAGGTTGTGGATGCAAGGGCCATTGCAGACAAAATACTTTATGCTTACTTAAGCATAAGAGGAATCTCCCATGTGTCTAGTGTGTCTACACGCAAGAAACATTTTGGTCATCCTAGTGTTTTTGCTCTGATGCTTATGTTAACTTGCTACATTAAAAGGGACAAATGTTTTGGTCATTCTGGCTTCTTCTGCTTTGAATGCTTACATTTAATCCTAACAAAACTAGAATAGATGTCCTATTCATATTTCTATGGTTGCAATGTCAATGGGGATTGCATGGTGTCTGGGATTCACTATATGCTCAGTGATGAAAATGGAAGAAGTTTGGTAACTAGACTTAGGGTTTCATCTATTATAGAGCTACATTACATAACTACATGGTGTGATGGTTAATTCACTTACATCTTTTGATGAGGGATTGTTAGTCTCTTCAAAGTATCATGTTTCTTTACGGCTACACAAGTATTTGGTTCTTTGGTTTGTCCTCTCTCTCCTCAATGAAATACCTATCATTGTCAAAAAAAACATGGAACACTACATGAGATGTTAGTTCAATCACATTTGCATTTCATACATCATTTTATAATCCATCCCATCTACACTACATTCATACATCAGATCAAATATGCATCCATACATCATATCATATTTGCATTTTATAATCATAGCATAAATGTCTCATGTACATCAAAGTTAAAAGACAAACAATAACACATGCACATGATACTTGAATCAAAATCCCATATATATATATATATATCAGTATCAAAAGAATACACCAGTGAAAAAAATGGGTGCTATTTGAGCACTGTCAATAAAAAATGGTACAAAATGTTGCTAGCACACCAACTAATACATAGCTAGATCAAAACTCAGAGACAAAATTGATCTAACTGTCTTCAGCACCCTCACCGCATATCTGGCCTCACTGTAGCACGTGCACCTCCCAAATCTTGTGCATACTAGGAAAAATGAGGCACTTGCTCTGCCTCATCTAGGACAACTACAAAATAAGCTGCAAAGTAATGAGCAACTCTCACCATATGCAGCTAGATCTCATCCTGTTGCTGCTCTACTCTCCTCTCAGCTACCACTAACTACTCTCTCAACCCATGAATCTCATGATCCTGCTTAGCTATTTGGGTATCCCTCACAGTTATTTAGATTTGTAGCTCTCCTAACTACCAAGAGGCCTATCATATTCACTCTTTGGCCTTCCTCAAAGTATCATGATGCCTGATAGTAGGCTGGTCCTTCATCTCCTCATCAAACTACTTGGCCTACTACTTGGTTGGCTGCTACTCCTTAGTGCAGGGTCTCTACCGCCAAATCTGATCTGTCCCACTACCACCTACACTCGGATCTCTCCCCATCTACCAAGGTGGGATCTGCACCTGTCAGACCTAGTGTCTCACCTGTTGTGGTCCCTATGGTGGCTGCTATGGTGGTGCCTATTGTGGTCCCTATAGTCTAGGAGCTGCCATCCCCACTGGATTTGTAAAATGAGGGAAGGGATGGCTAGCAAAATATGCCTAATAGGCTAGCATCATCCTGGCATTTGCCACTATTGGCATGTAATCCCATATTGTCACGACCAAGTTGAGCACATCAATCATGGATCTCCTTGGATCCAACCTCTATGACCATCCTTGGCTCAAATCCTTCACCAACCATGCATAGGAGCAGTACTCCTATGAGATATTCTGTAGCCACCGATATTGATGCCACATGCATGTGAGAGTGAATCTCTCTACTATCTGTGTGGATCAATCTATCAATGGTCATGATGAAAACATGTGTCTCAACTCCTAGGGTGCATCATCCTAGTCCTTAGTCTCTCTCTAGGGTCACCATATGATGAATTCTAGGTCATCAAGGTGGACCCTCCACTGCTCAGTCTTCCCCAAAGTTGTTTGGGTAAGTTGGCCTCTGTGCTTGCAGATATAAGGCTCTGTAGGCTACCTATCATCCTTAAAAATGGGCCATTTCACTAACAGATGCTCCCATGCCCAAATCTATAGTACATATACTCTAGTGGCTATGCTCCTTCGCTCATGATATACAATCTCGTGCATCTCATGGAACATATGCATGAGAATACACTGACCCCATCCAAATCTCTCTGGTGCATCCAACATTCTCTAGAGCATCTGACCCCACCCACACTCTAATCCATGCTGCCCTCTATCAGGCACCAAGAAATAGCTGATGAAGATTGCCAAAACTGAGGCCAACCTATGAGTGGGACCATAAGTATGGACAAGCTTGTCCCATGTGATGGCTTGTCCCATGATCAAATCCTGTTGGAAAATGGACCGCAGTGCCTTTGTGCCCACTCTCGATATGGTGTTGTAAAGAACTCTCAGCTCATGGAAGGGTATGCACAGGATCTTGTATATGTCCTCTAGAGTGACAATCATCTCCCCTTGGGGCAAATGGAATGTGTTTGTCTTTGAATGGAAATGGTCCACCAATGCTGTCAACAAGCCATAATTCACTAGCACTATTGGGATCCCACATAAATGTGATAACCCCAGTCGATCTATGTGTGCCATATCAGTAGCATCAAGGCTTTGTAATAGAGCTCCATATGGCAGATAGTGAGACCTAAATTTGATATCATCAAAGATAACATGCAGACACAAGCAAAAATATGTAGACAGTCAGTATCCACTCGACAAGTCAATGCAATGAAAAACCAAAATGCAAATTTGCAACAAAACATCAAAAATTCAACTTTCAATTTTGTAAAAGACAAGATTTTTGCATAGAAATGCACTTCCTTGCATGAGATTTTACATCTTCGTGTGAGAATGCAAGTTCTCACATGAGAAATGACTAATTAATAAGTGAAATGCATAGAAAAAATGCACATCTCAAATAAAAGGTAGGTATCTCCCTCGCAAGAAACCTTAAAATCATGCGCAAAGAAATACTAGACTGGTGAATCTTTGTGCAAGAAGAGATTGGGCCCACGCGAAGAACAAGATCCCTGCATGAGGACCGATGGCAAAAAATTCAAAAGACCCTAAAAAAGTGCTAAAACACCTCAAAATGCATGAAAAATTAAATGCATGGCAAGGTTATCAACTACTAATTGGAGGTCCATAGTTCACCGACCGATTGTGTCAATGGGAGCACTCAAAATGATGAGAAAACACGGGGACCACCATTTTTGCCTTAGAGCTCTCTTATTCACTAAAGAAAAAAGTGCAAATGATTTTAAAATGACCCTTTGGGCCCTTATATAGGTTTTGATCTAATTTTTAAAGTGCTTCAATTTGCATGAAAATCACCTCCCTAGCTAATTGGACTGCTTTGGATCCATTTTTAGGATCAAATTCAAAATTTGACACACAAATAGCTCAACATTGCATTTTAAAATTTTGGGACCGACACGATCGAATGTTTGTGCAATCTAATTAATTCTGGTACTTTCTAAATTTTGGCATCTTTTCATGTCACATTTTCTTGATAATCGGGAAAAGTCAAGTATGGTCAAATCTAGTCAACTTTTGGTCAAACTTGGTCTTCTAAATGTCAAAATCACTTCAAGTCAAATCAAAATTTTCTTCTAGTTATTCTAATCTCTTCTATGATGTTTTTAGTTATAGATTTCTTTTGTATCTCTTGATACACTACTTTATATCATATTTTTGGTGTGTCATCTTTTGATCTCCCTCCTGAGGGGACACGATGATTAAATCATTCAACCTAAATTTCAACTCAATCTAAATCTTCATCGCTCAGGGCATCTTGTTCCCATCTTATGTCCTCATCACTAGGGGCATCATGTTCCCCTCAATCTGACATCATTTTTCATCTATCTCATCTTTTCATTAGCTAATCACATCTTATAGCAGTCTTTATCAGAGCTCGATGGATAGGTATTGGGATAATCTAAACCCTAACTTCTAAGGATCAAGCCTCATTCTGAGGATGATTCTATTGTAATCACCTAAAAATGGTCATCTAGACTATTAGCCCCCTTTTCAACATTTTGGCTAAATTAATTTAATCATTTACCTAAGCCAAATTGCTAATAATCAATTTATTTGATTATAACCTATAGTTTGACTATGCTATCCTAAGTTCATTATTTGATTAAAAGAACATGTCCCCTTTTAATTAAATAAAAGACCCCATTCTTCTAACCCACTTAAAGTGCACACATAAAGTCCTTTTTCTATTTTGCAATTAAAAGAAAAGGCTTTGTGACTTTTGTCTTATATGACAAGTCAACTTATATTCTATTGGTTGATTTGTGTGTGCACATGGATCACTCCTATTTTTTAATTCCACCGTTGATCATCCACCATCTTCATCTTGATCTCCACCGTCCATACATCTTTAAAAGGGAGAGAGCTTTCCCCCTAAATCCATCTTTTGAACATTGTTATGCTGCAGGTTTTCTAACAGGTTTCTTTGGAGCTTTGTGGAGAACTTCTATTTCTTGTCTACATTCTCTCATACCATAGCATCTTAGCTTAGATTTCATTTTTACATGTAGCTTAATCTCACATAGCTTAATATTTGGATTGTAACACTCTCATCCATGCTTAGAATAGCTGCATTTTTCATATTCATTCTAGCTTAATCTTCATTTGCATTGCATTCTTGAGGAACTCCTTGAGACATTTGCATTCTTGCATCTTGTCTTTGGAACCTCCCATTGCATGGTTTACTAGCAAGAAGAGTATCTCTAAGGCTCATCTGAGAGCCTTTTTATTCTTGAAATATACTCTCTTGCACTCCATGGATAGGGAGCTCTAAGCCGGCATCCAAGCATTCCAACTCATGGAATCGTTTGGATAGAAGGGTTTAGAGTGGGACACTTTCGAGTGTACATCTATGACTCATTATTGAGTATTGTTATCTTTTATGGCTAGGTATCTAGGTGTTTTATCTAGATCCCTTAAGGTTAAGCTTTGTTCTAGAGATAATCTTTAAAAGCTTATCAACCTAGATCTCTAGGTATTCTATTTGGATCCCTTAAGGTTAAGTTTTGTTCTAGATATAATCTTTAAAAGCTTGTCAATCTAGGTATCTAGGTGTTCTATCTGGATTCCTTAACATTAAGCTCCATTCTAGAGATAATCTTTAAAAGCTTATCAACTTAGGTATCTAGGTGTTCTACCTGGATTCCCTTAAGGTCAAGCTCTATTCTAGAGATAATCTTTAAAAGCTTATCCATATACACTTAAGGCTTGAATTCCTCTTTTTTGAGAAAGTAGAAGACCTTGAATGAATGCCTCATACTCTGCTATGTTATTGGTACAACTGAATTGAAGCCTAAAAGAGAAGTAGTACCTTTCTAGTGCAAGAGAAACCAACATCAGACCAACTCTTGATTTGTTATTATTCCTTGATCCATTAAAGAACATACTCCATATCCCAATTGTGTTCTTCATAAGGCTAGGGATAAGAGTATCCTTTTCAAGTATATAATAAGTTCCAAGGCTCATCCCTAGGGTATTTGATATGGGATCAAACTGATATGCATTAGCACATTCATCTAAGAGAAAATTAGGTGTCCTTGTCAAATAAGTGGTAGGCTCCTACACTATATCATTTTCATCTATCTCTAGGATAGTGCAATTCATATTAATAATGCTAGGAGTGTAGGGATCAATATGGTTGAGGGCTAAGGGCTCTACTATAATTAAAGTTTTAGTTCCATATCTTGTTCTAAAAAATATGTATGACTAATCAGAGGATATATACCCATCTAATTGGGTAGTGAAATCTCTTGAGAGATAGATGGCAAAGTGTGGCCTAACTTCAACAATTGATATATCCCAAACTATAGTACAACCCAGACATGCATGCAGGGCCATTTCAACATTCCTAAGGATCCCTATAGTCTTAATAGTACTACCATCCAACTACAATACATCCCTAACAATGGGCTCATATTTCATTTCTACGATATCAACAACACACTTAGCCACCATTACACTACTAACCCTTGAATCAATCATGAAATTGTGGACTAGCTTATCCCCTATAATCAGGGAAACATAAAAGGGAGGGGTTTAATCTTCTTACTTGTTTCTCCTTCCTTTGATGGTTGCACAAGACTTGTGGCACTCTCCTGTTGACAATTGGATAATGGAGATAAGTAATTGTTGTCATTTATGGCAACACATGATGTGCATGCTTACATGAAACCTTAGAAATAAAGATACTTAGCTTTTAGTAACCAGAAAATTATCTAAGTATGAGATTTGGTATACAGTAGTGTATTATTTTGTTTATAACTTGTTGCTAATGTCATGTTACGACCAACAAATTTAGATGGAGATAGTATACATGTTGGTGATGATGTGTATAACCTTAAAAGTTACTACAAATTGTAAGGAAAAGAGATATTCATGTCTTAAGAAAAATATAATAGTAGAATTAAAGGAAAGGATTATTTTGTTTACAAAATATTTACTTGTCCAATTAGGGTAAATATCCTAGATGTTTTCTCTAAGTTGGAAAAGTGTATTAGATCTTATCTAAAATAGCAAAAATTTGCATGAAAGCATGCTATTTATGCAAAGGACATTTTGCAATAAGAAGTGTGTTATCTTGAAGAAATTATGTTGAGCAATTGTATGCAAATTTTTGTGAAAGTGATATAAGGGAAGTTTTGTGAAAGCTGTTTTGTGATTTGAGATTGAGCTAAAGATTAGAGATAAATCAAGGAAGAAGTTACAATACCTATATTTTAGAAGTCTAATTACTTGTTTGGGCAGTGAGCTCTTCTTATAATTGGAAGTGCATGTTTGGGTAGTGGGCTCATCTTGAATCTACTATACTACAACTCCTAATAGGGTTGGAATCTCCTAACAACAATTCAAAGTCTCCTAACAAGGACTCCTTATATTGAATTTTCTCATTGGCTCCTAATAGGGTCCATTTGTTGGAAGCATGAATGCTGATGATATCCCTATGGGGGAGTATTATAGATATGTTATTATGATGATATGTTACATTCATGTCTAAGTTTGGCATTGATGTCAACATAACAATTTTTTGTGGTATCTGACAGAAGGACAACAAAAAGATCAAGTTGGTATAGATGGCTAGTTGAGTACTCTAGCTATTCAAGGCTATGGGAGATACTTCTTAGTATTTGGTGTATGTAGCTAATGTCGAAGGAAGAAAGGAAGTTATGTAAGTTTTGGTGATGTCTATTCTAAGATAGAGTTTAAAGAGGCATGTTCTAGTAAACTTGTTATATCTCTTAGCAGAGTTGATTTTTAGAGGATCAAGGTTAAGGACATGAAGAAGACATGAATAAGTTCACAAGTCATAATATTGCATGTAAAGAAAGTTATTCAAGATGTAAGACAAAAGATTTATGTTATTGTTAAGTGTAACGTGTTCTTAATGTGGTCAACCAACTTAGAGAATTGTCTTGAGGAATTGGTATAAAGGAAGCACATTTTCCTTTGTCATGGTATGCAGTAATATGGTTAAATAATTGATGATAAGTAGTAGAAATATTGGAATGCAAAGTTGAGGAGAGCAGTGCAGAAGTGAAGGAAAATTTATTACCAAGATTTTGCTAAGTGATCCAAGGTTTGATATTTGGATTTGAGGTTCGTGACCTAGTCTATAAGGTCTGAAAATGATTGGTTTAGTTGATTGGACAAAGGAAAGAAGAACATAATAGTAACTTACATGTTTGAGCAGTGAGCTCTTCTTGTAGTTGAAATTACATGTTTGAGTAGTGGGCTCATCTTGCATACATTGTACCACATCTCTTAACAGGGTTGGAATCTTCTAACAACAATTCAAAGTCTCCTAATAGGGATTCTATGTACTAAATATTGTAATAGAATCCTAAAAGGGTCTATCCTCTAACAAGGAATATTTATATTAGTACATCATCTTGTGGGTATCATTCCCACTGAGGTTTTCCCTCTGATCAAGGGTTTTCCTAGTCAACATATCTGGTGTAATTGTCTATGTGCCTTTTATTATGGTTGTTGTTTACTCTGGTTGAATAGTTAAGTTTGTTTAAAGAAGATAAATAATTTAATTGTTACATAAATGGTTCACAGCCCCCCCTCAATTATCTTGGTGGACTATTGTTTCTAACAATTGGTATTAGAGCATCTAGTCCTTGAAGGTAAAGTTTAACAACTTTGGGAGATCCATGGCGAACATGTTTAGGAAAGATAGTTTAAAGTTTGATGGAATAAATTATGACAACTATAAAGAAAATATGAGGACACATTTTTTGTGTATGGGTATGATATATTGGATCTTGACGAAATAAGCGAAGACAATCATTATTGAAAAGGATTTGGAAATTTGCACCGAGGTAGAAGGAGATCTTTTCATGTGTAACATGAGAGCTAGAGAAAAATTATTCACTGCACTTCCTAAAATTGAGTACAATCAGGTAAAATCACTTGCTACTTCACATTTTATTTGGAAAGCTTTGGAAAATAGTTTTGAAGGAGATGCACATTCTAAGAAGTTGAGACTACAAAGTTGGATTTGTGCATTTCAAGATGCTAAAATGATGGAAGATGAATATGTAAGAGCTTATATAGGTAGGATATTAGAAATTATTGTAGGTATCAAATCTCAAGGAGGAACCAAAAAAAATGATGAGGTTATATGGAAGATATTGAAGACTCGAATACAACCCTTTAATTTAGCAGTTCAAATAATACAATTGTTGATATCTTGTAGCAAAGATTTCACAAAGGATTCATTGCTTGGAAGACTTGAAATAGTTGAGAATAAGCTCAAATAGTCTAGAGAATTGACCAGAATAGAGATAGCTTTCAATGCCCTAAATATTTGACCTAGTCTATCAAGGAGCACAAGTGGAGATTTTGCTAGTAGCAACAAATCTGAGGAATATATAAAGATTGAAGGAGTAGCCCTTCTAGTAAAAAGAGAAAAAGGAGGTAAGAAAATCTTTAAATGTTGGACTTGTGATGAGTATGGTCATTATGCATTTAAGTGTCTTGAAAGAGAGAAAAAGTATAAGGGAAATTACAAATATAGAAAAGATAGAGAATTTTTGTATGTGTAATACCCCAAAATTGGCTAATTGCCATGACAACCAATTCTAGTCTATTTGATCAACCCTAAAGTCCTATGTCACTAGGCGATTCTGATTCTGATAATCTCTACTTGACCTAAGTGTCAAATGTAGAAAATTACTAATATTTATTAATCACTTACTTTAATTAATTCTTGAATATTCATTGAATTGGCTAAATTAATCTTTTAATTGAATTAAATTAATTATAAGTCTTAGTACTTTAATTAAATTCACCCCTTTTAGCTAATATACATGAGGAATTAAATATATTTGATTTAATAAATATTCTTATTCTAATTATTGAATTTAATTATTGAATTTAGAATACTCAATTATGAGGTCATATTTAATTTCTCTAAATCAAATATCTTCTCCAATATTCTTTCTTCAGTTTAGAAATGGAAACTCTTAGTTAACTAAAATAAAAAAGGAAAGAAATTAGTTAATTCCTTATTCCACTCAAAATAAATCAGTTAACTTCTTTTTGATAAGGAAAGTTTCTATTCTAACTGAATCTCATTTCTAATCTTGACCATTCATCCCAATTAATCTTTACCGCTAATGGATTTTGGGAATTCTATTTAAGGGACTTCTAATCCCTCATTAAAGAGGTGGGAATTTGAGTTGCATTAAATCTCTGTCAAATTGCATACTCACTTATTTTATGTTATTATAGCTTTTCATTTCTTAGAATCAATATCATCTAGTTTAATACAATGCATACATATAGATTAAACACTATTTCTTATTTCTAAATTAAACTACATTTCTCATTTAGATTAATTGCATGGTCATACAATTGCATAAAATCCTTCGCACTAAAAGGTCTAGTTGGCTTCTTCTCAATGTGAGAATAAATAGGCAAAATCCTCCTAGTTAGAAGGCAACAAGTCATTTTGTTGGATCTTTCAAATAAACAATCTAATGTTTATTTTGGGATGATCTTGCAGTTAAGGACTATGTTGAAGTGTATGAGAGGATCAGAGGCCCCGAATTTCACATATACAATATACAAATGAAGATAATGATTTAGATGAACAAGTAGTAAGTGCTAGTTATGATGAAATTAGAATTATGGCAATTAAAAAGGAAAGTCCAGAAAAGGTAGCTTTGGTGTAATAAGTTGAGAAGATATCTAATTGGATAGTTGATAGTGGTTGTTCACATCATATGACTGGTGACATGAACAAGTTTGTTAACTTCAAAAGTCAGGATAGAGGAATTGTAAGAGTTGGAAACAGTGCAACATGTCATGTTAAAGATGTTGGATCTATAACTCTTGATGGTAAAAATAACACTGAGGATGTATATTTTTTCAATGGCTTGAAGCACAATCTTTTGAGTGTTCGAAAACTAGTAGACAAAGGTTATCAATTACAGATCACAGAAAAGACATGCATGATCAAAGACAAAGATGGAAAGGTAAGAAAAATAGGAACCATATCTAGAGGTAATGTATTTTAGTTGAATCCTACTGAAATGACATGTTTGGTTGCAAAGGTAGATGAAAATTGTTTATGACATAAGAGATTTTTTCATATAAACTGTGACAGTATTGTGAAGACTAGTAAAATATTTGCAGTTAGAGATTTTTCAAAGATTATAAAGCCTACTAACACAATTTGCAAGGAGTGTGTTTTGGCTAAGCATAACAGAACTTCCTTTCCTAGCAAGAAGTTTACCACTATAGCAAAGTTGGAGATTGTACACATAGATCTCAATGGTCCTACAAAGACAAAAGAATTCTATTGTGAAAGGTACCTTATGATTCTAGTTGATGATTTTTCTAGAATGATGCGGGTTACATTTCTTAAAGAAAATTTGAGGCATTTGATAAGTTCAAGATATTCAAGAATAGGGTTGAGAATGAATCTCATATAAAGATTACATGTTTAAGATCAGATAGAGGAGGAGAATATAGTTCAAATGAGTTTAAAATGTTTTTTGAAGAAAATGGAATTAAAAGATAGTTATCAGCTCTAAGAACCCCTAAACTAAATGGCGTTGTAGAGAGAATGAACAAGTCAGTTATAGAAGTTGCAAGAGCTATGTTAGTAGAGACTAATGTATCCAAGTTGTTTTGGAGAGAAACTGTAAATACAATAGTCTACACTATGAACAAAGTGCAAGTTAGGAAAGAAACAAATAAGACCTTTTATGAACTATGGTTTGGTCACTCACCTATAGTTAAGTATTTCAAAATTTTTGGGAGTAAGTGCTATATCAAAAGAGATGATGATATTGGTAATTTTGATGCTAGATGTGATGAAGGTATGTTTCTTAGTTATTCATTGAAAAGAAAGGCTTATAGATGTTATAATCAGAGAACTAAGACTATTATGGAAAGTACAAATGTGAGAATTGATGAGAAATTTAGAATACAAGAGAGAATAGTTGATTACAATTTAGAGGATGATGTTGTTACTAAGCCAAGGAATGATGAGGTATTTCTTGAGACTAACAATGATTTTTAGAATGAAGGAGAACCAAGGAAAGAATAAAGGTTGGAAGCTTTAGTAGTGCCAAGAGTTGAGATAACAACTCCTACTTTAGTATATAATATAATAAAGAATCACCCATCCAAGCATATCATGAGAAGCAAAGATAGGTGTGATGACAAGAAGTAGAGTAAATGAAGAACTATGCTTGATATCTCAAGTTTAGCTTGAGAATTCAGTTGAAGCATGTAAAGTTAATTATTGGAAACAAGCCATGAAAGAGGAATTGGATTAGATAGTAAAGAATGAGATATGGGAATTGGTCCCCAGACTAGCAAACAATAATGTGATAGGAACTAAATGGGTATTTAGAAACAAAATGAATGAACATAGCAAAGTTGTAAGAAACAAAGCAAGATTGGTATGTAAAGGTTACTCATAGCAAGAAGGGATAGATTATGAGGAGACTTCGCTCTAGTGGCTAGAATAGAAGTAAGATTATTCTTAGCCTATACAAACTTTTTTTTAAAAGTATATCAAATGGATGTCAAGTCAACATTTCTAAATGGATAACTTGAAGAAGTATACATTGAGTAGCCTAAAGGATGTCCTTTGATAGATGACAAGGACATAGTATGCAAACTAAGGAAAGCATTGCATGGATTGAAGCAAACACCCAAAACATGGTATGCAAGGTTGGACAAACAGTTGACAAAACTTGGATATAGTAAAGGTATGGAAGACATTAATTTGTATTGGAATGAAATTGATTATGGTTTGATGATTTTGGTAATATTTTTTGACGATATCATATTTGGAGGAAATGATAAAAAAAGAAAAAAGTTTGCTAAGGAGATGAAGAAAGAATTTGAAATGAGTATGATAGGAGAGATGAAATATTTCCTAGGATTTTAGATTGTTCAAAATAAAAAAGGAATCTTCATTTCTCAAACTAAGTACTTGAATGACTTACCTAAAAAGGTTTGGTTTGGAAACATGCAAACCCATTACAACACCTACAATAACTAGACACAAGTTATCTACAAAGGATGAGACACCTACTATTGAGTAGAATAAGTACATATCTATGATCAAAGGATTGTAATATTTGACTCGCACAAGGCCAGATATAGCAAATGTAGTTAGAATTGTTGCAAGATTCCAAGATGATCCTAGAGAATCACATTATGTAGCAGTCAAAAGGATATTTAGATATCTAAAAGAAACATCTGAGTTCAAGTTGTGGTATGATAGATCTAATTATTTCACTCTAAGTTCTTATTCTGATGTAGATTGGGTAGGTAGTATGGATGATAGAAAAAGCACTAGTGGTGGAGCCTTCTTTCTTGGAGGAAGATTGGTTTCTTGGTTAAGCAAGAAGTAGGATTGTACATCACAAAGTACAATAGAAGTAGAGTATGTTGCAATAGAAAATAATTGCAATCAAGTCATTTGGATGAAGAAGATGCTAAAAGATATAAGGATATAAATCAATGAAATTGTTATCATACATTATGGCAACACAAGCACAATAAATATGTCTAAGAATCAAATATTGCATTCTAAGACCAATCACATTTCTATTAAGTATCATATGTTGAGAGAGAAAGTTGTAGAAAAGGAAATCGGATAGGAGTATGTGAGCAGTAAAGAGAAGACTATAGATATATTCACTAAGCCTCTTCCCAAAGAGACTTTTGAGTATTTGAAAGGTATGCTTGGGGTTATGCTCATTTCTACATTAGAGTAGAAGATGCAAGAGTGCATCAATCCAAAGTAATAGAGTACCATTGTTGTCTAGATTGAATGTTGATGCTTCTTGTATGGGGGAGTATCTATGATGGACAAATTCATCTACGACTTTTGTTGGATATTGTTTTGAATAGTTATTTTTGACACTCAAGCTAAGTAAGAATCTATTGTTGCAAAGTTTAATGCAGTAAAGTTGGTTGTTGAAACTTTTGACATTGATGTTAATGGAGGAGAAGTTTGGCATGAAAAATAGCACGGTAAAGCAGTTTGCATGTTAGTTGGAAATGTTTGGCATGACTATAGTATGCTTTAAATAAACACATTGTGGAATGGAATTTTTTTAGAAAGTAAATTAAGGTATATCAATGGGGGAGAATGATTAATGAAGAGGATTTGAAGTTGAACAGGAACAAATCTTTTGTTGGTATTCTTGGAACTAGATGTTTTTCATCTATGTTTCCATTAATGCCAAAGGGGGAGATTGTTGGAAGCATAAATACTTATGATATTCCTATGGGGGGATATTATAGATATATGTTGCATTCATGATTGAGTTTGTCATTAATGTCAACATAGCAGTTTTCTATGGTATTTGATAGAAGAACAACGGAAAGATCAAGTTGGTATAGATGGATAGTTGAGTATTCTAACTATTTGAGGTTATGTGAGATGCTTTTGAGTATCTAGTATATGTAGTTAATGTTAGAAGAAGAAAGGATAAGTATAGAAGAAGTTATGTAATTTTTGGTGATGTCTATTTTGAGATAGATCTTACAAAGGCATGTTCTAGTAAACTTATTATATCTCTTAGCAGAGTTGATATTCTGAGGATCAAGGTTGAGGACATGAAGAAAGTATGTTGATGATGATGTGTTGAATTTCACTTGTCATAATATTGCATGTCTGGAAAGTTATTCAAGATGTAATGCAAAAGATTTCTGTTATTACTAAGTGTAATGTGTTCTTAATATGGTCCTATAATAATTAATTGAGGAAGTCTAATAGTCGACTCAAAGAATTGTTTTGAGGACTTGGTATAAAGGAAGGACATTTTCCTTTATCATGGTATGACATAATATGGTTAAATAATTGGTGATAAGTAATAGAAATGGTGGAATGCAAAATTGAGCAGGGTAGTGCAAAAGTGAAGGAAAATTCATTGCCAAGGTTTTGTTGAGTAATCCAAGGCTTGATATTTGGATATGAGGTTTGTGAATTAGTCTTTAAGGTTTGATATTGATTGGTTTAGTTGATAGAAAAAAGGAAAGAAGAACATAATAGTAAACTACATGTTTGAGTAGTGAGCTCTTCTTGTAGTTGAAATTGCATGTTTGGATAGTGGGCTCATCTTTCATACATTGTACCATAAATCTTAATAGGGTTGGAATCTCCTAATAGGGATTCAAAGCCTACTAACAGGGACTCTATGTACTAAATGTTGTAATAGACTCCTAACAGGGTCCATCCTCTAAAAAGGAATATTTATATTAGTTCATCATCTTGTGGGCATCATTCCCGGGATTTTCCTTCTGACAAGGGTTCCCTAATCAAAATATATGGTGTGATTGTCTATATGCATTTTATTATGGTTGTTTTTTACTTTGGTTGAATGGTAAAGTTTGCTTAAAGAAGATAAATGTTCTAATAGTCAAATAACTGATTCACCCCCTCCAGTTATCTTGGTGGACTAATGTTTCTAACACCATCCTCTAACAAGGAACTTATATATCAGTATATTATCTTGTGGGTATCATCCTCACTAGGATTTTCCCTTGGCTAAGGTTTCCCTAGTTAACAAAATAAAGTGTTATGAGTTATCTTTGTGCATAGTTACTATTATTGTTCAACATTATTTTATTACTTTGTTATGTATGATTTAAAGTAAAAAATAATATCTAGTTGGCGACTAAAGTTTGTAGATTATTGATTCACTCCCCCTCTTAGTAATTCCTATTTCTAACAATTGGTATCAAAGCACAGTTACTTTGAAGAGGGTTAATAGCTTGAGTAATATCCCTATGGATATGTAATAGTTGATGAAGAACCTTGAAGAGGCTCTTGAACAAATTTATCTCCTTACTAAAGAAAGAGATAAGTTGAAGGATAGATATGAAGACTTCAAAGTATACATTAGAAAATTGAAAGAAAAGATTGAACATCTCAAATCCAAGCTTGAATCTACTAAATCTAGAACTAGTGATGATGATTATTCAAAGCTATAGACAATATAAAAGATCTTGAAGCATGAATTGAAGATTACAAATCTAAAGTTGACTTTAAGGAATGATCTTAGCAAAGTCAAATTTGATTTAAAGACTAAGAATGTAGATCTTATAGCAAGTCTAGCAAAGAAAACATCTAAATTTGAAACATTGAAAGAAGATCATGAATAACTTCATAAGTACAATACTACTGTGAAAGGTTAATTAACTTAGTATAGGCAGTAGCTTGAGAAGCTTTATTATAGTAGAGAAAAGCTTGATGATTCAATGCCAATATAGACCTAATTATGATAAGACTAGTCTTGGTTATCTAATTAACATGTTTGCAAAGAAACTCGAGATTAGATCAGATCTAAAAGAAAAAGAAAAATCTAATGATAATATTGAATCTAGTCAATCTTATGATAATCCTAAAGAAGTTGGACAAGACAAGGAAGTTGAAATTTTGGATGAACCAAAGCAAGTGGAATCTTCTAAGAAAACTAGGTATGAATTTAGAGGTAAGTGTTTTTCATGTAATGGAATAGGTCATATGAAAAGAGATTGTATAAATAAGTCATTTAATCATATTAAGGACTTTTATTGTTATAATTGTCATGGTATGAGTCATAAAACAATTTATTGTAGGAAACCTAAGTATGATAATGATAGAAGTAGAATATCTAGAAATACTAACCCTGTAGACAAAAGAAGACTTAATGAAAGGACATTGAGAGAAGGAAGACCTTATGAAGATAGAAGATAGATGGTGTGTTATGAGTGTAACAACTTAGGATACATTGCTCAGAATTGTCATGCACCTAATGATAAACAAAATCTTAGAAGTAAAGCACCAATATATCAGTTATGCAACAAATTCAAACATACAACAAAGTATTGTAAAATGGACAAAATATTTGAACATAGAAGGAACACGGGAAGAAAGTTCAGAAATAGAAGAAATGATCGAAATAATGTCAATAATGACAAAAGGAATCATAAGAGGAACAATGGAACTAACAAAGACAATGAAAGGAATGTAGTTAGTGAACTTTGAGAAGAACTCAATGAGGTATTTGTAAAAGTATTGGACATCTCAAAAGAAAAGCTAGATGAGGATGAGGTAGGAAGATCAAAGCCAATCATTGAGTTTGATGCAACTAAGTTGAATTAAGCTTGTTTACAACACCATAATTTGAGAACTTCATGCAAAAATTGAATTAGAGGTAGAAAAGTTGGAAAAAGGTGTATCAAGTTAAGTTTAGATGGTACCTAAGCTCACTTATAATTTGGAGCTTATCTAAATAAGTTATGAAGGAATTAAGAGTTACTGATATTACAGAAAAGGTTAATTCTATAGTAGAAGATGAAAATTATGTTTTTGCAAAGAATTTCATGATAACAGGAGGCTGTAGTAAACCTCAGGTGGCATCTGAATATTAGATAGATGATCTTGAGTAGTTATTAGATTACATAATGTAATTGATAGTTTTTTTTCATGTTTTCTAAGTACACAATTCATGCAAGTTCAAGTTGATGGAATAAATTGAGTACAAAATTGATTTTCACTTCATTGCAAATAAATCCAAAGAAAAGACCACTCAGAAGTGACTTGTCAAGGAGATTTTGAAGCAAACCCTATTTTTGAAAAGAGGTATTTTATCAATTTTCCAGCAAATTTATTCGTTAAAAGTTCATATTTGATATAATCATGGATATGTTAGTAGTACACAATGTCGAGAACAAGGACAAACCTAAGTTGAAGGTTGTTTCTATGAAACCCATAGAAGGAAACCCTAACTCAGCATTGTTAATTACTCCAAAAAATGTAGTATATTTGGAAGATGTAGGAAGTTATCTTAATAGTAAATTTGAATCTATTTGGAGTGAATACATGAACAAGGATATGGAATTAATTTTTAATCATGACATGACTATGAAGCCTAGATTTGAACATTTGAAGCAACTAGACCTATTCAAATATCATTTCTACCATGAATTGGACACATATGAATGGACACAAGTCATCTTAAGTAGGATAGATGATGGGAAACTATGGATGGAAGATAGTGTAATTGATATTTCCACTAACCTTATTCATGAGGTAACTAGTCTAAGTAAGCAAGTAAGTGTACCTATAGGAAAGAAAATGGTAAAAAATAAAGTTGAGAGTTATACCAAAGCACTGTAAAATGGAAAGGCTATGGTGATCAGCCCCATTAAGCAAGATAATGTAAGTTTTCAGAGTAGAATCATTGCCTACTATGTATGTAAAATATCAAAGATTGATGAATTGCCAGCCAGATTCATCTATGCAGTATATAAGATATGTGTAGAGAAGGAACAAGTAAACCTCAGTGAAATTATGAGAATGCAATCACTTGAGAGCCTAAAAAATATCAAAAGGACTAAGAATAATGTGTTTAGATTTTAGTCACTAATCAATCACATTATTTCATGTGCTTAAACGATTTCCATATTTATTGGTCACAGAGAAAATGAGAAGTGATAGATGTACAATGGAGAAGACCACAAAAGTATGTAGAAGACATTCTATAGATAAGATATTGGATAGTGGAAACCTGATGACAAAGTCATTTTAGAATGAAATGAGACAAAGATTTAGAATTGCACCAACAGTTATAGATAGACATAAAGAAGACATTTGTATTATGGTTGATACAAATGATACTTATATTCAAGTAGTAGAACCTTGGGAAATATTTCTTGATCCCCTGGGTTATGAATCAAATGATGATATAGAAATTGGTTATATTGATTTATTGTTAAAATCAGAGAAGGTTAAAGAAGAATACAGATTTGGAACCTATGATGAGATTACCTAGTCAGCTCATTAGGCATCCTTAGAGAAGGAATCTCACAAGAAGATAGAGTCTATTATGAAGAAAGCTTTATTAGAGGCCGGTATGACTGAGAGTGAGTCTAAGGTAGTCAAGAAAACCATAAAGCAAGGAATATTAAATATACAACCTTTGCCAATATCTATTGCAAAGACATCTTTGGAACATAACATTCTATATGAAATAGTGTCTGATGTACAAGTTGGTGAACTTAAGAGAAAATCTGAGAGATCAGTGGAAGCAATGACCACAAAGACAAAAAGGGTCAAGTAACAAGCCATAGGAATAGGCAAGAGACAAAAGACATTGTTGACAATTATCAAATCCAACGATGAAGAAGAAGAAGAAGAACAATAAGTTAAACAAGTAGAGAAAGTAAGAAAGCAATCAAACTTGTCAACCATGGAAGCCGAAGATAGAAAAGATTAACTCAACTATTGCTATTGAGGGTAACTTTGTTCAGATGAACAAATTTTATGACTTGTATAACAATTTTGAAAAAGATCAGATTGATATCTCTACTATGAGATATATTATATAAAATAATATGAAATTGAAGGATATTGAGGGCATAGTAAACTATAAAGTCTATGATAGACTTATATAGGAAGGCTCCAACAAGAGAAGAAGATTTAGAACTTCAGAAGTCTATGCTAAGAACTATTTACAAGATTGATGATGAACACGAGATTATTGATTAATCTTGCACCTTATTTGAGAAATAAAGTAAGACAATTTTTGTTTATGGTGGGTGAGAAAGATAAATTAAGAAGTGAGACTGCATCAACAATAAGTCAAATGTTGATAGAATCTAAGGTAACATCTCCAACAACACCTAGAACTTCAAAAGTCTCTATGAGCAATGAAACTATATAGATAGATTAGACCAATTTTACCATTAACATTGATGATACTTATCCATTTGAAGGCTCCAAACAAAATGAACCTAATATTGAAGATATAGAAGACAAATTGAGGTAAATTGAAGAGGAGAAGAGGTTACTAGAAGAAGAGAAAAAGAAAGTAGAAGAAGCTAAGAAAAAAATGCTCAAGGGAAAAGAAAAGAAAGGAAGAGGAGGAAAAGAAAAGAAAAGAAAAGCAGAAGAAGAACTAAGAAAGAAAACAAAGGAAGACAAGAAGAAGAGATAGAAGACGAAGGGAATAGAAAAAATTAAAGAGGAGGAAAAAGAAAAGAAATAAGAAGAAGAGAGAAAATTAAAAGAGACAGCCAAGAAGTAAAGAGAGGATGACACTAAACCTTCTAGTTCATCTACTCCACTTTCACTTGCCAACTTAGCAAATAATGATGATGATCAAATTGATTTGATCCCATCCTTATCAAAGCTTATTAAGAAGAATAGAACATTGAAGAGCCTACAAAAAGCCTTGACAAAGGTTACTAAGAGACTACATAGTACTTTGGTAGTGTAGCACATAGAAGCATATCCAATATAGAGGGAACAGGAAGTACTGAAGTCATTTGATGAAGAATATACTAACTTGTTAAGTATTGCAGAAGCAAAGGCACAAATTTCACATGATGCTAACTTGTTTAGCATCATTTGCCAAAATATTAAGAATGATTTGATAAGTCTTAATACTTGTATCAAGGAACTTTGGAAGTGTTAAAAAGATGATAAGATGTTGTACATTAAGTGTACTTTACTATAAAAAATGAATAAGGACATTGACAGTTGAATTGAAGGAAAGATGAGTGAGCTAGAGGCTCTATCTAGCTAGATACACCATCCATCTTGTAAAATTGATGATTTTGAAGGACAAGTGGCTAGTATTCACAATGATATTAGGAAATTGGAACTCTAGAAGGAACAAATTTTGAAGAGAGTTTTAGATTTTAGAGAGTCTATTGCTCTGAAAATATCTTTTCTTGAGTAACAGTTGTAGGAATGTGTCAAGGCCAAGGACACCTATTCTAACTTTTTGTACTCAAACCTTAATGCAATTGAGATTGCATCATATGCTTTATATGCAATTCTCACCTCTATTGAACTCACCAAGGAGACATGGACTAAAGGTATGGAAAGCCTAAATTTTTTTTTTAATCATTGCATGAAGATTCTACCGGCTTAAGCAAAAGGACAACATTTTTGACACTAGATGGATAGTTTTTGAACAAATTTTGACATTTTGACCTTTGTCATTAATGTCAAAGGGGGAGAAAATGTATGTGAAAATTGAAAATTAGGAAAAGAAAAGAAAACTATTGTAAAGTATATAGTAAGGTGCAGCATATGTAAGTTGGATAAATGATAGATGTAGTTTTTGTTACTTAGCCAAATTTCCCTATTTTGATGACATCAATGCCAAAGGGGGAGATTGTTGACAATTGGCTAATGGAGATATGTAATTGGTTTCATTTATGGAAACACATGATGTACATGTTTACAAGAAACCTTGGAAATAAAGATACTTAGCTTTTGGTAATTAGAAAATTGTCTATGGGATTTGGTATGCATTAGTTTATTGTTTTGTTTATAACTTGTTGCTGATGTCATGTTATGACTAGTAAAGTTAGATGGAGATAGTATACATGTTGGTGATGACATAAATAACCTTAGAAATTAGTATAGACTGTAGAGAAAAGAGATATTTATGTTTTAAGAAAAACATAACAAAATTGAAGGAATGGATTATTTTGTTTACAAAATAATTACTTGTCCAAGTAGAGCTGACATCCTAGATGTTTACCCTAAGTTGAAAAAGTGTATTATGGTCTTAGATAACCTAGCAATAATTTGGGTAAAGGCATGGTATTTATGAAAAGGACATTTTGTGATAAGAAGTGTGCTATCTTGAAGAAAATATGTTGAGCAATTATTTGTGAAGTTTCGTGAAAGCAATATATGTGAAGTTTTGTGAAATCTATTTTGTGATCCAAGATCAAGTTGAAGATTAGAGATCAATCAAGGAAGAAGTTATAGTACCTACATTTTAGAAGTCTGATTATTTGTTTGGGTAGTGAGCTCTTCTTGTAATTGGAAGTGCATGTTTGAGTAGTGGGCTCATCTTGCATCTATTTTACTACAACTCCTAATAGGGTTGGAATCTCCTAACAGGGATTCAAATTCTCCTAATAGGGTCCATCCTCTAACAAGGAACTTATATATTAGTATATTATCTAGTGGGTATCATCCCCACCAGGGTTTTCCCTTGGCCTTGGTTTCCCTAGATAACAAAATATGGTGTTATGAGTTATCTTTGTGCATGGTTACTGTTACTATTCAGTATTACTTTATTACTTTATTATGTATGGTTTAAAGTAAAAAATATATCTAGTTGGAGACAAAAGTTTGTAGATTACTGATTCACCCCCCCTCTAGTAATCCTTATTTCTAACATCTCCATGCTAGGTAGTAGATCCTTTGGTTCAATGCTCTCTAATTCTTGCTGCAACAACCTCTTTTGCATAGGTATAGTAGCAAAAACATCCCACATAGAGATGTTCACATTTTTCTTCTTCATTTATTCTACCACACTAAATGATGCATTAGGTGCTTTGGTATGACACTTGGGGGCTATATATGTAGGAGGTTGAGATAGAATAACTTGAGGGCCATTCACATCTCTTATGTTATTATTTTGTCTTTGCTATTGAGGAGCATTTGATTGATCATTTGCTACTTGTACATGAGGTATTGCATTTGATGTTGAAGCATAATTAGGAGAAGGAGAGTTATCATCATCAATGGTTCTTCTCTTTGTCCTAGTATTGTGAGCAATGGGATCTTGGTTTATATGACAATGCTCTTCTACTTGATGATTCATGAAGGAACATTCACCTTGTTTTTGTAACTATGAGGCATCTCTGAGTTGGCCTACCTTATGTGATTGTCCTACTACTAGTTCTTCAGTGGTCAAAGCTAAATAAGATTCTGCATTTTGACACATACAATAAGCATGGGAGTAATTGTAGGAGGGACACAAATCTTGATCTTGAGCCATATTGTTTTTAGGGACTAAGGCCCTAGTTTGATTTGCATTTGAAGTAGAAGCATGGCAATTTTGTCTATTTTGATCAAAAGAAGTGTTCCCTTGATTTTGATTTGAAGGCCTACCATTCAAAGGAGTTTGATATTACAATTGAGGATCATTATTAATTTGATCTTTCCACCTCTCTAAAGTCACCACCTTGTTCCTCACCTTCTAAATCACATAGAATCTATCTTTTAATTTCTTATCTTGAATCTGCAACTCTTTTAAAATATCTTGCATTAGAGTCTTCAACTCTCCTAACTCATTAGATGATGTGGAACTCGTAGGGGCTAGAGCAAGGGGTTGTGATGTGGAAGATGTGGGAATAGGGGCTACTATTGGTAGGTGATTTGGCATATCAAGGAAGAAGGGTATAAGAGGCCTAGGAGCTAACTTAACTCCTTGTATCAATATATTCTCTTCTCTTATTGCAATCTCATAAGCATTAGGTAATGCATCCCCTCCCATGGTTTGGACTTTAGTGGCAATGTCATTGTTTAGGGCTTTTAGGTAATGCAAGAAAGCATTATCAGGAGTAGGCTTCACTAGAATTGGTATTCTATCCCATGTCTTTTGGAATCTATAGTTGAAATCAGTCATACATTCATGGGGTGCCCTCTTTATAGTAGTCAACTTCTCTAAGAGTGAAAGATAGTCACTTTTATCTTCAAAATGTTTTCTTCTAACCCATCCCAATCTGTTATAGAGTTATGAGGCAACCCTCTATACCATTGGAGTGCTTTTCCTTTCAAGGATGAGGCTAGAAGCCTAACTTCTATGTCATCTCTAGTTATTCCATGGATGTTGTAGATATTAGATATCTCTTGAATGTGCTCTATAAGGGAAATATAGGTTTCACTAGTAAAATTAGGTATACTTTTTAGGGCTAATACTGGTATGTCATGTCTTTGAGCCAAGAGGAGAGGACTTCCACCATTGAAGGTGGAAAAAGTATGTGCCCTAGGCTATGCCATATGAAATAATGACCTATTCAAATGGGAAGATAGCACCCTAGACTATGATCTATCAATAGGAGTGGAAAGAGATCTTATAGGTGTATGAGTTAGTACTACACTCCTAATTGGTGATAAAGACAAAAAATTTCTCTTCCTTCTAGGGTTTGAAAATGAAAGTTTAGTATATTAGAAATTACTTCTAGAAGATGCCCTTATGTGAGCTTTGGGAATGAAACAAAAAAAACTATGGTCTAAAACTTGATGTAAAAATGGCATCACCAAGTACTTAAAAATGAGCCTCTTGTTAGCCTAAAACATTGAGAGCAATACTATCTTCTCAGCATAAACTTGAAATTCTTCTTTGACACCAATGAACTTGAAATACTCTAATATGAATATCCCACCGAGTGTGTCAAAAATTTTTGTTACAAAAGTTTTCACCCTTTCTTGAATTTTTTACCTAAAGGAAACCTTGTGAAACATGGAAACAACCACCAAGTTGTGGGACTTGAACAACGAGGTTGAGCCTCTAGAGAAGGTCGACTTGCTTTTCTATCAAGGTGCACCTAAGCTACATTTGAAGAGAAAAATGGAAGAAAGAATACATGAAACACTTACTTAATCTATCTTAAGGAGGTGATGCACCAAAATATAGTGTTCAAACTAATCTCTACCCATAAATGCACAGTTGAACTATCATGAAATAAAAATACATAGATTTAGACTTGTTTTAATCTAGCAATCACATGCAGATCAAATAACCAAATGAGTGACACAAGGATGAATATTTTTACTATATATCATTCATAGGCCAAAAGGGATACAGTCATGCAAATTACAGATAACCACAATACATTGATGAGAGGCAAATGAAACTTACACAGTACATCAATGACTGAAAGAGATAACACGAAATGTCATGAAGTTCAAAGCCAAAGGGAATTTATAATAAGTACACCAGAACAATGTGAAAGAATACAGAGGAGGATCCACCATTACAAGGGTTTTGAAATGTGTCTTTATAGCTTAGACATAACCCCTATATTGCTTCATAACTTCATCAATGCATTTAAGAGTGTCAGAGGGTGATTAGATATGATCTAGATAATAGATTTGATTTGGTACATCCTTTCAGGTGAGAAAATCATCAAAACCCTAGCTAGAAGGTGTAATCACCTAAAAATGGTCATCTAGACTATTAACTCCCTTCTCAACATTTTGGCTAAATTAATTAAACCATTTACTTAGACCAAATTGCTAATAATCAATCAATTTGATTATAACCTATAGTTTGACTATGCTATCCTAAGTTCATTATTTGATTAAAAGAAAATGTCCCCTTTTAATTAAATAAAAGACCCCATTCTTATATCCCACTTAAAGTGCACACATAAAGTCCTTTTCCTATTTTGCAATTAAAAGAAACAGTTTTGTGACTTTTGGCTTATATGACAAGTCAACTTATATTCTACTGGTTGACTTGTATGTGCACATGGATCACTCCTCTTTTCAAATTCCACCATTGATCATCCACCATCTTCGTCTTGATCTCTACCATTCGTATGACTTTAAAAGGGAGAAAGCTTTCCCCCTCAAAGGACCCATCTTTTGAGTTTTTTTATGTTGCAGGTTTTCTAACAAGTTTCTTTTGAGCTTTGTAGAGAATTTCTATTTCTTATCTACATTCTCTCATACCATAGAATTTTAGCTTAGATTCATGTTGCAAGTTAGTTGTAGCTTCTATTTTGCAATAATATATCTCACATAGCTTAATATTTGGATTGTAACACTCTCATCCATGCTTATGATAGCTGCACTTTTCATATTCATTCTAGCTTAATATTTATTTGCATTGCATCCTTAAGGAACTCCTTGGGACATTTTCATTCTTGCATCTTGTCTTTGAAACCTCCCATTGCATGGTTTACTAACAAGAAGAGTATCTCTAAGGCTCATCTAAAAGCCTTCTTATTCTTGAAATATACTATCTTGCACTCCATCGATAGGGAGCTCTAAGCTCGCATCCAAGCATTTCAAACTCATGGAATCATTTGGATAGAAGGGTTTAGAGTGGGACACTTTTGAGTGTACATTTTATTGGCATGTTTGGGAGAAAATGATTGGAATAGGAGAGTATGCTCTTCACCCTTGTGGTGAATCAGAAATCTTGACTTCCAAAAGTTGATCCACTCTTTGTGTAATTTAGAATCCTTTAGAGGGCTTGCTCTCAGACAACCTGAGAGGAATGACCCAAGTGGGGACAAGCAGATTACCCGGCTATTCCAACCCACTATAATATCAAGGCTATCAAGGACACAAAACCTTGGTATAAATAACACTTGTCTTACTTAGTGTTATTTCTTGTGAGATTGTGACCATGAGGAGATCACTAGGGAGGAATGCTTAAGGTACTCTTGTATCGTGAGGCTGGTTACTCATCACAAGGTGATATGTCCTATATCAAGAGCAAGAGGAGTGCTATGAACATAAACCTTTTCTAAACACCCTAGGTTAGTAGCTACCCTATTTTTTCGCTCAACTTCTTGGTGCAAGGATTGATCCTGGTGCACTACCTAGATTTGCCCAAGATTTACACTCACCATGTGTGTTCCCTTCGTTGTGCTTATCGCATTTCCATGACAAAGCCAATATCTCTTGTGGGAAACCACTTGGTGTGAGGCAAAGGAGCATCAAGTGTAGGCCAAGTTGTTGAGTAATGAACCATTTCTTTTAGGTAGATATTTCTTGATGTGTTCTCGAATGTGGTATACTTGTGAAAATCTTTTGAACATACACATGACGATAATTCTAGGAATTTATTTTGAGACCTTAGATATGCTTGTATCATGCAAGGTTGCTTTGTCGCTTGATTGATTGTTTGAAGACTACTCCATGTGTCACTATCTTGCTTGGAAAGAAATTGTTTTTGAACATCAAACTTTCTATGCTATCAACTATTGTCAAACTTTGTCAACCAAGTCAAAGCATCAAGTCTTAAAATTTTACTTGTGTTGCTTGCTAAGGGAGTCTCATCATTTGATTTTTATTTTCTATGTCTCTAGTTCTTGAACATGATTAAAGTGGCTCTTTGGTCTTTGTGCTCTTGCTCTTTTTGTCTTCATGGTCTATGTCCACTTGCTAGTTATCCTTTTGCTGAAATGGTTACCTTGATTTCTTGACTGCACTCTTAGGTTAGAAATGTTGTTCACTTGTCACCTCACTTTCTCTATCTCTTTGGCTATTGGCTTCTTGCCTAGCTCTTGACTTGAGTCACTAGTGTCATAAGTAACTTGGATACTTTCTTGACAAGTCACTTTACTCTATCTTTACTACATTGGCAAGTGAATAATCTACCTCTCTAGTTTGGACATCAAGTTATCTTGTGTCACCTTATTAGCTTCCTCTAGTCTCCTTCATGCTTGATTATCTATCTACCACTATGGAATTCAAAGCTTGTGCTACCAAACCTCAACCAAATCTAGATGATTATGATATCCTTCATGTCACTAAAGAGTTTCAAGATCTATATGCAGAATACAAAGAACTAGAAGAGACAAATGATCTTTCTTACCTTCATCTCTCTAAGAACATGACATAAATGAAGTCTAAACTTGAGAAAAGGTTAGAGGAGAAGATTGCATCATTACATGAATCTTCCTTAAGGTCTTTACATGCATGTGAGTCACCTTCTTTGAGGTCATCCTCTTCTTCTAGGTCTACATGCTCTACTTCAAGAAATCAAATGTCTTCATCTTCTAGATCTAAAGACCTCTTTAGAGAACAAGCAAGTGATACCTCCTTTGAGCCTATGCTAAAATTTCATGATGGACCTATCTTTGACCAAGATAATGATGAAGACATGGATGCATACCATTCACTTGATAAATAACAAAAGGATTCTAGACATACTTCTAATATAAATTTTTCTCCCTTGGAAGATTCTTATGATGACACTTTGCAAAAACTTCTTGGCAATAAGATCATCATGTTACCTAAGTCTAGCTCATATGAAAATGCATTCTTGGATATCTATTGTGGTTATCATCAACATAATGAGCATAGTACTTCAGATTGCATTGAGCTAAAACATAAAATCCAAGATCTTATTGATAATGGAATTATTGATACCTCTAATGATTCATGTGATGAGGATACTTTTCTTAAGAAAGATCATATTAATGAACCTATGTCTAGTGATGGTTTCCTTGATACCTCCACTTCTTCCTACACTCATGCATCTCCCAACACTTCAAATCTTTCCAACATGCCTCCATCAAACAAAGAACCTAATGCTTTCCACATTGACTACGTGTATCCTCAAGGGCTACCTCTAAAAGAAACTCAAGCTAACCTTCACTTGGCTGCAAACCTTTTCCATGCTACTAATAATAAAAATCATCAACCTTCATGCACTACTATGCCTACTCCAAGCACTACTCCACTCTCTATTCATTCTCCCTTGTCCTTAGAAGTGACTCCATGTCAAGAGGACTCTCAAAAAGAAAAATCTATAAATGTCAAGAAAGATCAAGATCAAGCACCCTTTCATCTCTTTCAAGACTTTTCCCCTCCATATCCTATAGCTAATCCACCTCCTAAATATGATGAAGACACCACTTCCACTATCTCCCTTGAGCTTTTTGAAAATTATGAGAAAAGTTCTCTTCATATGCTATCCAAAGCTACTTGTCAAGATCAAAGCATCCCCTCATGTTCTACTTCTCCACATCCACTTCAAAATTGTGCTCAAGCTTCAAGTGCTTCTATTAAAAATGTTGTTCCTATCAAAGGTACTCATTAGTCTATTGATGGCTTTGACCATGTTGCTCACTCTAAAGATGTTGATATCCCTTCCCACTATCCCTTTGCATCTTCTAAATCTATCCTCAGTCCTTATCCATCTAAGCTAAAGCATTCAAACCTTACATCCATATTGGGGCCTTATGTTCCTCCATCTCCTACATTCACTCCTAGCTCATTCCCTAGCTCTCCTATAATACCTCAAGATCAACAAAGACACTCATCCTTTCCTTGATGACTTTTCACCCATCTATACATCTAAACCAGTCATACCATCCTTATTCATCCACAAATCCCAAGTCCTTTGGAAGTGAGAATAAACATAAGAATCCATTGAAAAAGAAAGATCACTATGTCCCATCTAATCGACATGTGAATGCTAAGAAGGAGAATGCACAAAAGAGACCGCAAAGGTCCACTATTAAAAAAGCTAAATCAAAGAAAATATGGGTTCCTAAACCCATTATTGAAGAAATGTGTTTTGAAGTATCCAAAGGAAAATCTAAAGCTATATGGATTCCCAAGACTCTTTTAGAAGACTTGAATATTGAAAATACTTCAAAGTTGACATTCAAGCTTCCAAAGGCTTCCATTCCATCTTCTTCCAAAAATCTTCCTAAAAATATTCGAAAGCCTTCCACTCCACTTTTTTCCAAATCTCTTCTACCACCTCATACATGTAAATCTCAAGCTATTTCATCCATGATTCCTCCATTGTTCCAATACCCTTCAAGGTGTGTGTCAATGTTGATCTTGTCCAATATTTTAGCTACCCTCATGAAATCCTCTAAAGCTTACACTTACTTTCGATACATGAACTCTTATCCTCAATATATTCTTCCTACTACCATTTCTCTTTCATCACCCTATCAACATCTTTGAGCATACCTTTCTATGGTCTTGGCTTATCATGACTTATCTTTCCTATAGGAGCACTATCTACATTCAAAAAGTTTGAGCTCTTTCTAAAAATTCAAAAAAAAAGAAAGAAAGAGAAAAAGCAAAAAAAAAAGAACAAGTGAAAATGTGCCTTTGTGAAATCTACCTCTTGTGGCACCTTGGTAGAAAAAGTAGAGATAAATAAATCCATCCTATGGTGAAAATTACTTATTGTGACACCTTGGATAAGTACCATGATGAAAACTTGGAAAATAGGTGTCATGCATAATTCTTCCACCATCCATCTATCCCCTCTTCTCTCTTTGATCTTGACAATGTTAAGCTATCTTTGCATATTGGCTATCTTATCCATGAGATTCTTTATTTGTGATTTCTCATTCCCTCATAGCCTCCATCTTGATCTTTATTTTTATTTCTCTATCCCATCGCTATCCTATCTAGTTGACCACTTGGTCTTGATCATAATAAATGAAACATGGTTCTCATAGGTCTCTTGACATGGCTACTCTTTTGGACTACACACTTCATGCTCTAACTTGTTGGCTTCATTTCTTATCCTACATGCTATCTTTCTCATTACTTCCATTTCTTATCCAAAATATGCTTCATATGACTATTTCACCTCTTTCCCTAGCTTGGGTACTCTTGAGGAGTTAGTTCTTGAGGATCACTTTCACTTGCTTCACATTCCTTTCTTATGCATCTTTTCCTATCCATCGACTTGTTTCTCCATCGTGTCCTATACCTTGCTAGACATTGGGAGAAAATGATGTGATCTTGCTTGAGAACTAGTGATCTCTAAAACCTTCTAAAAAATCCAAAAAATCAGCAACATCGAGAGCAGAAAGGGAAATTTGAACCTAACTGGTTGGGTCCTTACATTATCACAACTGCATTCAGGTCTGGTGCTTATTAGTTGTCTACTCTTGAAGGGGAAGAGCTTGCAGAGCCTATCAACATCCTACATTTGAAGAAGTTCTATGCTTAGAGGCTTGCTGCTCAATTATCTTGTATATATCTATGATCTTGAAAAAAAATCCTAAAAAATCAGGAAAAAGATCCTAAAAAAATGATCATCTTAGTGAAAACCTAGCAATAGGCACTTTGATGTATCACCAAAAAAATTTAGAAAGACAAAAATACAATTTTTTTTGAAAAAAGTCCTTAAAAAAAATCTGTCAAGTGGTGAAAACCTAGAAACAGGCACTACTTGAAACCCTTGCACCTATGTCTATCAGTCTCAATCACCTACTTCGCTACATATTTCTTGGCTTGGAATTGTTTCTTGTCCTTGTCTCGGGGGCATAGCTACTTAGCCTATTGAGGTATTCTTGTGCATTAGGGTTTCTTTGACAACTCACAAAATAATGTTTCTCAACACTTCCCCCACCTTGACATCAGGTGTTTTTTTAACACTTTTTAGATAGTTTACCTATGGTCTTCAATGTTGTGATATTTCTCACTATCATAATCAAATCTTGAAGAAATGGCCAAGTGGCTTGCACACACACACTTTAACACTTGAACAACTGAGCTATGCTGATCTTTATCTACTTTGTGTGTTGTCTATGATGATTTCTTTACTATATGCTCCATCCCTAATAGTCTTTCAAGGATGTCATTGACTAGAAGACTGGGGGCATGGGGCATGCTTTCTTGATTTCTACTTATGGGTATACTTTGTTTGTCTATAGTGTTGTAAGAATTTATGCTTTACCTATTCAACATTTTGACTTATAAATGTATCGTCCTTGATTGTTTCACAAGACCACACCTAGGGTTTATCCTAGTGCTTATGCCTTGATAGGTGCAATCTTGCTAAATTAAACTTAGGAAATCTAATCGCGTAATTATCTTGACTTACATGTCTCTAATGCTTAGATTGGATTTCCACATACCTATTTGATATCGATTATATTCATATCCTCATAATTATACTAGTGATGGTTGTATGATCTCATGATGTCCCTAATAAATGCTCAATGATGAAATTAAGAGTCTAAATGTTATGCACTTCTTGTTGGTAAACCACTTTTTATATTAGCTTGCATTTTAAGTTCATTTTCTAGCTTAGTCTTGCATTCTTGCATATGGGAGGAGCTCTCTCTTCATCTTTTTGCAGACATATTGGCTAACTCCTTTCATATATTTCTTTACTTTCTTCTTTTTCATGTATTTTCACCTTCTTAATCTTTCGCTTCATCTCTTTTCTATCTTATCATCACATTATATAAAGTTTTGACCTCCTAAATAATTTTGACATCCTGGATTCATTTTCGGGATCAAAATCCAAATTTGAGTTCATCTTGATGGTCAAAATTGTCTTTTAAAATTCTACTTTCTTCTAAGCAATTAGCTGACCTTTTGAGGTCTAATCTCCAAATCATCACTAGGGCATCTTCATTTCTTCATGTCTTCATCATTTCCATACTTCATATCTACTTCTATTCAACTTTTCACATCTAAATCACCTTTCTACTCATTTCGACCTAATTTTTATGCTATATCCTTCAAGGTCAACTCTAGTCAAACTGGGGCATTTTATCAATTTCTTATAGTCATTCTTGCATTCTAATCATCTATCTTTCATCTTGGACATTGCTATATTCTAATTTTTTCATGTCTAGCTGATTTTTGCATCCCCTTACCTCATTTCCATTTTGATCCCAAGGGGGCAGAAATACTCTATCACTGATTGCTACAGCTATCTATTTCTTAGGAGAATTTGTTTGATCTTCTCATTTGTTTTCGATCTATCTACTTTGCTAAGTGTTAGCATTCTTCTTGAATTCTGACATCATCTTTTCCTAGTTCTCAGTACTACCACTATCAGGCTGTACATTTAGGACTTGCTATCTTTTTCTACATTTCGTTCTTCAAAATTAGATATCTATATCTATCACCGCCTACTTGGCTTTATATTTTCTTTGACATAATATGCTCCTAGATTGATCACGCATTAGTCAAAGAGGGGAAAATTTAATCACCTAAAAATGGTCATCTAGACTATTAGCTCCCTTCTCAACATTTTGGGTAAATTAATCAAACCAGTTACTTAGACCAAATTGCTAATAATCAATCAATTTGATTATAACCTATAGTTTGACTATGCTATCCTAAGTTCATTATTTGATTAAAAGAACATGTCCCCTTTTAATTAAATAAAAGACCCCATTCTTCTAACCCACTTAAAGTGCACACATAAAGTCCTTTTTCTATTTTGCAATTAAAAGAAAAGGCTTTGTGACTTTTGTCTTAAATGACAAGTCAAATTATATTCTATTGGTTGACTTGTGTGTGCACATGGATCACTCCTCTTTTCAAATTCCATTGTTGATCATCCACCATCTTCATCTTGATCTCTACCATTCGTACGACTTTAAAAGGGAGAGAGCTTTCCCCCTCAAAGGATCCATCTTTTGAGTATTGTTATGTTGCAGGTTTTCTAATAGATTTCTTTGGAGCTTTGTGGAGAACTTCTATTTCTTGTCTACATTATCTCATACCATAGCATTTTAGCTTATATTCATGTTGCATGTTAGTTGTAGCTTCTATTTTGCAATAATCTATCTCACATAGCTTAATATTTGGATTGTAACACTCTCATCCATGCTTAAGATAGTTGCACTTTTCATATTCATTCTAGCTTAATATTTATTTGCATTGCATCCTTGAGGAACTCCTTGGGACATTTGAATTCTTGCATCTTGTCTTTGAAACCTCCCATTGCATGGTTTACTAGCAAGAAGAGTATCTCTAAGGCTCATCTAAGAGCCTTCTTATTCTTCAAATATACTCTCTTGCACTCCATGGATAGGGAGCTCTAAGACGGCATCCAAGCATTTCAAACTCATGGAATCATTTGGATAGAAGGGTTTAGAGTGGGACACTTTTGAGTGTACAAAAGGAACCCTAAAGTGATAGAAATGATGCCATTAAGCACTCTAACTAGGTAGATGGATAACCAAGTGGTGATCGAATGTCCTTTGCATTTTTTTTAGCCCTACATTCATTTTGGGGTGGTTGAAATCAATCATGGAGATTGGATTGTGTAGAGAAAACTAACTTCTTTCATTTCTAGCTTGACAAATTAGATAAGTCAGTAGGTCAATTGGGTCTAGCAACTAGGATGAGACACATGCGCCAATAACATTATTTAATTTCACTAGCTTTCAAGGTCTTCACAAGTTTGATTGCCTTATCACCCTAACCATGCCACATTTTAAAACTTAACCACAACTGCTTCATGAAACCCAAAACTTAACTGCCATGTGACTGTGGTTATTACCTTCCAAACTAGGCCTACTGGGACACATGTCAATCTATCACTATGTCGCAAGGAATAAAGATTGAGAAAATATACATAGTGACAAAGTGATGATTGTGGATCTTAATCCATCTGACCGTCCTAAAAATGTATCGATCTAGTCAACTCATCAACCAATGAGAATGCTACCTTTTACCAACTTGTCTGACACCTTTTCCACCTTGCTTACAACCCATAAAGAAAACATGACCAACATGCCACATATCACACTATCACTTTGTTGCATGAAGTAAAGTTTATGCTTTTTTGGGAAGCGACAAAGCGACAACCTTTGATGTTGTAAGATTTGATGGTGGATGAAAAGACCCATTGATGACTATGCTTACTAAAGGTGAAGGAGCCCATGGTGCTACATGGTGATTTGTCACTTTTTTACTATGATAAAAGGGTCTACAGTTTTTGACTATGACAAAGCGGTGATCGTCAATCCCTTTTGATCTGACAGATAAGAAGATGCGAGCCCACTAAAGTATTAAAATGAAAAATCACTTAAGACTTAGGAAATAAAATGTATAACCAAGGTTTTTAGAAATATATTTTTCCATGCCCTAATATTTGAATATTCAAACATATGAACATTATACTATGTTTGAATTCAAATCCTTCAATTTGGTGAGAGGGAAAATGTAGCTAACAGTAACCACCCATGTCATGTCAGCACTCCACAACTGAATAGGTAGCTTCTCCCAATCCTTCTCCAATTCTAGCTTTATCTCCTTAGAGAAAATAAAAACTTCTTTGTATAGACACATGTACATCAACAAAAAATACTAGAAAAAAGGCTTCTCAACCTTGGCCTTACCAATGCCAATTAGCCCATTATTAATTTCTTCTACAATATATGAAGAAAAAATATGGAACTCATACCATATTGTAGTGTTTGGGAAATAATAAAAACTAGGGATCCCTGGATGTGATCTTGTTCATCCATCGCAAAGAGTCTACATAGGGAGAAGTAAAGTTCATGTGCCCTTGGATTGGACTATTTATTCAATAATGGTTTTGGGGTATTAGTTGTTACTAAGGATAAATGCCCTATCCTCACAAAATGTTCTTGTAGTGGCCCTCTTCTTAGGTATACCCTCTAAGCATCATACTGTGCTTGTAAGTCGTCTAAGTTAATATTTTAATGTAATGTATGGTTAGGGTTTAACATGAAAACCTCCATAATTACCTCAGGTATAACCCTAAAAGGTATTCCCCTACATGATTCCTCACCACTCCCAACACTGGATCATACCTCTTAGTTATCATTGTCAATAAATCATCATCAAAGAAAATGTCTGGGATAACCAACTTCCCAATATCAAACTTCCAAACATTGCTTAATGGAGTGTCATGTTTCCTTTCTAAACACCATTTCCTAAATAACTAGTTAGGGTTCTTTGGGACTAATTCTTTCCCTTTGGCTATTTCATTAGTGGGAAAGGACAATTGTTCTAGAAGGTCATCATGCACATTCATATATTGGTAGTCCATTGATGCAATAGTACATAATGGAAGTCTCAAATGGATAGTTTAAGTAGGCGGAGTGGAATCCTTTGATACCCAACAAGAGGGTCCAATAACAAGACACTTATCATAAGCATCCAAAATAGACTTGAAACAAGTTATTACAACCCCAAGAAGGTAGGGAACCTAATCACTAGGTTTACCAAAGTCCAAAACACCCAATATGTAAGGATTTTCCAAAAGGCATATTAAGGGAACATACCCCCAAACTCCAATCAAGTGAGAAAAATGACCATGTATTGCAATAAAAAACACCCCTCTAGCCTATTAAGGTCTGTCTACAAAGTCAAGATGGTTCTTTTGGTTTTAAACAACCCTAATGCAAAGTTACAACATATTGCCATTGCTAGGCTAGCAGCCCTTCCATACTGAAAATTGATCATAATATGGAATAATACCACATGAAGGCCAAGTTTAGATTGAGATTTAGACACCTTTTCTAGACATATAAAACATTTCCAAACCTCACTAATTGAAGTTGATTGCAAACCCTTGCTATAGCAGCGTCTAGAATGTGTTGGTAGGCCTAATTAGGTCATTGTTGCATTGTAAATGCCTCTTCACACATGAAAAATTGCAAAATTAATATTGGAACATGTTGAGGCATATAAAAAAAAAGACTAATTCCAAAGTTATAGACCTTGGAACACTCCCAAAAAAAAGTTATGATGACTATGTTAAAGTGCTAAAAGGTGCATATCTCCATACACCTAAGGTATGGTGGAAAAATTCATTCCTTTCTTGGTCATCTCTAAAACCTAAAAAATCTTAAATTAAATTTATAGGGCTTTTATTCCACCAAGGGGCATCAAATTCTTATGGTGGAAAGTGCCAAAACAACAAGGCCCTAGGTGAAACCCTTGTTTTAAGCCTGAATTCTAGGCACTTTCAGCAAAATTGGAATAACTTGCAAACTATAGATGATCAAAACATGAAACCAAATGAATATGAAAGCTAATCCAAACCTCTAACTTTTGGAGTCACTAACACATGCTCATACATCTATAAAATTCCGTACAACACCATAAAACTCTTGAATTTATAGGAAAAATAGATTATTTTATTGATCCTTTGCCAAAACAAGTACATATCCCTATCACCCACCTATAAGGGCTATATATAGGGTGATAAAATAGTTACGTGGTTGGTTTAAACCAACTAGATTTTTAGAGGAAGGTTTTTCAAGTTTTAAACAACTTTTTGAAAAGTTGCTCAAATTTGTGTAACAACTTTTTGAGCAACTTTGCCATATTTTGCAATAAAGCATATTTAGTGACCAAAATTGGTCCTTGGCTTATTTTTATGATTCCTAATGGATAAAAAAATGAAAAACATGAACAAAGCATGCAAATACCTATGCCTAGGATATGGGATCATGAATTGACTAATAGTCAACCAAGGGCTTATAAAATGCCAATCCGAGGACTATGATCTTATAATGAGATCCAATATAAAATCTATTATTCATAAGCATGGTTAGAGTCCCTAATGACCTTAGTGAAAACTCCTTGATTTCTTGTTGATGGTGGAGTAGGTGCTCCTACACCATCCACCTTCCTAGAGAAATCTCTTCATGGAGGCATCTTATTGATAAAATTCAACTTAGACTGCAATTTCTTAGATAATTAGAATTTTTATTTACTTTCCCACAAATTTCTTCTTTCAACTGAAAACTCAATTCACAAAAATTCATAGTTTGAGAAAATAATACTCTAAGCTTTGGTTATTTGTACTTGAATTCTCTTTCACTTTGTGACTATTACACATTGAATTGTAATTTTTACACAAATTTCTTTCGTACAAATTTTCCTTGATTCACCATCAATGCTCCAACAGTCAAACTAAGAATGTTCCAAAATTTTGAAATTTGGCCATTGATTTGGGCACAATTAGATGGTCTTATTTTAAAACTTAATGACTACATTACCCTTTTGGCAAGTTGGACATGTGTCAAAACCTTTCTCTCTCACTTTGGCTAAATATTGTGCACTTAAATATAGTTTAAGTAGGTGGAGTGGAATCCTTCAATACCCAATACGAGGGTCCAATAACAAGACACTTATCATAAGCATCCAAAATGGACTTGAAACAAGTTATTACAACCCCAAGAAGGTAGGGAACCTAATCACTAGGTTTACCAAAGTCCAAAACACCCAATATGTAAGGATTCTCCAAAAGGCATATTAAGGGAACATACCCCCAAACTCCAATCAAGTGAGAAAAATGACCATGTATTGCAATAAAAAAAACCCCTCTAGCCTATTAAGGTCTGTCTACAATAGTCAAGATGGTTCTTTTGGTTTAAACAACCCTAATGCAAAGTTACAACATATTGCCATTGCTAGGCTAGCAACCCTTCCATACTGAAAATTGATCATAATATGGAATAATACCACATGAAGGCCAAGTTTATATTGAGATTTAGACACCCTTTCTAGACATATAAAACATTGCCAAACCTCACTGACTGAAGTTGATTGCAAACCCTTGTTGTAGCAGCGTCTAGAATGTGTTGGTAGGCCTAATTAGGTCATTGTTGCATTGTAAATGCCTCTTCAAACATGAAAAATTGCAAAATCAATATTGGAACATGTTGAGGCATATAAAAAAAAAGACTAATTCCAAAGTTATAGAACTTGGAACACTCCCCAAAAAAAGTTATGATGACTATGTTAAAGTGTTGAAAGGTGCATATCTCCATACACCTAAGGTATGGTGGAAAAATTCATTCCTTTCTTGGTCATCTCTAAAACCTAAAAAATCTTAAAGTAAATTTATAGGGCTTGTATTCCACCAAGGGGCATCAAATTCTTATGGTGGAAAGTGCCAAAACAACAAGGCCCTAGGTGAAACCCTTGCTTTAAGCCTGAATTCTAGGCACTTTTAGCAAAATTGGAATAACTTGCAAATTATAGATGATCAAAACATGAAACCAAATGCATATGAAATCTAATTCAAACCTCTAACTTTTGGAGTCACTAACACATGCTCATACATCTGTAAAAGTCTGTACAACACCATAAAACTCTTGAATTTGTAGGAAAAATAGATTATTTTATTGATCCTTTGGGAAAACAAGTACATCTCCCTATCACCCACCTATAAGGGCTATATATAGGGTGATACAATAGTTACATGGTTGGTTTAAACCAACTAGATGTTTAGAGGAAGGTTTTTCAAGTTTTAAACAACTTTTTGAAAAGTTGCTCAAATTTGTGTAACAACTTTTTGAGCAACTTTGCCATATTTTTCAATAAAGCATATTTAGTGACCAAAATTGGTCCTTGGCTTATTTTTATGATTCCTAATGGATAAAAAAATGAAAAACATGAACAAAGCATTCAAATACCTATGCCTAGGATATGGGATCATGAATTGACTGATAGTCAGCCAAGGGCTTATAAAATGCCAATCCTAGGACTATGATCTTATAATGAGATCTAATATAAAATCTATTATTCCTAAGCATGGTTAGAGGCCCTAATTACCTTAGTGAAAACTCCTTGATTTCTTGTTGATGGTGGAGTAGGTGCTCCTGCACCATCCACCTTCCTAGAGAAATCTCTTCATGGAGGCATCTTATTGATAAAATTCAACTTAGACTACAATTTCTTAGATAATTAGAATTTTTATTTACTTTCCCACAAATTTCTTCTTTCAACTGAAAACTCAATTCACAAAAATTCACAGTTTGAGAAAATCATACTCTAAGCTTTGGTTATTTGTACTTGAATTCTCTTTCCCTTTGTGACTATTACACATTGAATTGTAATTTTTACACAAATTTCTTTCGTACAAATTTTTCTTGATTCACCATCAATGCTCCAACAGTCAAACTAAGAATGTTCCAAAAAATTGAAATTTGGCCATTGATTTGGGCACAATTAGATGGTCTTATTTTAAAACTTAATGACTACATTACCCTTTTGGCAAGTTGGACATGTGTCAAAACCTTTCTCTCTCACTTTGGCTAAATATTGTGCACTTTGAAAATGTGAGAAAGTGATGAACATTGATAATTTCAAATCCTACAATTACAAAAGATCCTAGCTATCATTACAATTCCTTTTAAGACTTTGGGCCCACTAAGACACATATCAACATATCACTTTCTCACTTTGGTTAAAAACCATGCATCTTCATTTTGTAAGATAGTGACATCCATCAATCCTCATCAATTAGATGATTAAGATATTTTCCTGTGATAGTATGCATGCTATGGCTCACATGGCTATGTTGTGGCTTGTCACATTCTCACTTTGGTTAAAATTTGAACAACTTCATAATGTGAAAATGTGATGGCCATGAATCAACTCAAGATTTGATGGCTTTTTTTAAATGAATTCCTTTTGTTACAGTCAACATCTACAACCAATCACAACATGCTACTTGGACAATTGTGTTGACAACATCCTTTTGTAGCTCACAACTCAATCTAGTCCCACAAGTTCCATGCGTCAGTATGTCACTTTCTTGCTTTGGAAAAACTATGAGTACTTCTATTATGCAAGAAAGCAACAATCATTGATCTTCATCTAATCAATAGCTCCAAAAGTAACTCACTAAAAGGATTTTGAACAAAGAAAAATAATGAGTGTGCTTTACATGAAAATACTTTAGGTTAGAAAAGAGTTACGTGCTAGGGTAAAATGAAATTTTGTAATTTTTTAAAAATATTGCAAGAAAACCTTATAATAATAAATATTTTAAAGGGTATAAGGGATCTATTTAAAATCTCCCATGTAAATTCAAGAATATGATCAATGTTAATAATTTTCAAAAGGAACCTAGGCTACAACTGATATTGGGGAAAAATAATTAGGGGTTTTCTAGGGCATGATTCGTCAAGAAAATGCAAACCCTAACCACAAAAGGATAACTAGATTTTTTCACAACAAATTTTAAGGGATTTTACCATGTTGAAAACTAGGCCAACACAACTATTGTAAGGTGAATTCATACATTTATTTTACTTTCATGCTATTTCATTTACTTCAATTCAAGGTTAATTCCTAAACCAAGCTCTGACAAAGGTGAAACCCTATCAACAAAAAAACCTTTTTTTATTGTAGGTTGTAGATATCAAATTGACATACATGGTGCAAATTTTGGTACTACTTATAGTGTTCTTTAGGACTACAAAACCAAAATTAGTGTCACACATAGTTAATTAGAGGCACACTAAACCATTGATGCTCTATTTCACTCATGTATATCTAGTTCACCTCTAACAAATTGCTGAAAGATTTTTGGGTTTTGTCTCATGCTCAAATTCAAGCCTAGATCCAAAAGTTTCCATTCATTGTGATCATAACAACAAGCATTAAAAAAATTTAAATGTATATTATTTTCCTTATTTTTCATTTCAACACATTAAAAAATATCTAGCTCTATTTTCTTACAGTTATATAGGGTTTTCAAGGACTTGGATACCTTTCCCCTATTCCCTAGATCTAGTTTGCATTATTGCTCCATTTTTATTTTGGTAGTACCAATATCTCTAGACTAGTTCTCTAGAATTAGGACTAAAAAGACTCTTTTCCTTGAATTCCCTCCCTCTATATGCATATATGTATATGTGAGTGTGTGGTTATGTGATGAACTTTTCATTCTATCCTTGATTCAAATTTTCTATGACCACATTTATTTGTGAGCCCGACTTATTACATTTCTACTTCTTCTTTAGTGTTAGATCTTTGTATTCTCTTGAATTATCTTGTGATATCTCTTTTCATGCTTTATATCTTGCTTTATATCAGATTGGATTTGAGTTCATATTATAAATTTAGATCTCTTTGTGTCTTCTTTCCTTGTTTTGTGTATGAACTTTACTTATTTTAGTCCTACTTATACCATTCATATTTGGAGAAGTCATAGATTCATGGCTCTCTTTGATCTTGATTCCTCTTCTCATCGTGGAAACCTTAGTGACCCTATGGTTTCTCATGATCATAATCCTTCCATGGAGCACAACTCTTCCCACTCATCTCATGATGAGGATGAAGCTTTTAGGGTTCCTCTTGAACAAGTTGACAAACTTGTTACTGAGATTGATAAATGCACGATTGGATTTTACAAGAAAACCACAATACTGAGACTATAGCTACTTTTTATTCTCTAAAGAAAATGATATGTAATAATGAACATGGTTTTAATCCTTGGCATGTTCTTACTCAACGTGTCCATACTTGCATTAATCATTTGACTCAAGTTTCTTCTGAAGTGGGGATGGCTCTGTCTATTTCTACTCTTGAACATGTTTTTCTTGTTTATGTACCTATTTATAACATTTATACCCATGTTACTCTAATTTTTACTACTTCTATTTAGGAATCTAATCCTCTTAGTATTCTTCCTCTTCCTTCTTTTCCTATGAGTGTTATGCCTATGTCATTGTTGACTTCATAGCCTTGCATTCCTTTCACTTATCCTAATGAGATTCCTAGTGTTCTACTCGTAGTTTCTTCTATTCAAGATATTCCATACACCCTTCCTAGTGTGTCTAATGTTCATGTGCCACTTGTTTCTTCTAATCATTCTACTATTCATAGTCTAGCTCAAACAATGTCTTCTTTACAACAACAACTTGCTTCTTTCACTCAATCTAAGTTTAATGTTCCTACATGTGATATGAGTAGTCCTTTTTATTTTTACATCATCCATACCAATTCTCCTTAACAAGATAATATGCCTTACCTTGACACTTATAATGGTAAAGGTGATCATGGGACACATCTCAGGAGCTTCCAATTTCTATGTAGTGACTATGTTCATGACCATACAATTTTGGCTAAGTTGTTTTCTTGCACTTTCCATGAAAAATATTTGCAATGGTATTGTTCTTTGGAAACTTATTCTATTGATTCTTTTCATAAACTTACTAATTCCTTTATATATTAGTTTTAGAATAATATTGGTGCTTTTTTTTCTTTGACTCATTTGGTGCATTGAAAATAAGGTCCTAAAGAGAAATTGACTAATTTTTTTGGCATATTTAAGCATTTGCATCCTCAGATTTCTTATCATGTACTTGATCTTGATATTCAACATATGTTTATTTCAAATTTACAAAAATACATTAGAGATCAGATTTTTCTTTCTAATTTCACTTTTTTTTCATAACTTTGTGCAACACTTCATCATTATCAATTACAAGTGAGGCAATTTGAGAGCACCACTCTAATGGCTCATGTACCTATTGGTAAGAGTGATGTTGCACCTAATCCTAATGAATTTTAGAAAACTAACAACTACATCGAGATTAACAAAGCCATGAATAAAGTGGATGATCAAGTAGTTGCTACATCTCAAGGTGCTACTACCTTTTTGCTCTATTTTAAAGATGAATCATGAGTTTACACCTCTTTCTGAGTCTTTGCATTCTATTATGAGTGGGTTTCTTAGTGCTAATTCTATTACACTTCTATTAAATCACTTCTTCCTTTTACTACAATAATTTTGTACTTTAATCCTAAATATTTTTAGTCAATTTTATCACTGTCCTAGACATGATATTGAGGCCAATTATTGTGTAAAACATAAGATTCAAGATTTGATCGATTCTAATGCATTATTAATTGATATTCATGATAATATAAATAAATTTGTGGCATGTTCTATATAAAATATTCAAATCTATACTGATCCTTTACCTCAACACACTACTAATACTATTGTTCAACATCATTCTTCTTCTTCTTCACCCCTTGAAGTGAATATTGCTTATGATACCTTACAATGAGAGAATGGTAATGTTGTTAATTTTGTGTAACATATAGTTCAACCTCCACCTCCATCTAAGGAAGACATTCCCTTGACATCTAATTCTCAACCTCAACCTAAACCTAAATCTAATTGTAAACATTCTAGAGCCCTTTGTATATCATTCACTAATGTTGATAAGTTCAAGGCTCCTAATGGTTCTCTCTATATTACTACTCATATTTCTAAATATCCTTCTTATGGGTGTCTTGTTGATCCTACTTCTATGGTTAATATCATTACTTAGTAAAATTTATATGATAAGAAGAAGCATCATGATTTTTATGACTCAAATGACACTTGGATTTAAAGTTGTAATGGTTTCTTATATCCTCCTCAAGGTTCCATTTCTTTTCCTATTGAGCTCTATCATAAAGTGGTGAATAGTACCTTTTTTGTCATTCCTACTTCCAATTAGTTCCAAGTAAAGCTTGTTTAACCTTAATTGATTGTCATGGAAGCTATTGCTTTCCATGTTCATCAATGAAATAAATTTCCTTGTGATGGTGAGATTAAGACAACCAATCATAGTCTTTATCATCCTTCTAGACCTCAAAATTTTTCTACTCTAGATTTCTTTTGGCCTTCTATTCCAAGTACTCCTCGTACTCATTTGGATTATATTTTTTTCACTTATCAAGCTCATAAATGTTGAAATATTTATTTTTTAAGTATGCCTAGGGATATTTCTCATGGTCTTTTATCTATACCTTTTGCGCATATTTCTTTTTATTTTTCTATTTCTAATGGTCAACCACTTGCTGCATCTACTGCTCCTCCTAGTGTGATTCCTTCTTCTACTATAGATCCTTATCCTAGTTGATCCTCCTAGTGTGGTTACTCCTACCTCTCAATCTTCTATTTTTCCTCCTCTTGTGCCATCAAAATATAAGGAACCTATGGTTATGGATCTACCTTCATCTTCTCAAAAAATCTCTAATAAAACTAATAAGTGTAACTAACATGCTCGTGAATGTCAAAAGAACCTTCAAGCTCATGCTAAAGCTCATATGAATGCTTCTCATCAGCCCATGTCTATAGAGGAAGTTAGTCATGAAATGTAGATTCATGTTTTGGATTCTATTGCTATTAATTTAAATGAAGATACTTTAGATGATGATGAGCATGAGATTATTGATCTTAATGTTTATTTACTTATTATGATTTCTATGAAGCTTAAACTTACATTTACACCTGAACATAGTGACTCTTTTGAGAGGCCTTCTTTGGATTTAGCTATTTTTCCTATTGTATTGGATATAAATCCTCTTGCAAGTTATCCAAGTTCTCTTTTTACTATTGACTGAGATAGGGGGAGAGGGGAACATGCTTGAAGTGAGTGTTCTAGTGTAGTAAATTCTTGTGTGTTTTCTTTTTGTTATGCACTTCCCTTGTATCATGATTATTTAATATTTTTTTAGATTTATTTAGATGAACCTTGTTTCTCCATTGGCTCAAGGTGATAAAGGAATTGAAAACATTTTACTATTCTTATATTATTATGTCTTTTATCTCTCATTTTATGTTATGTTTTACATGTGCTATTGCTCATACTTGTATCCTTGTGTTGTCTTTTTGGATTTGTGACATAGTAGTGCCAATTCTTTCAGTCTCTATGACAATGGTCCAAAAAGATTCCTTCATAACTCTTACATGTCTTTCTTCCATTGTGTTGTAGTTCTACTTCCTTTGGAGGATGATGATATTTTATACTTGATATAACATTTACATGTTATCATATGATCTTACTAACACCAAATTTAGTAGATCCGTTTTGTTCCTTTGCATGTTATGTTATTATTACCCTTGATTTGTCTTCTTCTAGGGGTATCTCATAGTGGAAATTTCTTTTAATGATTGTACGTATAATTTGATAAAGTCATTTCTCATGTTACATTGTTAGTAATGACTTTAACATGGGGCACATGCTCTGCTCATTTTTGCATTCCATTTATGGGTAGTAAATATAGTTTCTAAGTATAGCCTGGGGTAATTTAGCCCTAGTTTCTTAGTTTTCTTCCTAAGTTATCCTCAAATAAATGCATTACTACTTAATCCTCTTAATCAATGCACACATCTTATGAATCCCTTTAGGGTCCATTTGGTTCATGGAAGGTGACATTAATTAAAATTTTCAAAATCTAGATTTGAAATTTTTTGCTTATGTTTCAAAATTGGAAAAATGGAATTAGAATACCAGACTTCTAATTTTGTCTCAAAACTAGGTTTTTAGACTTCCTACTAGCAAGTAGGAATTGAAAATCAAAACCTAGTTATGCTTTTTGAGGAGTGTAAAAATAATAGATTGGACAACTTTTTGGAGTCTTCTTGCAACACCAAGCTTACACATAAAAATGTGCCTTCCCACTCATCTTCCAAGTGAAACAAATGCAACAAGTAAAATCCAAAAATAAGAATGAAGACTTTCAAAACCTTAATTTTCCTAAATTGAGAATTGTAGAAATCTCAATTTTTACAATTCCATGAACCAAATGGACCCTTATGGATTACGCACAATCCTAAAGAATGGATTCTTTTTGCACTAATTCAATACAAGAAGTGAGCATCTTTAACGTTGGGTCTCTCCTTTCTTGACATGAAAATATGCTAAATCTCATTTGTGGGTAATGTATAATTTTTTTGTAAGTCTCATACATGAGTAACAGAGTCTTACTAGACCTTTTCATGGTGATACGAAGAAAGTTGATTTATGGGTGGGCCTTCTGATGGGTTCACCAACAAGTTACCACCATGTTAGACTATTTTAATGTCACCTTTTACAATATTTCTCTTGAGTGATACATAGTAGGATGGAAACTCTACTAGGTGAGACAATCACTCCTCTCTTATTTCTTTTTAGTCAATAATTTATTTCTTATTATGATTTGGGAGTTAGCAAAGTCTTAATCCCTTGGGGGCTTGATGAATTCTTTATCTCCTTGATTTTAATAAGAATATTTTATGTTTTGTGCTCTACTCTACCAAGAGTTTGGATTAATTCCATGTTCTTGCTAAAATGGGGGCTAACTGTACTATTTTTAAATTAGACATAGTCAAATTTAATGAAAGATCATCAATCTCCATGTATCTTTTATTCCATCCCTTTTTTGTCCTTTCTCCTAACTAGAATCAGGGTAAAACCTAATAGACCCTCTTTAAAAATCTTATATCCATAGCATTAAGCTCAAGGTAGGACCTATCCTCCTAAGTCCTTCCTTTCATTCATCTATCTAATTAGAATCTACTCCTCACATCATAACAACTATATCTCATACTCTACACCTAATTCTAGAGATCTTGAACTTGTTTTGGGATCTTGAATGTTCTAGGACCTAGTTTTTAGGGGTGCAATGTGCCCCTAATTGGGACCTATTTTGGGTCTCCTCTTTGGGTCTCGTGTCCAAATTCATTTGGGGTGTTAATTTCTAGGTAGGTTAGCCTACATAATTAGTCAATTCTAAGATCTATATAAACGCTTCCATTTTCTCCATTTATTATTCATGGTTCATATCTACAAGCAATCTAGCATTCAAGTTGTAAAACTTTCAAGTAGCATTCATTCAAGAATTCCTCCATTGAAGACCAAGGATTCAATAATTCAAGGAATTAAAGGAGTTTATCTTCAATATCTTCTTCAATCCATTCAAGATCCTTTATTAGATCTTCTACATCCATTCAACTTCATCTTCTTGATCCACATCAATTGGTGAAGCAAACACATTGCATTTGATTTGAGAGATCTGACTATACTAAGGTGAATTCATACATTTACTTTATGTTCATGCTATTTCAATTATTTAAATTAAAGGTTGATTCCTAAACTGAGGTTTGACCAAGGCAAACCCCCCCATTAAGTATAAAAAGCATTTTTTTAAATTGTTGGTTGTGAATATCAAATTGATTGACATGTCACAGATAAGGGTACCCTTTTTAGTTTTCTTTAGAATTATGAAATTAGAATCAATGTCACATATAGTCAATCAAGGATGCACTACAGCCTTTATGCTCCATTTTTTCCCTAAATATTTAGATCGCCCCTAATAGATTGCCAATTTTTTTTTAAAAAAATTTGTTTTTTTCATTGTGCAGTTTAAAGCCTAGATCGGATGGTACCCATTCATTCTGATAAGAAGAACAAGCATTAAAAATATGTTAAAGGTGTGTTATTTACCTTCTTTATCCTTTCAACAAATTTACACATATCTATCTCTAGTTTCTTACATTCATCTATGGTTTTCAAGGACTTGGGTACCTTTCCCCTATTCTTCTTCGAACTAGTTTGCATTATTTCTCCTTACTTTTTTGGTTAGCACTAATCTCTCTAGACCTATTTCTAGAGAATAGGGATTAAAAAGACTCCTTGCCTTGACTTACCTCCCTCTATATGCATATATGTATATGTGAGTGTGTGATTATGGGATGAAATTAGGCTTATATCCTTGATTCAAATTTCTCCCCACCACACTATGTTTTTATACATTGTGTCTATTTTTCAGTGATGATTGAATTGTGAAAATGGCATAAATCACATGTTGCAATTTTGTATAGATTAAGAACATTTAAATAGATGGAACTATGAATTATTATTATGTTAAGATGTAACACTTGTTTTTCTTAAAATTTCTTTTGAAATATCATAGTGACAAAATGAGCTTGAGGGCCTAGGTTACATATATGGGAAAAGTGGATCTACTAATATTTCTAGGTGATTGGTGAACATACCTAGATGACTTACTTAAATTATGCATATCACATGATTGATGGTATTCTACTTGTATGATGTACTTATTGTTTCATGTCTCACATGCAGTTCAACATTTTCTTTGATGCTCATTGAGGTATGATACTTTAGATTTATGTTTGATGTAATCATATGGTGGAACAAAGTTCGAGGTGTAGGTAAAATTCTTAAATGTATTCATTTATGGTATAGTCATCTGATGACATATTGTACTTGATAGTTTGATCGATAATTAAGTTATAAAATATAATAATAATTATATCTATCATTTTGACATGTAGGTCGAAAACCATTAGAAAGTTACATAATAAATTAGAAGACATTTTATTTATTAGTTGACTTGACTATATGTAGTCAAATTTTGACTATGACTTGACACTACTTTTTTTCTCTTTATGGTTTTTAGCCTATTTGGAAAGTATATGGTAATGAAGTCTTCTTGTGAGAATGAAAAAGGGCATGTATAAATCCCTCTTTTATCTATTTTTGAGAATATTTTGCATTGGTCCTATGTATATGTCATGATCCACCTTGTGCAACTCTAATTTTAACCTATTCATTGACACATTTAACTCAATCAACCTAGTCGATGAGCATCGATCGATATACATGAGCATCTTGGGTGTAAGAGAAATTTTACATCACCCAAAAATATTTCATTTTAGTTTTTTGAATAAGGGTCATCCTAATGGAGAGTTGTTGTATTTGGAGGCTTACTACTCAGTAAGTCAGTCATACAAGCTTAGAATGTCCTAATTTTAGAGGTGGAGGTTCATCCTAGTCATATTAGCCTACTAGTTGAGGCTCATTGCTATATCATAAGTATCAGTGAAATTATTGTGGATTTTTGGTATAAAAACTTTGGGTTTAGTTTTGAAGGCCTAAATGTGCCCGAATGAGGCCCAAAAACTTGACAGATGGGTGCTTGCACAAATCCAAGCCAACAGGTCAGGAGTTGAGGATTTTGAAAAGTGGTTATAATAGCCAATCAAGGAAATGGTTCAAAAGTTTTGGCCTTCTAACATTGAAATGAAAAAAACTTCCAAAAAAACTATCAAAGTTGTATTTGGTCAACCCTATATGTATTGTTAGGGTCTGTTATCCCTAGGTATTAAGTTTGAGTGTCTAGAACCTTCTCGGGCAACATAAATTGTCTATTTAAGAAATATTCATACATTATCTAGGACAACTCTTGTTGATAGTTCACAACTTTGACTTGCAGATTATTATAATGAAGGCACCCATGTTGGAATCTACAAGTGGGAAGATTTACTTCTAAGAAGGGTGTGAATCAGAAGTAAAAGTATTTAACCTCTAAAACTTTTAATTAATATCATACACGTGCATCTAACATTTCTAATAAACATGAAAGTAAAGACATGCATGAAAATAGATAACACAAGATTTGGTCACCCAAAAATCCTCTTAAATGAGAAGGTAAAATTGGTGTGGGGATGACACCCACAAATTATCACTACAACAATATGTAACTGGTTAAGATTACAAAGTTTGACCACTTCCAATGGTTTGCCTTGTGAAAGGCCTACCCTATTAAAGGCTTTACATCCTGTTAAAAGTGAGTTGTCTAAAGGATTTACAAACACTCACTTGGAATGTTACCCTATTAAAGGATTTACAACCCTTTTAAGGATCTAGAATATAGTTGTTAAGGCAACCTATCATCATAGGATTTCCATTCTCCTAATACAATTGTTAGAGAGAGCAATAGAATGACTTGATTTGATGACTTACAATCTTCACTTGCTGATTTTAGATCCTTGTTCTACTCAATTTTATCTAGTCCTTCCTAATTTGATAACTCTTTGTTTATTGTGTTGATGCTCTATTCTGATCAACTTGATTCTATAGTCTTACTCTTCCTCTAAGTCCTTACACCCCTTTTGTACTTCCTTCAAAACTTTGCTCTCTTGATTCCTCAATACTAAATTATGTGGTTTCAACCTCCTTATAAAGGCTTCAAGGACTTAGGGTTAGGTATGAATCTAAGATTGATATTCATCCATCTTTTCCTGTTCAAATCTTTACACGTTTCCTATTGATTGCATGTTTTCTCCATTTTTTTGATTGGTTGCATGTTGATTACATAGGTAATGTAAAAAATTTGATCTTATCTTTTAGATCCTTCGAGATTCATCTTGAGTCATCTCAAAAATGGTTTACATATAATTTTGTGAAGGCACAAACTCTTATGTTGATTCTATGTTACTCAGCACTTACTGTTTACTAATGCTTGGCACATATAGATTATGTCTTGCTCGACTCCTATAGTAACTCTATCTTGCTTGACATCTATACTTTTCCTAGCACCTATAGCGACTCAACACTTGAAACTTGTTCGACACCTATTGAATTTCTAGCTCGGCACATATTGTATCTCAACATCTATATCATACTCAACATCAACTTAGAAATTGGTTAACTATGTTGACACTCAATTGTCAAAACCAATCTAAGACAAACAATCTCCCCCTTTGACATGAGTGTCAAAAACACCTAACAAAACATTATCAATCACTCTATGAGTATAATACACATCCTATTTGAAATATGTACAAAACTTCAAAAAAAAATTCAAAATTTTTGTAGAATACTATATACCTCAAAAACTTGTAACTCCCCATGAGCTAATGTGCCATTTCTGTATCCAAAATTCCTTATGCTGAATTTGTCTCATGATGTACTCTTTATCTCTACCTTGTCATGTCTTCCCATGTCTACTCTATTTTTGTTTGCTCTATTTCTGCTCCCCCTTTCACACATTTCCTTGCAGTTTTTATATCTTTTTGGCTTTATTTTCTTAATTCTCCTCAAAACTCAAAATTTTATTATCTTCCCCTTTGGGTATCTGCCCCTTTATTATCTACCTCAAAATGTATTTCTCCCTAATTATTATATCTCCCACTTTTTGACACTTATGTCAAAGGGTCCTAAGAATGAATTGAATACTTAGCCAAAAAAGATTTATTTATGTCCATGATAATCTTCAAAACAACATCCCAATTGTCTAATGCAATTTCTAGTGCTTTATGTTGGATGGCTATCTCTGCTGCAAGGTGTACTAGGCCTTCCAATGTACAAAGATTGGGATCTTTCTTGAAAATATTTTTTGCATATGCCATTTTTTTATGCAAAACTTCCATGTGCGGGGTTATTGTAGACTGTATCTATATTAATTTAGCCTTGGTATTAGCCTTATCTACTGTGAGTACAACTAATTCCTTTTGAGTGTAAAGCATTGTGGCAAAATGCTTCTCACTTTGAGCTAGATCCTTTGGTAGCTGTGTGCTAGATACCTTGAGGTTCCTCTCCAAGCTCAATATCATCTAGCTTGTTTCTTATGTGAAGTATGAAGAATCACACAATTTGGAGTACAATGAGAATATATTCTCAAATATTGCTTTCACCTTCTCAACCTTCTTTGCCAGTTCTACTTGTGATAGTGCTATTTCACTAGATATTTTTGCATTGACCTTCATCTGGAATTTCTTTTTAGACCATTCAAGTAATTTGACATTAGTGTCTAGGTCTTCATTTTGTACCTGGTCCACTATGTTGGATAGTTTCTCCATGGTGGGCTTTGTCTCATCAGGTACTGGCAAGCTGAATGCATCAAGAAAGATGTCTTTAATTTCAATCAGTGTTTGCCTTTGCCTATACTCATTCCTGAGTATTTCTTGCTTTTTCTTCTTCTCTAGTGCCTCTTGCACTTCATTTATCTATGCTATATTTAATGTTTTATAGTCATAGCTTGGTATGACTATCTCCTCATCAAGTGTAGGGTCTCCATAGTGAAGTACCCTTGCTATCTTGGTAGAGCTCGAGCTTGATGCTGAAATTTGCAATGGTACTACATCAATGCTTGGTTGCTTAGTAGGAGTCCCTATACTAGGAAAATTGACCAATGTTTGTATTTCCTCTTGTTCTTTCTCCTTCGGGGTCTTCTCCTCTTTTCTGTCTTCTTCAATTCTACCTTGATCAATTATAGTGATTAGAGGAGGTGCACCTTGAATTTTTATTGTAGGATCAGAGGTATTTTTCTATCCTATCTTATCCTTAGCTTGCTCCTCAGCTTAGTTACTATGACTGTAGTGTCAACCTTAGTAGATGCATCTTGTGTTGGTTGCTCTTGTGGTTGACCACTTACAACTATTGGAGTTTTTGAAGGTGGTTCTTGTGGATTCACCTTCTCCTTGGTAATCTCAGGTACTACCTTTTGTAGTTCCTCTACATTAACCGGAATTGGATTGGTACATAATTGTGCTTGTAGTGTGGTTTGGTGAAGGATCTTTTTGAGATCATCTATAGTCAATGGATTGATGTTCTAACCAGAGGTGTCAGGAACATCCTTCACAATAATTGCTTTTGCATATTTAGGTGTTGCATGTGGAGGACTAGGTGGTGGAAATTGTGTGTCTTGCACACTCTATTCCTATTGCTACTCTTTAGTTGTTACCATATCCTCTTTCTATGTCTCCTTCTCCACTACAACTTCTTCTTTTTCTTTCTCTCCTTATTCCTCCTTCTCATTTTCCTCTTCTTCTTCATCATTATTTCTTCCCTCAAAGGGTTCTTCTTGTCCTTCCTTTACTATAGTCACTACTACATTTGACCTCAATTTTTGACCAAAATTTTTGACCATCAATTAAAAAGGTAAATGTTGGTCGAATTATAGAAGGAAAATTTTTATTTTTCTTAAATCTAAGCCCATGTTGGTCAAAATTTTAACCAACATGAGCTTAACATCAAAAAAAAAGGTTTTGGATTGGATGTTATTCAGCTCAAATTTGCTTGCGCCAAAATCTCTCTTCCGATTATGCTATTGGGGGGTCAACTTGTCAAGTCCTTATTCGAGTGTATGATATGAGCTAACTCCTCTCGGAGATAGTAAGCTTCTTAACACAGAGCATGCGAGATCTGCACAAGCAGAAGAATTGGTGAATGTGATCGACTATATTTTGGGGCTCTTAGCATGTGAATGAAGGCCATTAATTTTCAAATGACGATGAATGGAAATGAGTTCTTTTTCTCACACTTGTAGATGGATATATGGATTTTAGATTTCAAAGTGGTGATTTTTGTGTAGAGCATTTATGATCGATTTCCCATCTTGATAGTATGGAATCACGAGGTTATGGATATCAAGAAATCTATCATCCAAAGGAGTTTGAGGTTCATCGAGAGGCTTATGAGTTTCATGGAGAATGGATTTCTAACTAAAATTATTGTGGTTAGAGTTTGAGACAGAGGATGCAAGAACACTGCCACTAGTGAAGATGGGATTTCACCAGCCATTGGGGTGTGATGAATCTGGTCCTTCCTCAGCTCATCAAGGACCACTATAACCCTAATATCTTTCTTTTTCTCATTATAATTAGTAAATAAAATCATCTATTGCTATTACTAATTTTCTTGGAGTTCTTCTGTAATGCTCTATTGATATGTGGGTTTTGTTTTCACCCTATTAGTGGATCTATCACTTAATTATCACAAATTGTAAACCCATGACATTGAAAGTTACAATAAATAAGCCCCAAATATTCAATATCCATGATATATATCCAGGACATCAAGGATTTATTGAGGGTTCTAAAATTTATTGTAACTAACAAGAAGACATATTGAGTGGATGAATTTTTCTCTTGGACCTAAAAAAAACTTGATACCTATATCTTGTTCAAGTTTTCAATAGCCGTACTCATTCTAATTTTTTTCTCAGCTTTAAGTTTTTAAACAATCTTTAGAGATTAGGTAGATTTGTTCAATTATGTAATAGTAAGTTTAACTTGGAGTGTCTGGTTATTGCTTTCTATGGGAGATCAACTATACATTGTGAATGAAGCTACTTCATAGGCTTCCTATTAAATATCTCAAATTTCAATACAGTGGTAGTGTTAAATGTTTTGTATAGTAAATAATACTTCATACATTCACTTGTATGATAACCTAGTGTCTATATACTATGTAGGTGATTTTATCCTGTGACAAAGACCCTCCAGTTGTTAGAATAATGGATTACAAGTAATCTCTGGTAATATATTGTTTTAAAAAGACAAATGCTCTTTTGTATTTTATTTGATGAAAATAAGATCTACTATAAAGTATGGATTTAATGACAATAGATATCCATATTGGTTCTCTATAATGATAGCATTTGAGATTGATATATTTGTTTCTTATAGCTCCCAACATAGTCGGAGATACTTTAGGCACTCATCTTTCTGCTATCATTGTTGGTTGTACTTTTGACTAGACTTCTATTTATCTGTTGATCATTCATAAACATTAATACAATTTCTTTCTTTCTATTAAATTTTGAATTATTATTGTTGTTACTTTCCCAAGGTAAAGTAACAATAAAACAAGGACAATGAAGGTCCATACAATTAAAATGACACAATAATATGTCTTCCGTAGCTTATTGTTTGTATATGGTTTTGTTTAAAGTTAGGAAATTGATGAGAATGTGGCTGAGAAAAGAGATGTACAATTATATGAAAAGTGCTTTACCTAAACAGGTTAGAGGAAAGATTTAATATATAATATTTTATAGATCAGTGATGTCCAAATCCATTAGTAACACATAATTTACATTTGGATGTAGATTATGTACCATAGTGATTGAAATTTCATGTTTTATTACACTTTTCACAATTCTACATCTTGAAAGCTGAGGCAAAATGGTTAAAACATATGTTAAGCACTATTATTCATTTTATTTGGTGACTTCCCAATGACAAATAAGAGAAGCTAAAAATGGTGATTGGAAGGGGTGTGATGCAAAGACCTAGGTGGACTTTAAGTTTTTCACAATAAGAGGGACTTTCCTAGTGTTCTCACAACACAATCAAGCTTCTTCATAGGATCATTCTTCTTGATCTAGTGAGCTTCAAACCATATCAAAGTACACATATCATTCTTTTATGCCACCATAGGCTCTATATCTTATAAACATAACCTCTGTCCCTCAATCCATCCATTGGATTCATCTAAACAATCTTGTTCACCAATCTATCAAATGCCCTCAATGCATCAATAGGCTCCAATATTGATTTCAATTCAACTAGGTTTTTTCTCCACCCCCTCACACTTCAAACAACTTCAAATCACCTATTTCCAAGGTTTCTAAACCCCCATCTCATCAACTGGTACAAAAACTCACTTCTAGCCCTTCACTAGGTCTATTTCCCAATTAGCCCTACCTAATCAGTTTTTCACACCTTTCTTCTACTTTTCCCAAAACACTTTGAAATCTAAGACCATTTCTAGATACCTTTTTCCAAGCTACACAACTATCTCAAAGTTTCATACTGCTCCTTTGGACCAAATGCCCAAACCAACACTATTGCTCCATAATTAGCCACTATTAGTCCTCCTATTACAAAGCAACTACTAACATATCTCATTCCCAAAATCATTTGACCTCAAAGAGAGTTGTATCCTAACCCAAAACAATTGATTTTCACATTTAAAGGAGATTCCACCAAGGTTTTCATGCTCAACCAACAAACCCTCCTTCCTAGGTGCCTATGCCTAGGTTTTTTTCAAACTCACCTTTCCAAACACTTCCTAATCCTTCCAATGGATCCAACACCTTCACATAGCCCTAACATGACCTTCCATGCAATAAAATGCAACCCTCATGTGGATGGAACCTCCAAACCTTGACTGGCCCAACATCTAGTGTTCCCAAACAACACTCTATCTTCAACTAGAGACCTTCTTCTCCAATCTCATTGCACATTCCTGCATATCTCTACACAAAACATTATTATATAGATACATTTAACATATTGATAGCCTCTCCCATGAGTTACATCTCCATTATAGTAGTGGGAGAGGTGAAACTTTAAATAATCTTAGAAAATTAACTCGCTCAGTTACAGTCACTAAATTGTTGTGCAAAATCTTTTACAAAGGACCTATTCAAATGGAAAGAACTTTGAAAAACCTTCTAAAACATTTGTATGTTAGAAAGGAAAACTTTTAATGAAACAAAACTTGTTCGAATCAAAAGATAATCAAAATATAATGTAATGCCCCGCCCGGAGATCCTTGGAAACAAGGATGAAATACAAGCCAAGAATTTATTTATTTTTACAAGTATGAATGCACATGACAACATCATATAGGGATCACAAAGATCGCAATGAAAGACTTAACCACAATCCCAGCAACCAACGAATCTCCAAATGCCACTACCAAACAGACACACCCAAACAAAGCTAACAACGACAATGCACATGATGAGGGCACAAGAAACAACCACTCATCAACAAAACACCAAGCTGGGGTAAAATGCAAAAACCTAAAATTTAGCTAAGCCTGAAATCTTGAAGCCCTGGAAATTGGCTAAGTCTAGATTTCTGAAGCCTTGAAATTTCCTATAATCCATAACTTATCTCTGAGAGGTCTGAAACCTATCTCAAAAGATTCGTCGCATATATTAAAATATATCTTAAGTATAAGAAATTATATATTTTAAACCCCAAGAGACTAAAATAGAAACACGAAAACTACATTCAAGAGAAACCAACAGAATGCAAAAAGCAACAACATAGGGTCGAAGAACGCCCAAAAGGGTATCTAAAACAACACTCAAAAAGATCAAATCATGAAGAGAAGTGCCCGCTGATGGCACGCGTAGGTTTTTCACAAAAAATGTGTGACACTTCTTACTAAGGGAGGGCGACACTTCTCCTTAAGGCATGCGACACTCTTCTAGTGTCGTATGACATTTCTCAAGAGGCATGCAACACTTTTCAGCATCGTACGACATTTCTCAAGAAGGCATTTGACACTCTTCCAGTGTCATACAACATTTCTCAAGAAGGCGTGCGATACCTTACATTGTCGTACGACATAGTTTGCATGGGCGTGTGATACTTTTTAAAGTGTCGCACCATGCTGAACAAATGTTGCCCATAGAAAACAAAGACACTTCCACAACTCGAAAAGGTGAAGAACAGACCAAAGAACCTCCACACTAGGGAGTACCGGATCCACATAGATCGAGGAGTGAACACTCGAGTGCAAGAAAAACACAAAATGAAGAAAATATATCCATCTAAACTACAACAACAAAGAACACACTAAACTAAACATCATAGTGAACTGAACAACCAAACTAAGTACGTGGTTTCTCCCAACTGTCAATAGCATCATAGGACCATCGTGGGTCCTAGCCATCCCCCGCACGTAACATCCCAAGCCACTGACCAGATTGTCAGTACTGTCGTAATAGGGACGTCACTACTAAAACATGCAACAATATAAGCATAAGGAAATCTAATATTCCAATAGATAACATCACCTATCACATGCTAAACAGTAATAAGCAACAAATATACTACTAAATCAAATAACATCATCTAATCATATGCCAAACATCATGATAAGGGAATGCGTCAAGTAAACTAACATCATCTAAACATGATATACAAGCATCCCAATAAAAAGCATAAATCACAAGAAAGCATACTCCGGAACCCGAAGTACCAAGTGAGACATCCAGCAACGATCGCACTAGGACAAAAGACCATCTCTGTACACCGATCCCTAGTAGTGGTGAAGGTAGCTATGCCTCCCAACCATGTGGCACCCATAGGTCCACACCCACCGTGCTAATGGAGATAATGATCCAACCAAAAACACACAAAAGAACATCCATGGCTAACACTCACGCCAGATAGTATGATGGCTGCAACCAAGAACCTAAGACAATGCAAGGAGTACAGGTCCTGGTCAGACACTCAAAAGGCTACTAAGTAGGGGCTAACATCATGGAGAGTCACTTGGCATCAAAAATCCCAAGATTGGATTGTGTGTCCTCAAACTTAAACGGGTGCTCACACATTGTGTCCTCAAACTTAATTGGGTGCTCACACAATTTACTTATCTTAAGTTTTATTAACAATCACACATTTTATTTAGTTATCACTTGCTTAAAACTTCTTATCCTCCCTCAACTTCCGATGCCATGAACACCGAGCTGCGAGATAGAAGCCCCCTCTAGATGCTACCCTACCCTACCCATGCTCATCCTACGAAAAGTGCCCATGGGCATGCATACTCCCATCCCAACCCCGAAGATCATAACTTCCAAAAAAGACATGGAAGGTCGAGATTCGCAAGTCCTTCGACAAATGTACGCACATGTACTCGTGTGTGGCATACCACCATCACGAAGATACATGAATGAGAACACAATGCAAAACAAACACCCAATTGAAAGTGACATGAGAAGGAAAGATTCTACACGAATCCCAAAGCCAATAAAACCATACATCATTAAATCACTCAATCGACCTCAATCCGAGAGTATGGATTCTACATGAATCCCAATGATGCAACAAGACCAAATATCATGAACTCACTCAACTGGCCTCAATCCGAGCGTATGGATTCTACACGAATCCTAGCATTCACAAAACAAAAGCAAAGGTCCAAAAGAAACCATAACAGGTAACAAATCACTCAACTAAACACAAAGTTGGGAGTATGGATGCAACACGCATCCCAATGCAACATAAAAGTGTACAAGTGGTCTAACTGATATCCAAATGGATCATCCAAGTCCACGACCCACATTGTGCCAAGAAAACCCAAGAAAACAAGGTGGCATGCAAAACGAGGTAGAAAACTCCAAATTTTAGAAAAATTTCAAAATTAAAACCCATTTGGCCTTTGGGTTCAAAAACCTAAAAAATCCAAAAATAAATGGAATCAGACACCGTATGCAAAAACGGCCAGCATAACAGTGTAAAATTCCAAACCCTCATCCCAAAAAATAGGGAAATGTTCATACCCGTCGAACCAGGTAGAACTAACATACAGAAATGGAGGGGAACACTAGTTCTCAGCCTCCAAACAAATGGCTACCAAAAACAAAAGCAGAAATGGAGCTGAAACAATAAAACAAGAAAGCCCTACCTCACAACCAAAAGGGCAAAACAAAAAAATGAAACAGAAAATAAAACGCTCGCAGAAGTGGCTGAAAATTGTGGCAATCCAAGGTTTCCATGAGCTGGATCCAACGAGCCCAACCTCACAACGATCCCATGCCTGTAGCTCCCACAACAAACAAAACAGTAAATCCTCATGAAGAGGATTTTGGGTTTTACTCTCAAACTTTCCAATTTGAAAGTGAGAAGTGATGAATTAAATTCCTCTTTGGATACTTATTCACTTTTCAAGTGAATAATTGATTAGGACAATTAACCAGCCAACCTAGTTAAGTCTCGAATCCACCCAAACGAAAATAGGAATTCATCTATGGAAAAGCTGCCAGAAATTAAAATAAATCAATTAAAAAGCCCGAAAACCTAAAAACACAGAAATCACCTTAACAACTTTCGCGACAATGCGAACCTCTAAATGCACAGACACGCTTACTGGTCTAATCACATAATGCAAATGAGTTTCGGTTTAATAATCACTGAAAGGTTTAAATTAAACATTTAATTAAGGATACGTTGACCATATAAGGACGACATTGGTAAAATATGAATGGCTGAATCACTAACTCCATGTGCCACTGCCAGGGATATAAATCCTACACACTAAACAACACGATTAAGTGCAATTGCATATAATAACATAGCTAAAGCAATAATGCGTTAAATCACCTAATTTAACCATTCATTTAATTATATTAAAATAATCTATTTACATCACTCACGTTCGCATAAAGCATAGAACACAGGAATGAAGTAAATAACCATCGCATTAAATCCATCACATAACATAATCAGAGGTATGTCCAAAAAACTAGATAACCAGATATCATCATAAAAACACACTCTCATCTTAAAATGGCATCATCATGCAATATGATTGACTGAATAACATAGTAGTCTAAAATTTATGATACTGAAATCAAGGATAGCATCTGACCCTCGGGTCGTCTCAAATGTAAAACATCACATAAGAATAGATACCTCTCAGATCAAAATGTAACAAGGTAAATGTCCACAACACATAACCAAATAATCCAACTCAAATTACTTAAGCATTAAATAATGATTGTTTACTCTACATTAAAAAGGGATTTAAAACATATAAACAACCATAGTCATAAACATGACTAACCACTGCTACAAGAACCTAGTCCAGTGTAGCATGGTAAAAAGAACATAGTGCAATCTCTGCACACATCTCAAGGTAATCACGGAACAACCTCATGATACCACATCAATCTTGGTAATCACTGGCACAAACCTCAGTGAACCAAGAATCACATCATAATCTCAAAGATCAGTCAAAAGCATAATCAAAGCAATTGATACAAAAACATAAATCCAAACACCTCAATGGTGTAGATCACTCAGGGTCACAATCATGATCCCATCACAACAAAAGATCAACAAGGTTGCATCCATCAGGATGACTAACAAAAGTCAAATGGGAGAGGCACTACATCATTCCCCCCAAAGACTAGGCTTACTCCTGGAAGCCTACAATCCAAGAAAAGAACCCAAAACACACAAGACCCAAAATCAAAAGCGAGCAATAGGAATGACTCAACAACTCTCCACAAGTCAAACCAATTCACTCCAACACTCTCAAACCACCACGTTAACCCCCAAATAGGTTAACCACAAGAGAAAAGGGTGTCACATAGACACAAGGTCCTCCAATAAGGAACCTTTTATGTGCTAGGAAAAACCATCTAGCCATAAAATCAACAATACAAGGTAAGGAACAAGCCACTCTACCTTGTCAACAAGTTCCCAACAAAACATGCACCTACCACATGACCACAAAACCAAGTCAAAACAAGACACACTTCCAACAAGAGTTGGAATCATGGGGAATAACCATCCCAAATTCCCAAGAATACTATCATGTCACACATGATCATTCTAGAATCCACGTAAACTAACCCTTAGAACAAAGAGGATGAAAGTTTACCAACAAAAGGACACACTCCAAAAGACTACTCACCACCAAGTGTAGGAGCACAATGCCTCTCCAAGGTACAAAAGCTCAACTATCACTGGGAACTAGGGTAACACAACCCAACTAGACAAGATATCACCTTTCCACAAGGTTGCATAGACTTTTGTTAGAGGACACAATCATGAAATGTCTGCATACCAACTCACAAGATGGTAACATGTGTCCAACGATATCATGTCCCTCCAGCACCATGCTAGGAAAGCTATACCCAATCTACCGCTAAACTCAATCTCTAGTCTCAAGTCAATAGTTAATGAGAAAACTTGACTGAGACAATCCACATGAAGATATAAGCTTAGGGAGAAGGATACTATAGAGTATAGGACTAAGAGGGAGTCGCTCTCTCAACCTCTACACTAAACCAGTCCATGATGTGTTAGGAAACTCACAATTCCACCAACCATCCAAATACTCACTAGAAAACACTAACTGAGCTAGTGGCATAACCACACTAGCCTACTCTCACAAAGAGAAGAGGCTATGGAGATGCACCAAAGTCAACATCCAGAAAGGAGAATCTAGACTCATCAAAGAACTGAGTCACTCCCAAAAGACAAGGAAACATCATCCTCAAACAAGGAATGCTCAAAAACCACACTCCACCTCACAAGGGTGGTTTAGTGCAATAGGAAACACAAAAACCCAAGCACGAACCCCAACAAGTACCTAGTAGATTATGAAGACAAGATAACTCTTTCGTTATGAATAACATGAGGAGTTAAACTTATCCAATGGCCATAAATATGATATGACATGATTGAATTGGCCTCTACTCGAAAAGGTACTCAGAACATCGATCAACAACTCTAGAAGCCATAGATTTTACGTTCAAACTCGGATTGAATCCATTTGAAAAATGTCAAAAAGATATCAACAAGGACTACAACATGAAGAAGCTAAGAGAGACCAAGACCCAAGATTTGAGTCACCACTCAAGACAAAACAACAAAGACAAAACCAATAGCCTTGGTCACCAAGACAAGCAATAGGTGAAATGTCCAAATCCACACAAGAGCACACATTCCCAAAACAACATAAGGCATGAAATGAAAGGTAATTCACACATTGAAACCATCATTACTCTTCTTTCATAATTTCATAAATTAAACATAATATAAGCAGTAATGCATAATGAAACTAAAAGATTTCAAGCAAGGGTTCAAGAGTCACCATAAAACAAGTACATACCTTTCAATTTCTATCAAAAATAACATTACATTTAATCACCATTTAAACCATCCAATAACATTAACAAAATAAATCTATCAAAGACACACTAGCATGTTCTCCATGATATTATCCCTTGTACATACTACCAGAGGTTCAAGATGAACATGGTAGAGTCACAACACACAACTAGGCAGCAGTGAAACACATCTAGAATAGTCATCATGAAACAAAATCAAAGAGCCCAAATGGGGGAATTATGAATTCCAACAGTAAGTACCAAAAAGAGCTCATTTCAACAATTAGTCAAATGTGACAACTGTCACAAAGAGAGCGATAGATAAAATTGATGACTACTCCAAGAGAGGAAAATACTAAAAACCAATGCTAGCCCAACAACATGAGGAAAGTACCTCCAGCCAAATAAAATAAGGAATCAAACAAATCAAATTATAGGTGATGACTGAGTACAGTCACACAAGAGGGATAAGTCACCACACAATGCTAAGGAATACATCATCCTAGCATCGTTAGAGAACACACTCACACACATCAAGCAGTATACCATCAGTACCCTCATGCATATGCAGAAAACAATAATTTCCATGCAATGCAACATTTAGATATCCATCAAATTAATACAGTTTTACATAAGCTTAAGAAGCAATCAGATTGGGGACTTAAGTCATTAACCCAAGGATATAATGAAAAACTACTACTTAGCAAAGATTCACAATAAACACTCATTTCAATGAAAGGAACAATTTTATTAATATAATCAACAAAATAAAGAATCACAATAAGATTCATTCATTTACTTACAACAAGGAGAAAGCAAGGAACAATGCACCTAACTCCACAAGGAGAAACAAAGAGACTCTCAAAGCCAACACATGGACACCAATTAGCGGTTCCATCCAAAAAGAGTCACACACGCAACCAAACAAACAAGGTACATTGATCCCACCTACAAAGCCAGGAAGACTCGCTTCCTTCTCCACACATTGCTCTATTCACATCTACTAGACAAGCAAATCCATCACGAGTAGATACCAAAGCAACAAAGATCATGAGTTCTCACCAAGACACTCGCTCTCAACCAACGCAGGAACAACTACATGGGCAACATAAACACAGAGATCCCAATTTTTGAACATGGGCTCTAATACCAGATGTAATGCCCCACTCAGAGATCCTTGTTTCCAATGATCTTCGAGTGGGGCATTACATATAATGTCACTGTTCTATGACTGTCTACAGTGGCAGAGAAACACTGCCTTTTTATTGTTTTTTTCCCAAAGCTTTCTTAAATCCTCGATACATCTCCTTGAAACTCATTTACATCATACTTTTATAGACTCCTTTGGCACCTTTAAACTACCTAATTCCCTAAGGAACTAACCAACTTCTCCTAACTGTCTGGGTGATAGTTTTGATTAAATTTTAATAACTTTTAATAATAGTTCTGCACCATAACCTTGGGTAGTCAAAGACTAAAGACCTTTTAACACAATTCCTAAATGACTCAATACTCCTTAATAAGACTTAATGACTCTCAAATAGTGCAATGTTCCCAATGACTCCTTCTTAACTCTTTGATTCTCTTATTGTGGCCTATTGTTAACACTTTGACAATTTGACATATTTTGCTAAGTACATTGGACTTATTTGCTTTCGATATGCTAATCATGACCTTTTGACCACATTTAACCATCCTAATACTTTCTAGGATTCCATTTTCCCTTGAAACATCATAAATGACCCTAGGAACATTCTAATTCCCATAATGCCATTTAGGCTTACATAATGATCATAAAACATATTTGAAGGACCATTTCATGGTCTCATTACAACCAATGACCTATCATGGTCATGTTCACATCTTGTTTCCTTTAGTGCCTTCTTATGTCCTCATCCTTGGCCTTGATGCTCCTTCATCAAGGTGGAATCCATTGCTGGTCCTCGGGACCAAGTCGACATACCATGCATCAAAACAAGTAAAAGCTTGGGAACAACTCTACTTAAATTCTACACCCACATATTCAAGTTTACTAATCTTAGATTAGCCAAAATGTGAAAAGAATAAAATTAGCAGATTTCATTTTCAACACTCCATATTCAAGCATACCATCTTGAGTTCCATCCATCATAAAAAAGAAGAATGGGTAGAACTGATATCAAAATTGATATTTTGAACTCAAGATCATCTGTTAATTGACAACCTATGGGATTTCTGTTAAGTGTAGTTAAACAAGGATATGACAACATTACATTCTACTGCAAAATCTGGGATTCGATAGTAGACAACCCAAAATTATTTTTTTGTTTTATTGTTCTTAGGCCTTGATGATAAACTCTGCAATTTGAATAGAAAAAACAAGGCTATTATAAAACCAAAAGGCAAGTGATTCTTAGGGCTATTTTTTATATATTTCTTATTTTGTGTGGGTGAGTAGTCAGTGTTTAGGACATGTTGATTATTTATTGGCTGACTGATCATTCTCTATTGAAGATAGTTTGCAAAACTCATGCATATCTTTAATTTTTACTTTTAAAATCAATACAAAACTTCTTAACTTTGTCATCTTATCAATTCAAACAAAACAAGGAAAAACCTAAAATAGAAAATATTCATTTAGAAAATGACTTATATGTAATGCTTTACAAGGTATGATGTTGAATTTAGAGTACATGATAGATAAGTTGAAAACGAGGCAGATGGCATGACCTTTTACTTTCAATCCGTCAAGTCGATTTGAATTTCATTCTCTACTCTTTCATTTTCTCTTTTTTTATTTGCTTGGTTGACATTGATATTCCCTATTACTATCATCTCCATCAGTGCTATGAGCTTTTCTGCTATCTCCAAAGCCTTTCTTATCTTGTCTTCTTGGAATTCTCTAGCCCACTTATTGGAGTGTTTTATCAACAAATCTGGTAATTTCCGAACACAACCCTGAATAAGCTCTCTGAAGCAATCGATCATTTCATTTCCCAAGCCAGTGATTACAATGTTATCATCCTTAGAATTATTATCATTTTCCAACTCAAAGATGTAAGAATCTAAGACAGGGATGTAGACAAAATGTCAACTCTTGTTTAGTGCATGTTTCTTATAGTATCCATGCTTTTCTTTTTCATCTCTCTAGAGGAACATAGTTGTTACTGCAATTGGGACAAATAATAGTGAGTATAGTATCATTATTATAATATGATCATGCAAACTAAAAGTAGGACTCCAAGGCATTTGACCACATACCCAAGACACACTGCAAGATAGTCAACCACATATCCATCTACACTGGTCAACGATTCAATCACAAGCTCCTGTGATTCATTCACAAGCTCTTGTGATTCATTCACAGGCTCCTGTAACTCATTTGGAGGCTCTTGTGATTCATTCATAGGCTCCCATTTTGCTCCCATTTTTGTAACATTCATCTAGGCATTTCCACATTTCCAGAATCAAGATGAACAGCCAAATGAATATGAGAACGAATCCTAAAAGTGTCACATAGGAAACATTATCTCCAATTTTACACTCTGAGTTTTTCATCTCCTTCTCTAATTCTTCTTTCTCTTCCTTGAGGAAATAAAAAAGGTGTTGACTTTTTTTAGTCCATTGAGCATCTCGTCCTCCATGCTGTTCAATTTTCTTTTCTAACCATCTCATGTGCTTGTTAGCTTCCAAACTCATCTCAAAAGCTTCAAAGTTACATGAACCAAACATATACATTGGTTGAATGGCTATGTTCTCAGGGAAGTCCAAAAATTCTAATAGATATTTTATTTCTTTATAAGCTTTGATCATATCCTCCGCACCAACATCCATCTTCAAATCCCACTCAAACTTTTATGTGGTGTCTAATTTTTAGGGGATTGAATTTTATGTTTTATTGTTTTGAATTTTGAGGTTGCATCCTAAAGTTGGTGTTTGATGCCTTTGAATTTGTGGACATGTTTTGAAAGTGGTCACTTCTTTCATTAAACATTTTCAACATGGATTATATTTTCTAGTGCATTTTTTTCTTCTTTTGTTCTTAGAGGTTAAATTTGCAGGTATCATTTGAAAGTAGTGTTCCAGTTGTTCGACTTTGGGATTGGATGTGATAATTTGTTTGAATTTGTGTGGATTGAAGGCTTTTTTCATTCATACTAGAAATATTGTTTGGTTCATTCACTTTCTTAGCCATGTTAGCATTCCTTGCCTTGTTTTGAAGCCTTTTAGTTAGCCACCTATTGAGATGTCCTTCTCTTGTTCTTGGGACGTTCTCTAAGTTCAAATTCTGATTGATGCTTATGGTGCTACTACATGATCATGAATTTGGCACCTTTATTCCTCAAAAATTTGAAACTTCATTCTAGTCAATTTTTCTTGTTAGTTAAATCATCTAATTTTCATCAAAATATAACTGAAGTAATTGTTAGAAACTTCTTTTCCATAAGCTAGGTGCCACTTGTAGTAGCACAACATTAGGATCAAGATTTCTCAGCCAAGCATTATTTGACCCCATTCTGATGACATGGGTCCCTAGATCAAAGAGTAGCTTCAAATTACTACTCAGATTCCTCAGCCTAATCTCATTGGCATTACTGGTCTCATTCAAATGATATAAATTGACTACTTATGAGCTGAGCTCAAGACCAAAGGGTAGCTTCACATTACAACCACATTCCTCAGCCAAATCTCTTACGCATGGTAGCTTTGTTTATTCTAGCTAGTATTATTCCTCAATTTCAAATGCACATAGGGGCTCTATTCATCCTTAACTTCTATGTGTTGGGGGCATGGTGCTTTATTTTCATCTTCCTACAACTTTTTTAAAACTTTTTCCATCTCTAGTCCCTTGTGGACATTAATATAATTTTATTTTCTTGCTATACACAAGGTCTGGTTTGACTATTTTCTTTTGAGATTTTATCCTTGAAGTTCATTTGGTAATCCTAAATTGTATTGATCTTTAAGCTTCCTTTGGAACTCAATGATTTCTTTTTTGAGGGTGATTTCTATTTACTTGTTTTGCCCTTAGTTTCCATTGTCTTCTTTCTCATGGGACATGACAATATCATAGGCATAATCTTGTTGGTTAATTGGAATGTGACTTGTGATCCATGCCATGGAGGATCCAATTTAAGTCCTTTGTATGATGATAACTTATAAAGTGGCTATAAACCCCAGATGTAATTCCTTCAAACAAAGAGTAGCACAATAAATTTATTAAGTTTTTCCATAATCTATACAATATTTATTAATTATTGTGCCTTATAGTCTTTCACAATTATTATCTCAAACGTGGATGATCTAATGAGGGTATTGAAACCTATGGATGAGAAATGACTGAGTGCTTCATGGGAGCACACATAGGGAGACTACAACTTGTGTATTTTCCATTGTCTAAGCATGCATGTTGTTGATTAGCTATGCTGTGGAAAATGATGGGGAAAGAAATTCAAACTGGTTTCCTAACGAGGTTGAGTGATTGATTGAAGTTTCTTTGACATTGATGTTCTGCATAATAGTGCCAAGTCACTTGGATGTTTGAATTGATCTCTCTATTGAAGCATAATTTCTTAAGGACTTATTTTTGAAGGGTGTAGATGACTCATACTTTTTAGTTCATTATGACATATGTCGATGGAGGAAATGCTAAGTTTTTTTCAACTCTTTTGAGATGTTTTAGCTTTTCCCCCTAACTGTGGCATGAAGTTAGATAAATTATATGTGGTTGCAGTATTGGATATTGATGTTGTTGGCAGATTTACAATGAGTCAATCAGCATTGAAGTATTTGAGGGAAGGTCAAATTGGAAAGCCTTCTTCAGAGGCTGGTGTTATTTTAAACTTAAGTGCTACAATACAGTAACTCAGCTTTCTGGTATCAAATTCATGTCCCTATTGCAAAGGTTCATTTTTAATCATTATATTCTTCTTGGATTAAGATTGGAATTAACTATTTAATAAATTTAAATGTTTCAGCATAAACATGAGAGTCATTTTACTTACATAATAATTTAAACAAGTTATCTAGCAAAGTTTTGTTTTGTTTACATGCAGCTGTTGATAGTCTTACAAGATCTATGGCTTTAGAGTGGGGGGCAGATTATGGAATACGTGTAAATGGTATTGCATCTGGTCCAATTGAAGGTATTCCTGGAATGGACATACTTTCACACAAGGAATTCCTAGGTGATCTTTGAAAAAACCAACCTCTTTATAAAGAAGGAGAAAAATGGGATGTTGCTATGGCGATCATCTAATGGGACAAAAATGATTCATGGAAGAGTTCTTCAAAGAGGCACTAAAACTTTGATAGGAAATGCTACTAATCCTCGTGAAGTCTTTTTGACTCATCAATGCCTTCAAGTTGAACTAAGTGGGACTCTATCATGTTCCCAACATTTTTTCCTTTCTTGATAGTCTTCAATGCAGGGCTTCTTGCTATTTTCCATTCTTTCTTGGAAACCTTATGCTATTGGTGTTTCCATTCAACTTTATGTCTACATTGATGGAACAAATGGTGCTAGAAAAATGTTTAGAAGAACTTTGTAAATAAATTTTAGACTTGATTTTCATACATGCAAAAACAACTTAGAAATATTTAGCATTTCTAAGATACAAAATTAATCTATGCATAGAAAAATATCTAAAGATGGATGGATGACCAAAATTACCTTCTAACAAGTGATTTCCTTTTTTGTTACTTAAACAAGCAGAAAACTCTTCTTCAGTGGAAGCACTAACAGTTTTACATTGAATGATATCCTTCCCCAATGTGTTTTTTCCTTCCAATCTGCAGCTTATCCATAAAGGAATTTAACAGGAATCTTGCAATTTGTAATGCTAAGGACACACCAAGAAAATTCATTAGTTCATTGTAGTAGATAAAGCAAGTGATCACAATGAGTTAGAAAAGCACTCTAGATAGTTAATGGACTGATAAAAAATTAAGAGAGACTGCCTGTAAAAAACACTTGGCCACATACACCAAGCTATTCGAGTAGAAGATAGTGTTTCTACGTGGAGCATGCCAACTACTATTTAGGAATATTTTAATTTGAATAGAACAGTTACTTATTTACTAAGTCAAATAGCTGTAACGGTTGTTTCTATTTTTTTACTAAAAATGGATTGATCTGATATCAGATCAATGCAACTTCTACCCTAGTTTTGTTTGGATCTAGTAATTAATACCAAGTCCTCCATAGTGCTTTACAATGGTTGAAAAGGTTATTTCTTATGAATGAATTAACAAATTTATAACCTATCAAAAAATGTGGTCGAATGTTGTAGGCAACAAATTTGGATTTTGATGAACACAAAGGATGAATAGTTATTGGGAGGGTAAACTATGGTATTGTTCACAGAGGTATGGAGATAAAGGTAAAGGATATTTTAGAAATATAGAAAGATACGGTAAATTTGATGCCACAGTTAACCCTTATATTAGATATATTCCAACAAATGTGGTGTTCAAATGTGGCATAACGACATTGTATATGATTGGTTGAAGATAGTGTCAAAAAATTTATTTGCATGACATTTCCTATGGACTCTGGGCAAATTTTATGGTCAATATTATGCAAGTAAAAATAGAGAATCCTTGTAATGAACAAAAAAGAAAAATATTCCAAATTGAATATAAGAAATCTCAATATCAGAGTAATTGTAAATCTACAGACTAGGCTACCTTCTGGCTACTCTTTTTTAGCCTTTTTATTGCAAAAGGTGAACATTATGATTTATAATCTATTCCATAGAAACCTTTCTTAAAACATATTTTCCACTGCTACACTTTGGCTTCTAGGGTCTGTTCTGTATGAGTAATGTATTATGTTGTACTTTTTTGTTAAGGTTGTTTTACTTGATTTCTTGTTCAATCATTTGTTTCTTAAAATTACATCTTTCAACAATCTCTTCAACTCTTAGTTTTAAAGGATTCTTACAAAGTAGCTTTTCTTGTTACCACATTATGACTTTTAGTAATTCATTTCCAACTTCCAAGTAAAGCTCAAAAGAAAGAAAGGATTTTATATTCCTATTGCATATCAAAATTATTTTGTAAATTGATGTAGCTATTTTCATTCAATAGTAATGTTACTTGAATGCTATGAATGGGTCAAATGGACAAACCAGGGCCATATATGTTATGCTAAGAAAAATTGGATGGTGGTAACAACACTAGTTGTATTATGAATATTTTAGAAATCTTTTCACAAATTTCAAAGTATATGTGAAGTTGAAGATGTTTGCTGAGATAATATTTCTTTTCTTAATGTTTACATTTATTTTACCTTTCTAATGCTATTTTCTACTAGTCTAACATTATTTACTTTGTTCATTTTATTTTTAAGAGGTCTTAATCAGGTATTTAAGTTATAAATTTAATTGCAGCTCTTCTTAATTGAAACTTCTACAAGTGTATTCATCAAATGAAAAATTTAGGTTGGGTAAAGTCAGTGAACTGTTTGTGTATGGAAATTTTACAAAAGTTCCAGCTGAAATGGTCAAAGCTAGAGATATTTGTGCTATCTATGGTATAAATGATGTCCTTGTACAAATATATGTTCCTCTATTCATCCATTAAATATCCCTAATTTGCATCCCTAATCTTGTCCATCGCGAAGCATTTCTTTTGAGTGATTTTCAAGGTAATATTGAAATGTATAGTTTTTGGTTATGTACTATGTTCAATACAGATTGGTGAAACTCTAATAGATAAAGTTAATGGCTGAACTTTGCCTGGAATTAAAATTAACAACTTATTGTGAAAATGCCATTTGCAATCAACACTTTGCCATTTTTTGGGCATGAGGTTTGCTCCTTGATTAAGTCAAATAGTGTTTATGTACTTATCACAGACACTTCTATTGATCAAGCTAATTCATTTTTCCTTTGAACAATTTTTTAGGGGAAACATATGACAAACAAAAAAATTAGGGAGCATCTTTATCGTGAACTTGAGAGGAATTTGGCAATGAAAGTTGAAGATGGGGAAACAACTGATACATTCATTGTTAGTGGGAGGGGTACATTGCATATAAAAATGCTAATTGAGAACATGTAGGTGTATATGGATTTTTATTTTCTCCATGCTGGATATGATTAATTACAATAATATGTTTTGCAAGCTGCAACACATTATAATTATGGAGCTAGTTTCTTATCACTGTGCAACTATTTATCTTAAACATCTTACAATCAAAAGGAACCTTTGACAATTATTTTGACATTTTGATCTTGTAGGCGGAGGGAAGGATTTGAGTTTATGGTAGGCCCACCTAAAGTTATAAAAAAAAAAGTTAATGATAAATTGTTTGAACCCTATGAGGTACAATAATATCCTCATCATCCTAGATTTCTATTGATGATTGTGGAATCCTATAAAGAGTAAAACAATGAAAAGATGATGGCAGTATATATTATATGCATTTGCAATATCAAACATTACTTCTCATATGTTAGAAATAATGAAATGCAGATTGCTATTGTTGAAGTACCAAAAACATATGTGGGTGTTGTTGTGGAGCTCCTAGGAAAACGTCGTGGGCAGATGCTTGATGTCCAAGCCATAGGGTATGTCCTTTATCACACCTGGTTATCTTGAGTATATACATTTTTTTGTAAATATTCTACATATAAACAACATGAAGTAGATATTAATAATCAGCTAACTCTAGGTTGTCTTTAGCCCATCATTTTTTTGTACTATTTTACGTTGATTTTCCTATAGTGATATTTCTACTTATCTATTTTTATTTTGAGATGCCCTAGGATGTATAAGACCTTTGATTTCACTTTGATTTTCCTTTTACATGCTTACTATCATTTTGTGTTTAACAACCTATTGTCTCCATTTTGACTGTGCACTAAATTATGCTTCTGAACACAAGTTTTTGTCAGCTCTTACAGTCCTTCAAGATATTGCTTGTGCCCCATCAAGTGTTTGAATAAAGTCTTTTTTTGAGAACAAGATGTAATAGCCACAACTTGATACCTTTATTCATAGAAACCTGGCAGACACTAGCTAAGTGTCTGTCAGAAGAATAAAATAGGTTACAAATATGGGGTTTGCAACCCTAGAGCCTGTGAGATAGGATGACTCTAATTTAAAGAGAAATTGGTAACTCTCTTGCATACACGGGGAATGCATGTTTGCCTCAACTAGTATGAGCATTCTACAATGTAAATTAGAATATGATTAATAAATTATTATTTTATTAATATCAGTATCATGTATCCTTCTAAGCTTTTCCCTTACAACAACATGTTTTGGTATTTGCCATGGAAATGGTCATAATCATACTTATTTGGATAGCTTCTCATCAACCATCTTGCATACTGTCAGTAGTTTTATACAAGTAACAAGACAAACAATGTTGAATCTCACTCCAGACTAGTAATTATAATTATAATATTAGAAGCAAGCACACAAAACTATAAGGTCAAATTTAGAAATTGGAATTAATTTTATTTGGTCCTATAGTTTCTCACACATTTCTGCACCCTAGATAGCTTCTTGACTAGAACTTTTGCTGTCTCTTGTTTTAGTTTGAGTGGATTATACTATCATTTTTTGGTCTTCTTCCTATTTTTGGGACCAATTTGACCCTCTTTGCATGTGGTTTTACTTTCAACTTCATTCCTTGTGTTGGAGAGTCCATCGTTCTCAACAAAGCATATTCTTTGATTGCCTAGACCATTTCTTTGAATTTCTCTTGATTTTGCACTCAAAGTTTCTTACTTCTTTAATTTTTAATCTACTTCAATAAGTGGACTTCTTGTGAATAAATGGAGCAAGGCAAGGCTTCTCCTTTGTATATGGCTTGATCTATCTTTTTGCAAATTTCTAGAACATTTTTCAATAGATACGCATCAAACAAATTCAAGGCTTGTATCTATTGCCCTTCTGTTATGCTTTCAATTAGAATTTTCTGTGTGCCTTGTGTTAGCTCAGGTAAACACTTTAGTTTGTGTGTTACTGATAAAGCTTCTACATGATCTATACAATTTGTTAGCACTATTACACAGGGTGAATGGTTTTTTATCATTGTTCAATTCTCTATGCAGACCTCTACCTATTGCACAAGCCTTTGCACCATTCAAGTTTTTCTATAACATGTGCAAAAAGTTCTCAGTGAATTTGAATTAGAGACTATTAATGTACTAGTTTCATCATAGATTAGAGGTTCAAGTCAACTTAATTCTTATTGGTGAAAAAATGATATATACACACAACATCGAAGTGCTTTAAGATTGCTCATTACCAGTTAACTGCTTTCTCTAATCATTTGTCATGAAAGTATATTTATTTGAGAATTGATTTGTAATATATGATTTGTAGGGAGATTTCATGAAGATTCCTTTTGAAAATGATTCTTTTGATGCAATATATGCAATTAAGGCTACTTTTCATGCCCCAGATTTGGTAAGTATGCAAAATTTATCCATTGATTAAGATACACAAATTTGCATTTCTGCAATTTATGCTTCATCATGAAATGTTTTTTTGTAACTGACTGAGAAGCTGACATAAGTGTCTCATTTAGTTGTTATAGTATTCTACACTTGTATGCCTTATTCTCAATACTCACAAACTTTATATAACCGGTGAGTAAGGTTGACTGCTATAAAGAGATAAGAAGAGTACTTAAGCCTGGTCAACTATTTGTAGCATATGAGTGGTGTATGACTAACTCTTTTGATCCAAAGAATGAAGAATACCAAAAGATCAAGGTTTGGACCCACCCAAATGAAGTCTATCTGTGTATTAAATTACGAAAGAATGATATAGAGTTCAAGCATAGTACTTCCATAAGAAACTAGTTTATCTAATTTTTGTTATGTCGTAATTATTAAATGGAAGGCATAGATTGAACTTGGGGATGGGTTTTCTAACATCTATATCAAATCTTCCAAACTTGATGTGTGTTGGATGGTTATTGTAGAGTTGAATACTCCATTAGAAGATATGGGATAGATGAGAGGTTCACAGATCCAATTGATAGCCATTTTGATTTAATGGATTTCATTCAAGATCATGCTCTTTTGTATTTGGACATTTAGAGTGGCTCTTAGACATTATCAAATAGAATGGTTGAAACTGATCATATCTAAGTTAGATTGGATCATGCTTTGTTTCTCTTGAATGGTTAATGTCTAATGTGTGCTCTCTTTTATCTCTCTCATTGACTCTGACCACTTCCCCATTGTTTTCTAGTTGGAGATCTTGGGAAGGTCATCCCTTTCCACTTTGAAAAGATTTGGTTGAAGCTCCCTGATCACAAAAATAGGTTAAAGGTAGTTGAACTATCAATATTGATGATACTGCAATGTATAGATTAGTCAAGAAACTTAGCTTTGTGAAACCCAACATGAAGAAATGGAATAAATCATCCTTTGATCACATTTTTTTGGGAATAAGGATTCTCTTCTAAAGGTGCTGAAAATTTTTCAAAGCTCCATCCAATCCAATGGTTATAATGATTAGATCAAAGACCAGGAGGATAGTCTCCTTTCTCATTTACTTAACATTATTCAAAGGAGGAGGAATTCTAGAAGTAGAGGTCATAATCTATCTGTCAATGTGAATTTTTTTTGTAACTATTAAGCTTAGTCTTGGTATTATGATATATTTCAAATGCATCTAATTGATGTACGTAAGGAAAATATTTACTTATGTGACAAAACCTTCCATTATGTTTTCATTGCTAGATTTGGAGCTCAAAAAAGAGATGAAGAGACTCCAGTCATTGCTATCTAAAAGGTTGATGCAAATATATTTACACAATTGACAAGTTGCAAATATCTCCTAGATTGTGGAAATCTACTTGTTCTTAAATAACCATGTTTTCAACAGATACCGTTTGATGAGAAGATGACTTCATTCTTTGTGATTTAGAAGAAGACCCCATTTCAAAAGCATAGAGAAGAAGAGGAGGCTAAGAAAAAGGTACATATCATTGACTTTGAAATTTAGTCATGAACGAATTTTTTTTTCTTGATTATATAATCTCCTTGTTAAGCTATCTTGTATGATTTGTTCTTGCGGTGCAGAGAGAAAATGAAGAAGTAGCTCGCTTTTATGAAGAGTTTGTGGAATCTTTCAAAGCAGATGATGTACTTGGTGGCAAAGCATTTGTACGGGGAGAAATTATCAATCTTGATGATCGATCAAAGGCTGGAACTGAAGGTTTGTGTGAATATGTACTCAGGTCTTTTGTTGCCCAATTGGTCTATTTCCACCTTGTTAACAAAGAGGTTTTTCTATTTATTTCATTATAACAGGCATGTCATCCAAAGATGGGGTTTTTGGTTCAAAGAAAGGAAGTAGGTATTTGCACAGATACTGGATTATTGCTAATGCTTGGCATGCATTTCTCAGAAAACAATAGGCTCTTACAACTAATAAGGGTTCATTTAAGTTTGAACATGTAATCCCAGATGGGGCAGCTTGCTACACTTGCACTGCTAATCATTCCTAACTTTTGAGCTATCTAACTAAACTTTAAGATTGAAAGAGGAGATGCATTTTTTCTCTGGAATAGGCAAATTTCAAATTTGTAATCATTCTAGTCCTTTTTCCTGGGCATTGTTGCCCTTATTGTATTCAGAACATCGATATGCTTTTTTTTTTAAATTATCTACTTAATAATCAGCTAGTTAATCTTGGATTTCTTAGAAGCAAACATTTCTTCCTCGGATTGGGTTTTCTTCATTTATGCTGATATTAGTGCAAGAAGTTGATCAAGCCGGTGCAATCTACAATTGTGATGTCTTATTACTGTCTAATGACCAAACCTCTATAGATCACCTTGGAATGTTGTAGTTACCCTTGTTGGACATCATCTTCTATGATACCATTTTGATTTAGTGATATAGAAATCCAAGATTTAATCTACTTATCACTAGATATATATGTTATATATATAAATCTATAGGTACAACAGGTCTCATGATGAACTCTAAACTAAATACATGCTATAGCTATTGGGCTCTATTGGTTGCACACTTGAGAAGAACTCCTATTTACTAGCCTAAGGTATTGTAAAGGGATAGAAATATGGGACCCTTCAATGGTAGTATAGGTCATTATGAGTAGGTTTTACATGTCAAGCTATAACTTTTCTTATACAACAGAAGTATAATGGATTTATAAAGGATACGGTTCTACACTTTTGGAGTGTTGTCATTCTATATATATATTTGGAATATCCCTTGAAAGTTACTTTTTTGGCACAATAACTAAATTCAATATTTTTAATGGATCACAGGTGTTGGGGTCCCAGCTCTAGGCCTTCTAATCAAGAAAATGTTGAGAGCATAAAGTATAATGTATTAGTGTGTATTATATGCATAGTGAATAATAAAGGAGGGAATTGAACCCTCCTTGAGGCTCACACTTGTTGAGGTCCACTTCAGCAATGGCCCTTCCTGTGAAATTTCTATCAAAAACCTTTCTAATGAGATAATGTGTTATGAGCTCTTCATCAGTGGGATGGAACATAAATCTAGGAGGCAGTTGTGCATCACCCATATCATGACTATAACTAAAGTTAAGAGCCTCTATTATTGAATTCTCTTTCCTATCACCCATATTCATTTCCTTTGCTATTCATGCTTCACATTGGAGTCTTTTTATATGATGATTTATTGTTAATCATGTCCATTCACTACCAAACAATTCATATTCTAAAAATTTGAGACACTAAAAATTTTGTGGATGTGCAAGCCATCAAAACATACTATAGGGAGGATGAAAAAATTATTCTCAACTGTCAAACTTAGGCAAGTGATACAAATTGTAGAATCTTAACACATGGTTGTTCAAATTCTATATCTCCTAAATGATTTCCTTTTAGCGTATAACTTGTTGTGCATAGTTACCAAGTTTTCTTATTGTATTGGGCATATTAATGAAGAAACATATTAGTTACTATCGGTGTTTATGACAATTTGATTAGTTATTGTTGATGTTTTTCAAGCATTCTATAAAACAGTTCACATCCCTATGTATGGTATGACATTTTGCATGCATCCTGCACTCTCTCATCGGGCTGATGATGGATTACAGAGAGTGATCTAAAAGGATGATGCTAAAAAACACGCACAATCAAATCCAAAATGGACTTGCATTACAAATGGATTGTGGAAATCTGATATTGTTAATTTTGCATGCATGTCTACCAGGACAATCACAACTTAAACATATACATACATACATACATACATACATACATACATACATATATGTATGTATGTATGTATGTATGTATGTATGTATGTATGTATGTATGTATGTATGTATGTATGTAGATGTTTAAGTTGTGATTGTCCTGGTAGACATGCATGTAAAATTAACAATATCAAATTTCCACAATCCATTTGTAATGCAAGTCCATTTTGGATTTGATTGTGTGTGTTTTTTAGCATCATCGTTTTAGATCACTCTCCATAATCCATCATCAGCCGGATGAGAGAGTGCAGGATGCATGCAAAATGTCATATCATACGTAGGGATGTGAGCTATTTTATAGAATGCCTGAAAAAAAAATTTACACCCAAGCGTTGGTAGAAATTTCTACCTTCATTGGTCAAAATTTTTGACCTTCATTGGTCAAAATTTTCTACCTTCATTGGTCGAAATTTCTACCTTTATTGGTCAAAATTTTCTACCTTCATTGGTCAAAATTTCTACCTTTATTGGTCAAAATTTTCTACCTCCATTGGTCAAAATTTCTACCTTTATTGGTTGAAATTTTCTACCTTCATTGGTCAAAATTTTGAACAATTCCTGGCAGAACTTGCACCATGGCTATGGAATTTTTTCGACCAATATTTTGGTCAAAATTTTGACCAAAAAATTTTTGAACAATGGGTTGGTCGAAGTTGGTCGAAGTTTGGTCAAAAATTGGGTCAAAATTTCAACCAATAATGGTCGAAAAAAGGTCTCAAATGTACTAGTTAGTCAGCCCATAAATCAATTTCCACATTTGTATGGACTTCTTTATAACATCTTCAATCTTATTTTGTAGAATTTTGAAAGCTTTGTATTTGGGTACAAACTTGCTCCCATGATTTTTTCTTGCCTTACTTATTTGACCTTTTGTAAGCTTAGGCATCACACGAGCCAATGTTGACTCTCTTATTTCTTTCTCCATTTTTAGGCAATAATTTGATTTATTCTCTACAATTTTATATAGCTCCTTGGGCATGGTATTCTTGAACTTGACCTTCATAGTGTAGACCGATTCTTCCACTATGTTTTTCTCCTCTCTACTTATCTTATTGATATTAATAGTTTTTAATCTAGTCAAATCTACATTATCCCTAACATTGTCACAAACATTTTCTAAGTCAGACTTAGTGGTATGACTTACCACTCTGAATTGTTCATTATCAAATTTTGTCCTCTCCTCATCTAACTTTGGAGGTGCCACATATTTTCTCCTCTTTTTCTCTACTGGCCCTCCCTATTGTGTTGCTTTCTGCTTTACCTATTCCTTGGCTACCTTTGTTGTAGCCCTTTTATCTACCCTAGTGGTAGGTTTGGCCAGGCTTGGACGGGCTTGGCTTAGCCTTCTTTTTTCCTTTTGGCTATGCAATAGGTTGTTTCTGTGCCTTCCTCTTCTTGGGTTTTGCTTTAGGTGCTTCCTACTCAGCACCTTCATCTTCTTCAGAATCCTTACCCATGCCTTGGGTTAATGCTAGTGGCCCTTGCCCTTGTTCCTCTTCATCATATCTACCTCTTCATCTTCTTCTACCTCCTCTGCCTCTATTGTGCCTTCTCCAAATTTGGCCTTGAGCTTCTTTACTAATTTATCCTTTTTCTTTAGTGTAGAAGCTATCTTCAACTCCATATCTACTTTAGATCTCACCACATCATATGTGTCAAAATGTGATGCACTCTTATCCACTTCCTCTACTAGTAGAGTTGTTATGGCTATAGATGCCTCATCAATGTTTATTTCATAACCCAAAGGTCTAAGCGATCTAACCCTCGATATGGCTACTTGAATGTAAGTATAATCAATATCCACAAGAAAATAGATGTCATCTGTGTTCTTCTCCACAAGTGAGACTGGAATCCTAAGTCTCTACTTCATTGAATTATTGAAATCTTTAAAATAACTAGTCACGAGTGTCTCAAAATTTGCCCCCATTTGTTCAATGTATTCATTCACCTGGGTTACTATGGACTTGTTTGTTTTCCAGCTAACTTTTCCAAAGGATGGGAACTCATTTTGTACATAGAAAAATATACAAATCAAAATTGAACCAAATTTACATTTGGGCTCCCTTTGTTCTTCTTATAGCTCCTAAGTTGTCATTGATTTGCTACAGTTGCAATGCAGCTAGATCATAAGTATGATCCTTTTTAACTAGTTTGTAGCCAACATCTACTGTAATGCATGGTACACTTTTGAGTCTGATAGATCCTTAATAGTATCTATGGTCATACCTCTCTTGTTTCATTTGGGTCATGTATTCTTTTCAATAGATTATTTGGAGTCACGCCTTGGGTTTTAGGCCGATCTAGGGTTGGATACCCTGTTACTCTATGAACAATCCTCTTTGATATCTTGATTGGGCCATCTTCTAACCACAAACTTCCATCATGAATCCTACTCAACACTATTCTGATCCATTCAATTTTGAAAATAGTAGGGAATTCTAGGGCACGGGTTAAGCCCTTCCTCTCAACAATTTGAAACTCTTCCTTCAAAACTCCATTTTCACACAATTTATCATATGCTTCCCTAATCTCCATATCTCCAATGGCTGCTATCTTTTAGTTATAACATCTCCTAACATCTTGCACCATTACTACCATAAGAGGAATTACAGATAGGGCTCTGACTAGGTCATTTTTGTAGGCAACTTCAAGGATAGGTCAAAAATTAGGTTGCTTAACTTCATTTGACACTAGTTGAACTTCAAATGGCTCTTTCTCCTAAGGTTTCCTAGAACTGGAGGCCATTTCTTTGAACTAGGGTTTGAACAAAAATAAATTTTGAAACTATGTAGCTTAGCACTAGTATAAATACCTCAGAATCAAGGAATCTATGCTGAATCTTTGTAGAAATCTGCTCAAATGCTTGAAATTCTACTTGGAAATTATTTTGCACTCTTCTTTGTCTTTTTCTCTTTGATCACAATGGTGAAAAATGATTCAAAATGCAAACATATACCCTATTTTCATAGCATTTAATGCTTAGTGTATTTACAACTATCCGCTCATCTCTTTGAGAAATTATGCTTTACCCAGCTTCCATTATGTTTTCAACACTTGGCATACACTGAAGTTTCCCTTATTGGAAATATAGATGGAGTAACTGAGAGGGGGGGGGAAGTGAATCATTTACCACAAAAAAAAATCCATAGAGCCCTTGGATGTCTTAAAACTAGTTACTGTTGTCACTCGGTAGCCACATAGAAAAATGTTGTAACTCGGTAGATGTACTGAAAGTTATCTTTAACTAAACTTAAACATTCATAGAGATTTAACATGCATGCATAAAAAAATAACATAAACACAAGAGACACCAAATTTAACGTGAAAACCTAAACCACCAAGTAACTAGCTACCAATTTTCACTCTTTTGAAGTGAGCCCTATTAGAAGCCAGCCTTGTTAAAGGTTACAAAAACACACTGTGAGGTGTGACCTTGTTAAAGGATTTAATCACCTTGCTAGGAGTGGCCTTGCTAGAGAATTTTAGAACAATTCAGTAGAACTATCCATGTTGTTAGAAGATTTACAAAATGGCTATTAAACCAACTTTGTTAAGAGATTTAGGAAATCACTGCTACAATTGTCAGAAAGTAACAATGAGTTGATTTGAATGAGATGCAACTAAAATTTACTAACACAGATCTCTATTTTTCTTAACTAGGTCCTCTCTAATCAAATACAACTTTGCTGCTCCTCAATGATATCTGATCCTTCTTCAAAATTTTCTCACACTTTCCTCTTCACAATCAATACACTTGTATGCTCGCTTATTCATCCATCCATACTTTTGAATTCACAACTTGACCTTTTATTTATACCTTACAAATTACCAGTTGGCTCATTTACAAATTACAATTACCAATAATTATTACATCAGTCAGCTACATTTATTACATGAAAAAATTAAACTTTATTTCTCAAAACAATGAAATGCTTCATTGGCCAACCTTGCTCGGTAAACACTATTTTGAAAATGATTTCCAGTGTTAACCGACTAAAGCTTAGTGAACTCTGCAAATTTTGCAAAATCCTTTGGAGACTGAGTGAACTTGGTAAACACTAAATTTCCTTCACTAACCTTGTGAGCTTGGTAGAAACTATTTTCTATAGAGTAACTTTCAGGAATGCTCGGTAGACTCTATAATTTGCTTTGCTGACCAACTAAGCTCGGTAGACTCTATTTGATAACTGATATGACATTTGTATAACATCAAAGACAAAACACAATTGAAAAATTGTATCCAACAATCTCCCTCTTTGGCATTGATGGCAACACAACATGTCATAACAGATGAAATTTGAAAATAAGTCTTTTCTAACAAAACATTTCTCCCACTTAGATTTTATGCCACAAACTTCTCCAATACAGTAATCTCCTTTTGAGAAGCAATTACATAGCTTCTTTTCAAACAACAAACTTTCCATAATCAAATTCAAATTTTAAAAATATGACAATACACTGATAGTACACTCTCCCTCTTTGACAACACATGCCAAAGACAACACATACCAAATGAGTAGCAATGTACCTTGAGTACTAATTCATATGCAATGTTTCCATGACTTATGCTACATCAACTGATAGATCTTCAACTTGGTTCCTATTGATGCATCACTAAAACTTTATTTTAGTGAGCCTTAGATAGGGGAATGAACCCTAGCTTACCTCCTAGATACAAGAATGCATCCTTATATAATGGCTTGGTGAATATGTCAGCAATTTTTTCTTTTGTATGGACATATTCCAATTTGATCTCCTTGTCCTACACCAATTCTCTAACAAAGTGATAATTTATTGCAATGTGCTTGGTTTTTTAATGCATTACTGAATTCTTAGATATGTTGATTGCACTTGTATTGTCACAAAACATAACAACTAGTTCTTTGATCTCAATCTTCATGCCTTCCAATAATTGTTTCAAACAAACAATATTAGAATAGTTCACTGTTGTTGCAACATACTCAGCTTCTGCCATAGATTGGGATGTACAATTTTGCTTTTTACTTGTCCAAGAAACCAACCTCTTTCCAAGAAAGAATGCTCCTCCACTTGTACTCTTTCTATCATCAATGTTTCATGCCCAATCAACATCAATAAACATTTTCAAGTCTAGATTACCTCCAAATTTATACCACAATCTATAATCTTCAGTGCCTTTCAAGTATCTCAAGATCCTCTTGATTGCCATCATGTGATTTTCTCTTGGTTTTACTGAAAATCTTGCCACAATTCCTATTGCAAGATTAATATCAGGGCTTGTATGAACTACATACTGCAACTTTCCAATCATTGATCTATATAAGGTCTGATCTACCTCTTTTAATTCATCATCCTTGGTAAGCTTTAGTCTGGTACACATGGGAGTTCCAATTGGCTTACAATCTTCCATACAAAATTTCTTGAGTATCTCCTTGATGTATTTTGAATGAGTAATGTAGATACCATTCTTGCTCTACTAAATTTGAAGACCATCAAAGAATTAAATCTCACCAAACATAGACATTTCAAATTCCTTCTTCATTTTCTCTAAAAATTCTTTGCATAGATCATCATTTCCTATAAAAAAGTATCATCCAAAAATATTTATGCCAAAACAATCTTGTTATCTGGTCCTTCCTTGATATACAAGCTACTATTATCATTAGTTCTTTAAAAACCAATCTGAATAAGATAGTTATGCAATCTTTCATACCATGCTCTAGGGCTTGTTTCAAACCATACAATGCTTTGTGTAATTTGCAAACCATGTCCTTCTTGTCTAGATCAACAAAACCTCCAAGCTATTCAATGTAGATTTATTTATCAAGAATACCATTGAGGAATGTAGATTTGACATCCATTTGATATACCTTAAATCTATTAAGGTCCTGACACCTTCCAGTCTTGCAATAGGAGAAAAAGTCTCTCCATAGTCTATTCCTTCTTCTTGAGAGTAGCCTTTACATACCAGTCTAGCCTTATTTCTTGATAACTTACCATCTTCATTCAACTTATTTATGAATACCCACTTAGTTCCAATCACATTTTTATCTTTGTTCTTCTCTATTTTCTCTATATCTTCATTCATAGCCTCAATCCAACTTTCATTTTCTAATGCATCTTTAAAATTTCTAGGTTCAAAATCAGCAAGTAAACAAGTACCTTTTAACTTACTTCTTGTCATAGTAACTTCAGATTTTTCTCCAATAATCTGATTTGGTGCATGATGTCTCCTGACATATTTTGATAATACAAGTTCCTTGCATTTTGACTAAGTTCCACTATCTTCATTTTGAGTTTCAACTTCTGTTTCTAGTTGATCTGACTATTGCTTGGGTCCTTTAGACTCAGTAGGCATTGGCTCTGTAGCATCAAAATGTGACTCAAGTTCCTTCAACTTAGATTGAACTTCTTGCACTATATCAGGTTTAATGAAAACAAATCTCCTATAATCTTCTAGTTCCTTTTTGCTTTCTTCTTCAGTCCTTTCTACAAACTCATCAACTTTCACATGTGCACTTTCTATGACTTTGTGAGTAGAAAAATTCAAACATCTATATGCCTTACTCTTGCAAGAATATCCCAAAAATATGCACCCTTTACATCAAATTTATCTTTCCTAGATTCTTTCAAAATGTAACATTTACTTTCAAATAATTTTAGGTAACTTACATTAGGTTTATAGCCATATCATAACTCATAGGGGGTTTTGAATGAGTCCTTCTTTAGATGTACTTAGTTTAAGGTATGAACTACAGTGTTGATACCTTCCTTCTAGTATTTGGTAGCAATGTTCTTTTCAATCATTAGAGTTCTTGCATAGTCCATGATAAATCTATTCCTCCTTTTAGCTATTCCATTTTGCTAGGGAGTTCCAGGTGCTGATACCTATATTTTAATTCCCCTTTCAATGCAAAAGTTATTGAATTCATGGGAGATGAATTCACCACCTCTATCTCACCTCAAGCATTTTAGTCTTTTCCCTATTTCCTACCCTACTTTGGCCAAATACCATTTGAACTTCTCAAATTCTTCTGATTTCTCTCTTAGATACATGATAATCATCATTCTAGAGTAGTCATCAACAAAAAGAATGAAGAACTTTTCTCCAGTATAACTCTCAATTCCAATAGGTCCACACAAATCAGTATGCACAATTTCTAAAATTTCTTCAGACTGATAATTTTTACTTTTAAAGCAAGTCTTTCCCATCTTACCAATCTAAAAATTCTTGCATAAACCAACCTCAGGTTTCTTTATACTAGGAATGCCTCTTACTTTCCTAAATTTTCTTATCTTTACTAGGTTATCAAAATTCACATGAAATAACCTTCTGTGCCATAACCAACTTTCTTCAACTTGAGCAATAAAACATGAACATTCACCAAGTTGAAGATAGAACAATTTACCTTTTTTCTGTATGCCTAATGCAATAAGTTTGCCTTTGTTATCTAATAGTCTTACTTTTCCATGCGTGAATTCCACTTTGAATCCAATATTGATTAGTTGTGCCACACTCAACAAATTGTATTTTAGATCTTCAACCCAATAGGCATTATCACATACAAGCTCTTTGGTTAGTGAGATTTTACCTCTTCCTTTTGTGCAACAAGGTTCATTATTACCAAATCTCACACTACCACCATCATAGTCTTCAAAATGTTCAAATTTTATTTTATCACCAGTCATATGATGAGAGCAACCACTATCTATGATCCATGTATCATTTTTTCTCACATGAGAGATAAGTGCCATCTTATCTTCCTCATCATTATCAGATTCATCTTTCACAACAATGTAAACAATTTCATCTTCACTATTGTCAAAATCCTTAGAATCTTTAGCCATGAAACATATTTTCTTACCTTTGTCCTTGAATGATTTGAAGTCTTTCTTGCCATTGCACTTGTGACTTTTCTTCTCATCCTTGTTTTGCTTGTTTGGGCACCTAGCAGCAATATGACCAATTTCCTCACATGAAAAATAGATCAAACGAACCTTACCTTTGTATTTCCCTTTGCCTCTAGAATATTTCCTTACTAGTAGAGCTTCAACCACCTCAAGATCACTATCAAAACTCAATTATGATTATTCTTCACTTTCTAACTGATAATCATTTATCTTCTTGCCCTTTTCTTTGAGTGAAAGCTTGGCTTCAAATGCTGATTCAATGTTCTTGGAAGCTAGAACATAGTTGTCATAGTTATCTAGCTGAAATGCAGTCAATCTTCCTACTTTGGCCTCTAAATTTATCTTATGATTTGCTTCACATCTTCTTTCCTAAATTACAGAAACTCTAATTGCATAAATAGGAAGAAATGTTCTAAGAAATTTACTTACAATTGTTTCCTCCTTGATATCTCCTCCAGAAGCTTTGATTGCATTGGCACTTGCTTTGACTATTTCAACATATTTAGCAATGTTCTCATCCTCTCTCATCCTCATCTGATCAAATTATCCTCTTAGATTTTCTGCTTTGGCTCTTCTCACATTATCATCACCTCCATAGATATCCTTTAGCTTGTTCCACATTTCAAAGACAGTTTTACAGTCCTTGATATCATTGAATTCTTCATAGCTTAGGGCAGATGCAATGTCCATCATCATGGTGTTATGAGTCTTCTTCTCAGCTATGTCATTGACAGATAGTGTACTAGAAGGAATCACATATTCTTCATCAAGATATTTCAATCATGTATCCTCAATGGAAGCCAGATGGAGTCTTATGATACCTTGCCATGCTAAAAAGTTATCCTTGTTAAGCCTTGTAATTTCCCTCTTGTAAGACATCTTGATCTTTAACTCAGATCCTTGAAATCCTTCCTACAAGCACCAAAAGATCTGATACCAATTGTTGGAAATATAGATGGAGTAATTGAGGGGGGGTGAATCAGTTACCACAAAAAAAAATCCATAGATCCCTTATGTGTCTTAAAACTAGTTACTGTTGTCACTCAGTAGCCACACAAAAAAATGTTGTAACTCGGTAGATGTACTGTAAGTTATCTTTAACTGAACTTAAACATTTATAGAGATTTAAAATGCATGCATAAACAAATAACATGAACACAAGAGACACCGGATTTAACATGGAAACACAGTAGGGGAAAAACCACCAAGTAACTAGCTACCAATTTTTACTCTTATGAAGTGAGCTCTATTAGGAGCCAACTTTGTTAAAGGTTACAAAAACACACTGTGAGGTGTGACCTTGTTAAAGGATGTAATCACCCTACTAGGAGTGGCCTTGCTAGAGGAATTTAGAACAATTCAGTAGAACTATCCACTGTAAATGGCTATTAAACCAACTCTATTAAGAGATTTAGGAAATCATTGCTACAATTGTTTGAAAGTAACAATGAGTTGACCTGAATGAGATGCAACTGAACTTTGCTGACGCAGATCTCTATTTTACTTCACTAGATCCTCTCTGATCAAATACAACTTTGCTGCTCCTCAAGGATATCTGATCCTTCTTCAAAATTTGCTCACACTTTCCTCTTCACAATCAATACACTTGCATGCTTACTCATTCATCCATCCATACTTTTGTATTCACAACTTGAACTTTTATTTATACCTTACAAATTATCCACTCAGCTCATTTACAAGTTACAATTACTAATAATGATTACATAAATCAACTACATTTATTACATAAAAAATTAAACTTTATTTCTCAAAACAATAAAATCCCTCATTGACTGACCCTGCTTGGTAAACACTATTCCAGCAATGATTTCTAGTGTTAACCAACCGAAGCTTGGTGAACACTACAAATTATACAAAATCCTTTGGAGACCGAGTGAACTTGGTAAATATTGAACTTCCTTCGCTGACCTTGTGAGCTCGGTAGAGATTGACTTCTACCACAAAAATCCTTTGACACCTAAGTGAGCTTGGTAGAAACTATTTTCTATAGAGTAACTTCCAGGAATGCTCGGTAGACTCTGTAATTTTCTTTGCTAACCAACTGAGCTCGGTAGACTCTGTTTGATAACTGATATGACTTTTGTTAAACATCAAAGACAACACACAATTGAACAATTGTAGCCAACATCCCTTACTTGGCTTCAATTGAAATTTCCCTTCGCTCGACATCCACTACTAACTTAGCTACAACTAATCATTCAACTTCTATTGACTTTGGTAGACAACTCAACATTTACTAGATCTGTTACTTGGCTTTTGAAGGTAACTAAGCAATACTTGTAAAAATTTGAAATTTTAACTTTGCATCTTTATTCATGCTAATCTTTCCTTTTCAGTACTTACTTATCTTGGAACTAATGTTTTATAAAACTTTGTATATCAATTCCACATACCTTTTTTTACTCAGTTAGATGAAGTGTGGCCACTTGACCTTTTCGGTGAAGTGATCCCTTCATTGGATGTGCTACTTCCATATTTCTTCTTCCATGTTTTATTCATCTCTCCTTTAATGTGTTCAACTTCTATATTCTCTTTTCCTTTGTTGAACTCTAAGTTGGATGCCTTTAACCTTGTTGAGAAATTTTTGCTAATATGACTAGTCTTCAAACAACTAAAGCATGTAGTTTGGCTCAACCATCTATTATATTTTCCACTAAAATGTGTTCTTATGTAGTTTATAGGGATGTGTCCATATTCCTAATAATAGTGATAGCTATGCTTGGTGTTTTAGTCCCAATTGTAGTGATGTCCATGATTGTTTGACCTTGCTAGCTGATTTGGTGTCCACATAGGCTTTGATCTACATTCAAAAGCTTTATGTCCATACTTCTTGCAATTGTAGCAGTGACCTTCAAATCTTGGTGTTTAGATGGTTCTAGTCCTACAGTCATGTGCTTGATGTCCTTGATTGTTGCACTTATGATAGTGACCCTTGTTCTTAGGTTTGTGATATTGATGGGCATTCTTACTCTTGCACACTGCACACATTAGAGGTATGTCCTTTCTTACCACAAAAATGACAAGTAGGTTTAGTGTTCTTACCTTTATCTCTTCTTTCTTCTGTAGTCTTGGATGATTCTCCTTTTTTAGTCCTAGTGTATCCTAGTCCCGAGGTATCATTGTTGGCTCTAGGTGATTTCAGTAGTTGTTCAAAGTACTTGATGGCCTCATTAGGTTTGTTAAAACTCTTTGCAATTCCTTCTCTCTTTTTGGGTAATATTTTAGTTGTTCATTTTGCATCTTCCCTGTAGAGATCTCAATGTCCTTAACATTCAATTCATGATGTGCATTCATCATCTAACTTAGGGTGTCTAGTTGCATGTTGAAAATTCTTGCAAGTTCAATTGACTTTTCCTCCAATATGTTAACAAGGTTTCTCTTGTCTTCTTCTATCATAGCCTTATCTTTAATGGCTCTTTTCTTCTATTCAGTCACTTCACAAAGCATCATGGCTTGAGATTCTTATTCAAGCTTGAGAGTTCTTATTTCTTCTACTTGGGATCTATTCTTCTCTGTCAAGTCTGCTATTGCTACATCAAACTCTTTGGAATCTCCATTTTCAAATACTTTTGAGGTGTCAATTTCTTTTTACTGTGTATCATTCTTAGCTATGGCAATCTCTCTTCTTCTCTTCAAGGATTTCCTTAGTTCTTCCCTGGCTTCTTCCAAAGTATGTCGAGTGAGTTTTATATCAATCATCTAGTTTTCTATGATCTTCCCAAGTTTGTAGACTTCCATTTCTAGATCTTTTCTCCAAGCTATAAGGCTTCTCCCTATGAGAACTCAACTTTGATACCAATTGTGGGAATTTACAAGTGGGAAGATTTACTTCTGAGAGGGGGGGTCAATCAAAAGTAAAAGTATTTAACCTCTAAATATTTTAATTGATATTATACACATGCATCTAACATTTCTAATAAAAATGAAAGTAAAGACATGCATGAAAATATATAACACAAGATTTGGTCACCCAAAAACCCTCCAAAATAAGAAAGTAAAACTGGGGTGGGGATGACACCCACAAATTATCACTGCAGCAATATATAAATGGTTAAGGTTACAAAGTTTGACCACTTCCAATTGTCTACCTTGTGAAAGGCCTACCTTGCTAAAGGTTTTAGACCCTGTTAAAAGTGACTTGTCTACAGGATTTGCAAACACTCACTTGGAATGTTACCTTGTTAAAGGATTTACAACCCTGTTAAGGATCTATAATATAGTTGTTAAGGCAACCTATCATCATAGGATTTCCATTCTCCTAATACAATGGTTAGAGACTATAGTAGAATGACTTGATCTAATGACTTACAATCTTCAATTATTGATTCTAGATCCTTATTTTGCTCAATCTGATTTGATCCTTCCTAATCTGATAACTCTTTATTTGTTGTGCTAATGTTTTGTTCTGATCAACTTGATTCTGCAGTGTTTCTCTTCCTCTAAGTCCTTACAACCCTTTTTTACTTCCTTTAAAACTTCACTCTCTCAATTCCTCAATACTAAATTATGGGGTTTCAACCTCCATATAAAGGCTTCAAGGACTTAGGGTTAGGTATGAATCTACGATTGATATTCATCCATCTTTTCCCGCTCAAATATTTACACTTTTCCTATTGGTTGCATGCTTTCTCCATTTTTCTAATTAGCTGCATGCTGATTACATAGGGATGTAAAAAAATTGATCTTATCTTTTAGATCCTTTTGGATTCATCTTGAGTCAGCTCAAAAATGGTTTACATCTAAGTTTTTGAAGGCACAAACTCTTATGTTGATTCTATGTTACTCGACACATATAGGATTTTGTCCTGCTTGGCTCCTATAGTAACTCTATCTTGCTTAGCATCTATACTTTTCTCGGCACCTATAGTGACTCAGCACTTGAAACTTGCTCGGTGCCTGAAGTTTACTTGGCACCTATTGAATTTTTGGATCGGCACATACTGTAGCTCGTCATCTATATCATACTCAAAATCAACTTAGAAATTAGTTAAGTGTGTTGACACTCAATTGTTAAAACCAATCTGAGACCAAAAACCCTTGTGGGTTAGCATATTGTAATTCTAAATTTTGTAATTCTGCATTTGTGGCAATGATAAGAAGCTCATATTTTGTTCTTGCAAATTGTTGTTATTTCTTTATTTTTTTATGTGTTTAACATATTAATAGGAGCACCCTTCATCAAGTAGTATGAACTAGGAGTTCCTACATGTGTAATAGATTGCCGACTGTGAGGCAATTGCACCAAGACCATGGTTTGGGTTGAACATGTAGACAAATCATTAATTGTGAGGTAGTTTGCACTAAAAGGAACCTTTGACAAATGGAATTCCTCTAGAAATACAACCAACTCATCATGATCCAAGGATGAGTAACAATTTGGCACCAGTTAAACCATCATCTAGAGGACAAAAAAATCAAAACCAAGTAAATATACCAATATTGAAAAATCTAGTGTGGTCTACTGAAAGATACAGTACAGTGGAAGACTTGAAATGAACAAAGGCCAATATGTCTATGTTCAACATGTTGCAAAATTATCCACAATAATGAGAGGCACTCATGAAGACCATAGACCATACAAAGACTTCCTAGAATGCAAATATTACTCCTCAAAAGATGGTGCCGCAACAAGTTAACGTTGTAGAGGCATTGCTCATCATGTTTAAAGACAAGTTAGAGGTATCCCCATTTTTGCTTAGTATCAAAATATATGGGAAAAATCTTCACAATTTCCTTATTTATTTATGAACCTCGTGCAATGTCATGTCATTATCCATAGCACAAAAGTTGGGGGTCGCCCCTCAACCTACCAACTAGATAGTGATACAGTTGGACAAAATAGAGGTGAAAGTCATAGGTGTATTGAAGAACATGCAGATATAGTTGACAGTTGACCCCTAAATTCAAGACATAATTGATACACATTTGGTTGATATCCCAAAGACATATGGATTACTCCTTAGTAGAGAATAGATGAAGTGTCTAAGGGGATGGTTTTCCACGGATTTCATTCAGCTTTCGTTACCGTGGAAAGGTTTGAAAAATCAAATCAAAATATATGCCTAGGAAAAGTTAAAAAGATGATCACAGATTATAATGCTCCTAATGAGGTAGCCTTCTTACAAATAGATTTAGGCTCCTACGAGGTCATGGCTTTCGATATAGTGTCAACTAGAAAACCCAATGATCAAGATATGGACCTCATGATTTTAGTCCCGAAAGATGAGGTGGTAACACAATTCATAGACCATATGATGGCTAATCTACAATGTCTAGGAGAGGAAACTAATTCCATTTATTCTCCTCCTTCTGGGATTTTGTCAATTGCATAAAGTTAGCCATTTGGAGTTTGAATGTTCATCATGTCAAGAAGCAGTTGCTAAGGTTTTGACATTGACTCACAAAATGGACCTATAGAAAACCAAAGTCCTACAAATGCTTCTAATGTTATTGAAGGAATTGAAGGGGAGACTAAAGATTTGAATGCATCATATAGAGATACCTCTTCAGATGGTGGAGGTTTGTCTTCTCCTCCACTCAAAATGATCAAAGTACAAAGAAGAAGAAAGTACATAAATGACTAGGGATGGATTTCCATGGCTGTTCGTCCTTTGCCTAAAGTGGAAGAAATTCAAGAACTAATAAGGGAAATTCAAGATAAACAAGAAAAACATGCACTTCCTCTATCAGGTATTCACAACAGAGAATCATCAAATCTACTTCCCAAGAAATTAGAATGGGTTCCTAAGAAATAATCCTTTAAAGCTCAGATAAAAGAGAAATTGAGAATAAATAAGCACAAGGTTAGAAAACCCAAAGAAATTCCAATTTGGATGCTTCACTTTGATGGATCCAAATGCAAATCAGGAGCCAGTGTAGGTATTGATCTAGTTGGACCACAAGGTAAATCTTTCTACATGGCATATCGATTGCAATTTAGATGCACTAACAATGTTGTAGAATATGAAGCATTGATTCAAGGACTTCTCTTTGAACTTGAGAAAGGGGTTACAACTCTCATTTTCAAAGGAGATTCTCAATTGGTTATCTGACAAGTGAAATCACTATATTCTTGCAACTATAAGAGATTTTTTACCTATGGGAAAAGGGTATGTGATCTGTTAGATGATTTCCAAGCTTTGAACATAAAGTGCATTCCAAGAAGGAGAAACATGGTGTTAGATGCCCTTGCTATTTCAGCAAGCTCATTACAACTAGTTGAAGGAACAAAGTTGAAACAATTCTTAGTTAAATTGGTTTTTGCTCCATCTATTCCTGACAATATCATGAACTTTCAAGTTTTCAAGATGATCAACATATACTAGAATTTATTATGTGCAGCGGCCACTTTAAAGGATAGGAAATAGATGACACCCTAGATGACGAACCTAAGGATACTAAAATTCAAGATGAAGATGGAATCTTGAACCTGAAAATTAATACTATTCCAAAAGGAATGGTTGAATTAGAATGCATCTTTGATCGTGATAAATCAACACTCAACAACAAAATTTTTGAAGAAAAGGGGACTGAAAAATGTGATTCATACAATTTAGGAATGGAAGATGATCCCAAGATGACAAAGATTGGGAAAGCATGTAGTTTACAAGAAAGGGAAGATATGCTCAAATTATTCATAGAATATAAGGATGTCATCACCTGGAGCTATGAAGATTTGAAGACATATGATATTCAAATCATTACACATGATATTCCACTCAAACCTGATGCCAAACCTTTTTGACAAAGGCAGAGACCTATCAATCCCATCCTTGAGCCTCTGATAATGAAGGAAGTCAAAATTGTTGGATGCAAAGATTATCTTTCTTGTGTGGCACTCTACATGGGTGGCTAATTTAGTTCTTGTATGAAAGAAGACTAGAGAGATTCAACTTTGCATAGATTTTTGCAATTTGAACTTGGCATCTCAAAAGGAAAATTACCCATTGCCCTTGCTAGATGAAGTCTTACAAATTGTGAAAAATTCAAAAATGATGTTCTTCTTGGATGGATATTCTGGGTACAATCAGTTAATGGTTGAAGAAGAAGATAGATTAAAGACTGCCTTTATGACCAAATGGGGAACCTTTGCCTATAGGAGAATGCCATTCAGATTGATTAATGTAGGAGCTACATTTTAGTGAGCCATGGATGAAGTGTTTCAGGGATTGATTAATAGATGTATAGTTATCTATGTGGATGACTTGATTTTCTTTTCAAAAAATCAAACTACAAACATTGCTGACCTAAGACAAGTGTTCAATAGGTGTCGTAAATATGACATATCTCTCAATCCCAAGAAGTGTTCATTTGGGGTCACTAAAGGAAAACTCCTAGGTCATATCATTTCCAAAGCTGGCATCTCCATTGATACTGATAGAGTTGAAGCCATTTTGAAGTTATCACCTCCCAACAGTCGGAAGGAACTCAAATCCTTCTTCAGAAAGATTAATTTTGTCTGAAAATTCATAAGTGGATTTGTAGAGATTATGCACCCTCTCAATAATTTTCTCAAGAAGGGAGCTAAAATGGAATGGGTTTCTAAAGTAAATAAATAATTCAAGGATATTAAGGTAGCCATTTCCTTGACCTACATATTGGTAATTCCTAATTACAACCTTCCCTTCAAGATATATTCCTTTTCTTCAGAGCATTGTTACGCAGGAGTCGTAACCCAAAAGAAGGAGAAGGAGGATGAAAGACCTATTGCTTTTATGAGTTGCCCACTGAGAAATGTTGAGTTGAATTATTCTAACCTTGACAAACAGTCTTTTGCCTTGGTTAAAGTGGTAAAGAAGTTATGCCATTACATATTAAGGAGTAAGGTGTATGCTATTGTATCTGACCCGATAGTAAAGACATTGTTGATGCAAAATGAACTTGGTGAAAGACAAGGTAAATGGATGACAATACTTCAAGAGTTTGACCTTGAGATATAACCTATAAAATTAGTCAAAGGTTAAGGATTGTCAAGGATGATAGCTGATAACCAGATTGGTGATGAAAAGAAATTTGAGTTTGAGAAGGAGATAGATGATGAAGATCAAAAGAAAATGATAGTATCTCAATTTGAAATTGGCCAAGGTATAGTAATGGATGTTTGGTACCAAGATATTGTTTACTATCTCCTACAGAATTGATGCCCCAATTGGATTAATAGTTCGCAACACATAGGACTTAAAATGAAGTGTGACTCCTATATGTCAGAAGACAATAAGTTGTACAAAAAGAACTATGAAGCGATCTACTTGAAATGCTTGGGATGTGAAGAAGTGAAGGAAGTCCTAGAACAATTTCATGAAAAGTATGGTATAGGGCATGGTTTAGCAAAAGTGATGACTCATATGATTTTAAGGTTGGGTTATTTTTGGCCCACATTTTTCAAGGACACTTTTGAGCACGTGCACTCTTGTCATGTCTATCAAACAAGTGCTAACAAAGAAAGACACCTAGCGATACCACTACAGCTCATTTATGAAGTATGACCTTTTGCAAGGTGGGGACTAGATTTCATTGGTCCAGTTAACCCACCATCTTCAATCAGACACACCTATATTCTTATATCCATTGACTATTGCACAAGATGGACAGAAGCTAAAACTTATAGAAATTGCACTACCAAGGTGGTGACAGACTTCTTAGAGGAACACATTGTTACCAGATTCGGAATGCCATTTGCCCTTGTGTGCAATAATGGATCTGCTTTCACAACAATATTTTTTACTCAATGGGCATTCAAGAATAAGGTTATTATAAAGTTCTCTTCAAATTAATTCTTGCAAGAAAATGGAGTAGCAGAGTCTATGAACAAGAACTTGATCATGATAATAAGGCGATTGTTGAATGAGAACCCTATAGATTGGCATACGCAGTTGAAATATGCCTTATGGATAGATTGAGTAAGGGTCAAAAATGCTATGGGGACTTCTTTGTATTTTCTTGTCTATGGACAAGAACTAGTATTTCTGCTCAACCTCAAGATTCCTATTTTGAAATTCATGAGTGGATACACTGAAGATGTTGATAAAGTACAAATTAGATTGAAGATTGTTTCCAAGTTATCAAAAAAATTTGATAGACTACATCCTGAGATGTCGAAGGGAATGAACAGACGAATCAAACACTGAGCTTGAAAGGGTTTTGGATTCTGAACTTTTGACTGTGAAGTCATTCAAACTATGCTTGAGGTGTTCGTAGTTTAGTTGGTGTTCGATACACATTGAAAGAATCTTTTTTGATGAAGAAATGCTTTTGTCATTTCTTCCTTTTTTTAGGGATATTTGTTGTGGTTCCACAATGCATGCCCCATTCCCTACTAGGAATGGGGACCCTCCACTTTATTTTTGGATCTCCAGACTCACAATTCAAAATCATGGAAATTCAAAGGGTCGAAGAGTAAAAATTGAAAAAATTGAAAAAAAATGGAACAATCATAAAAATAAAAAAAGTAAAAATTTAAAAATAAATTTAAACTATGCACCTACACACCCGACATGGTGCATGGAGCGCATTCCACCTTTTGGTGTTGCGCAAGTGTGCACCTGCATGGATGTGCAAGGTTGCACACACATCACCAAAGCGGGGGTAAAGCTATATAAGCTCCCACCCCCCTCCTCATTCTCCATTGTTCTCTCCACATTTTTTTAAAGTTCTGAAGCCTTTGCACCTCCCACACACATCCACTTTGTCTAACTTCCTTTGCACTCCTTTATGTTGGATCTCCACTATTTCATTGTTGTGCACCTTAGTAGGTGCGCCCTTTGCATACATTTCCAAAGATGCATGAATTAACTTGTCACGTCATGCCCATGCACCACTGTACACTCTACACTGTGCACCACAAAGTAGGCCCACACTCATGCCCGCATGTGTAGCTACACTTCCATGCTACGCACCTCCCATGTGCATCCACTACATACTATGCAACATCCCCTCACCTTTGCACCACCCACTGTGGTGCTCACTGCCACGCGCATGCCTCATTTGAAACCTGTGCTATGCACCGCACTGGCACTCACTTGTGCACACCTTGTACCATGCCACCATCTTCACACTCTACATTGTGCACCACTCCCATGCCATAGTTGCATTGCGCATGCCGTGTGCACTTTCACATCGTGCATTCTTTCACGCTGCACGCACTTCCAGCACCTTGCTTCTCTGTGCATTTCCAACCATGCACCTCGCACCTGCTATTGTGCACTCTCATCTCACTCATGCACTTCATACCATGCACACTGCGTCGCACCTTTGTACTGTACACTACACCGCACGTGCACCCCATTGTGCTCCACACCCATGCCATGTGTGCATCACCGCACCATGCATGCACCACACACATCTGCCTCCACTCTTCTAAAAAACCCTAAAAAGATTTAAAAATACTAATAATAAAATAAAAATTTAAAAAAGTACCAAAGTTGCACGCCTTATGTTCATTTTTTTTTAAATATATTTTTGAAGAGGAATTGAATGTTGTTTTGCACTATTAATTTTAAGGTTTTTGTTTTTATGAACTAATAAACATCATTCTTGTGTTGTGCAGATATAATGACATCCACATTTGGAGAGGAAATGATACCTAAGCCCATTGTGTTCAAGTTCCAAGGTGTGCCATCAAAGTCGAGGTTCCAAGATGACTATGTAGAAATCAAAGATACTAATTTGGGACATACTAACTTGGGAGAGCTTCTTAGAATTTGCAACAAACCCACAAAGAGATCAGCTCTAGTATCCACTTTGATCTTATTAGGGTTGGTGAGCATAGCTTTACATCCAATATTAGTACAATCAATAGAGTTGATCATGACACTAACTTAACACTTTGTTCCTAAAGAAAGAGTGGTGAAGAGTGTGACAAGAGAAGTGGTTCTTGACCTCTGGCCTGACAATATTGAAAGGGTCTTTCATCTCCAAAGGGTGGATCAGTTCATAAGACTCTCTTACGAAGCAGCAAAGAGGTGGTATAGAGAGCACCTAAAAGAAGAATCAAAAATTATCCAATCCTCCTATCTCATTGAGAAGACTCCTCTGGGGAGGATAATAGGAAATGTGGACATGACTAGGGGATACATGAAGGAGGATATTGGCTATTCTATCATTCTTCTGAGTAGAGTCATGGGTCTACTAGCAGTGGGACATTTGAGTGATTTTATGGTGAACTTTATTGAAACAATCAAGACCTCAAAGGTGCCACTGGACTGGGCCACCACATTAAGTGAAAAATTGTGTAAGAAATTGGGGGCAATCAAATACAAGAAGTTCTATATGACTTCTTACATGGTATACCTACTAGCAGCTAGAGCCACAAACTACACCGGTTTGTACAAAAGAGGCAACATGCAAGACCCTAATGCCTGACCTTACATCATCTATCCTCAACTAGTGAGGAAGAAGCTCTTGGCATAGAGAAAGGAATATAAGATCATGAATGACACATTCATTTTTGTAGTCATCTGATTCATAGAGGGAGATTATGCAAAGAGGTTATCTAATGAGGCAATAGCATAGATAACAACTCTCAGGGCCTATTATATCCAGTTTAAGAGATTCACGTATCTACGGGTAGTTGGTGCCTCTGTCAACCCTAAGAATCTCCCTAGAAATCCAAGTGATAAACTAGTTTTAGTGGAGATTACATGATAGATTGAGTCTGCATATGATAGGGTGACGAAACAATGGAGACTTTGTTGGACATGGCCCCTAGTCATAATACCATGCCAAGTGAAATAGAAACAAGATATTCTATCCTTTGAGTGGGAGTGGGAACATTATCCCCTAGATGAATATGATTCTCCCTGACCCTATTTTGACAACATTGGAAAAGTGGAGAGCCTGGCTGGCAAAGACTTCCATCATGAAGAGGCCATTGAAGACCATTGGATGAACACAACAAATGACTATGATGTTCGTATAAGGGATTATTGTAGGATGACTTTGTATTTGGAGAATAAGGCTCTCAAAATAAACATTTTGGAGGAAATAAGGCACCAATATTCTGGGGAGCTACTGGACCGCCTGTTCAACTCAGACAAAATTGTAGAGAGACCCATCGTGAATGTCGAGGTTGGCAGGGAGGAGGGCAATGATATTAATCATCAGGCAAGGCATGTAATCAAAATGACAAAGGATTGGATCAAGAAACCTTTCCAACTTGATCCAATACCTGATACTATGATATTTCATGCTCAAGCCTTCCCAAAGAAAGGTAGAGGGAAGAAAGTTATGATTCCTACCTTTATGACCTAATCTCCCATCAAGCCAGAGACAGTACCAACTTGACTGCCCAGTTGGATACTACCACCCTAAAGAGAAGAAAGGAAAGAACAAAGGGAAGAGGACCTCCCCTCAAAGGATTGAAATAGGAGAAGCTAAAGTGAAAGCACCTCCCCAGTAGTAGGAAATAGATGTTCAAGGGTTTGAGGATACTAGAGCTGCTCAAGTCTAGGATGACCCTCAATTGGCTCCCTTTGTACGCAGTCAATCAGAAGAGGGAGAGAGTTAGCAAGTTTGCATTCCTCCTCAACAAAAAGAGCCAGCATCCCCTTCTTCCTCTATGAAATAGAAAAGGATTAAGATCTGAATGAAGAAGAGGCAAAGGGTGACTAAAAGAATGGTACCTTACCCATCTATTCCTAAAACCATCCTAGAGGGAGAAGAGGAGGAAGATGAAGAGGACAATGAAGAGGAACAAGTGCCCCTATAGGGAATAACCTAACTAGCTAGAGCCATAGAGCAAGAAAGGAGGAGTACCATGGTGACATTGCCATCCACCCAAAAAGGACCCTTGGAAGTCTCTTCTTTGAAAGATGAAGTACAATAGTGGGTGGATGAGAAGAGTGAAGAGGGTGATGATATTTTCAAAATGTTATATTTTTATTTTATTCCCATGGGGATAGAGTTAGTCAAGGACAAGATCAAGGATACTCCTATAGGTGAACCCCAACAAGAAGACTAGACGTAGATGCTACCAGACTCATAGGGTCCTAATCTCACCCCCCATCTCCACCACAAATCATGGTGGTAATAAAGGCTTGGTTACTCCTCCACCTTAGAGTTCATAAGAAGAATAGGTTTAGAAGGAGCTATCACAAGAGGTGGAACTAGAACAAATGGTGACTAATGAAGTGTCAAAGGAGGGAGAATTGCTAGAATATTCTCGACCACCTTCCCAAGACACTAAGGTGCAAGCTATGGTGTCTACTAAGATAGAGGCTATAGAAGAAGAGCCTTCATAGAGGGAAAGTACACTGAGGAGGAGTGCTAAGGGGAAGGAGGTAGCAGAACATACTCCTTCATCCTTGAGAGGTAGGTCTTCAACTAAGCACATCCCAAGATGACTCAGGAAAGAAATAATGAGGAGTACCAAACCTCAATTACGTGCTAATGAGGAAGACATTTTTGAGATTTCTGAGATTTTGAATAAACTCGAGTCCTTATTGCATGAGGTAAGATTGTTGGCATTTGTCAACAATATATGGGACCAGGATTTGTTTGTCTAAGTGGTTGTCCCTCCTAAAGATACAGATGTAGAAAGCCTTGGTCCCCAATATTATCAAATCAAAGAGGTTGCGCTTGGGAGGCCCACACAAGATACAACCCGATTAATGGTGACCATGGGAATCAACGAAGTCTTCAAGAGCATGGAATAGGAAGAGGTCAAACTCTGAACACTTCAAAGGCAGAACGAGATCCTAAGAGGATATTTAGCTAAAGTGGTTGGTCATCTTAATCTTGATCACCTTGAGGATACATTAAACACCATTCTCAAAGAAGGGGGAAGTGTACATGTAGATCCATTTTTGAAAGCCTATCAAAAATGGTGGGAAAGTTTTGAGGATAAGGGAATTTTGATAATCCAAGGGAACCTAAAGTTACTGCATACTACACAAGAGAATGTGAATAAAATGGTGGCAATTTTGAAGCAAGACTTCAGTATTATGGATGAGGTAATGGCTTGGAGTAAGGACTTCAAATTTTGCAGGCAATAAAGGGGAAAAGATACAAAATTCTGGTAGATGTTTATATGGCAGAGGAATTAGATTTAATTGATGATTGGATAGAAAAGATCGCTAATAGTAATAAAGTAATGGAAACATTACATGTAGAGATTCATAGGCTCAAGGGCCAAGCTCGAGAGTGAATTTTGGAAGCAGAGAAGCATTACAATGATGCTTGCTTAAGGATTTTTTAAGATGAAGAAAAAGAGAAGTTGTTACCTATAGAGGTAGTGGTAGAGAGTTTTAAGAAGATTTTTGAGGAAGATGCTAGTGATGAAGATATCTAGCAAGCCTTCAAAGTAGAAGAAGCCTTGTTAGAATTGGATACCAAATTCAGGGATTTTGCTGACACCTAAATTGAGGTAGACAATTATAGATAGAAGGTCAAGGAGAAATATGAGGCTTTAGATTTATCAGACGTGGAAAAAATCACTGAGGTTATAGAGAAATTCAAGGGCAAACATCCAAGCATAACTTTGGGATGAATGGGAACAAAAATTAGATGCTAGAATTTCATTTTTGATACTCAATAAAATTTTGAAATTTTGGACCATTTTGAGGTGTGCAAATCTGTAGCTTTCTCATTCTTTCTTCTCTAATAATTCTTTTTTTTAAAACATGTAAAGGCTCATGCATCCAATTAATGAATAAAAAATGAATGGAGTCCTATTTAGCACCAATTAGATTGTTAGTGTGTATATAATTAGTTTGTTTTTTTTAAATTAAAAGCATTTTATTGCATGAAGATATCTCTCACTCTCAATACAAATTGAGGAGATGATTTATTATAGATACTCCATTGTAATATGTAATCGGGGCCACCATTATTTTGCAATAAAATTATGCTTTTGGTGCTCACATTTGGAGTGTAGTAATTATTTCCTGAGTGTGTCATACTTTTTGTGAATTTATGTTCATGGGATTGTGATTGAGCCAAAGGTTTATTTTTTTGTTTCTACTTTTGTGATTCATTAGTTTTGGTGTTTGTTATGATTTTGATGAATTCCACTGACATAACTAGCTTGAGAAGAAATCATTGAATTGTGCCTGCATAACTTCTCGTCTTGCATAAGTGCACTTTTCATGGCCTTGTGATTTGATGAAGGGTGAAACATCATACGATCACTAAGTTTCTTACCGATGATTGCATCAGTAGAATCAGGGAAGTGTTGCTCCTTCTTTCATTGGTTAATTATTGATCTCTTTGAAAGCTTAATTCACAAATGTGTCATTTTCCATAACTTATGTCCATTAGGAATTTCAATTTCATGTTATTTTCTTTAAAGTTTTGTTATTTTCTTTGCTAACCCCCTGTTAGAATAGGAATTCATACTATTTGCATTGTTAGATTGCATTCAAAAAAACAAAAAAAAAGTTTTTCTTGTGTGTTTTATTTCGAAGCAGTGTGCAGATTCTTCCTCTCATCTGAAAATCAAAATGAACCAACAAAGGCCTCCTTGTGAATAATCACATTTATCTTCAACTGAACAAATTTTAGTAGGTTACAAGATCAACCCAGAACCTTGGAGTTGATTCACAAAATCAGCTTTTCAAGAGAGGAATTCACAAGAATTCCTACTGTTTAGCATCATGCATAATGATAGCTCAACAAGGCCAAGCATTAAGGACGAGTTGAGCTTGGTTCACATGACCAATATTGAGGAGACATACAAATTTTTCCTAAGAGTTGAGCAGAGGCTGAGCAAAAAGTTCGATAATAAAAATAGTGGTAGAGGTCATGGTGGAAGGTCTAATGGAGGCTGAAATGATGATTTAGAGAACAAGGATGACGCTAGAAGTAGTATTTAGAACTAGAGGGGAAAAAAATCCAATAGTTTCCATGATCAGAACAATATAGATTAGAGAGGAAGTGGAAGAGGGAAAGGATATGGAAGAGGGGGCTTCATGGTAAATGCTTTCACTACAAAGAAGAAGGGCATAGATCATTTGAATATTCCCAACACCAAGGAATGAAAAATCAGAGAATATAATGCTAGGCCAGAGTTGTGCATGTTGATGAAGATGCCAAATCATCTCATTCTGAAAATGCCAAGAGAGGAGAAGTCCTAGTTAATAGGAGAGTCTTGCTAAGTGGACAAAATAAACTTGATCAAAGGAGGAGTCTATTTTGCACCAGATGAAAATGTGAAGATAAATGTTGTGATGTGATCATTGATGGTGGAAGTATTGACAATCTAATGTCAGAAAAGATGGTCACAAAGTTAAATCTTAAGAGGCAAAAACACCCACACCCATATTGTATTGCCTAGGTGTAGGATGGCCACAAGGTCATGGTCAATGAGCAATGCCTAGTGAAGTTCAAGATGAGGTGCTTTTTGACATCATACCTATGGACATATGTCATATGTTGCTAGATAGGTCATGGAAGTTTGATAGGCATGTTGTACATAATGGGCAAGAAAATACCTACACTCTGACAAAGGATGGAGTGAAACATGAATTGAATTTGTTGAAGGAGAAAAAAGAACAGGTATGTAGTTTTGCAAGAATATGTTTTATTGATGGAAATGAGTTTCTCCAAGGTATGAAGCATGAGCATATGTGTTTTTCAGTAATCCCAAAAGACAGTAAAGAAGAAGTAGAAGAGGTACATGCAAAAGTTGTAGATTTGATGGGAGAGTTTCTTAATATTGTGTTAAATAATCTACCTAATGGATTACCCCCAATGAGGAATATTGGACACTAGATGGATGTGATTCTAGGATCTAGTTTGTGAAACAAGGTAGCATACATAATGACTCCAACAGAAAGTGAAGAGTTGAATAGAAAAGTTCACGAGTTATTGCAGAAGGGGTTGATTTGAGAGAGTTTGAGTCAATGTGATGTACCATCAATATTAGCACCAAAGAAGAATAGACAATGAAGGATGTGCACAGATTCATAGCCTACCAACAAGTTCACAATCAAGTATAGATTCCAATTTCCAAGGATGGATGATATTATAGACTGTTTGAGTGGATTTTTGTATTTCACAAAGATAGATATGAAGAGTGAGTACCATCAGAATCATATTAGAGAAGGAGACAAGTGGAAGAATGATTTCAAAACAAGGGAAGGATTGTATGAGTGGTTATGCATGCCTTTCAAGCTAACCTATGCACTGAGCACTTTCTTGAGGCTCATGAATGAGGTACTGAAGGATTTTCTAGGTAAGTTTGTCATTGTTTACCTAGATGATATTTTGAATTTTAGTAAGATGTTGAAGGATCATTTGATGCATATTCAAAAGGTGTTTGATAAGTTGAGAAAAGAAAAGTTGTTGATAAACCTGAAGAAGTGAGGTTTTGTGAAGAAGGAGTTGGTGTACCTATAATTTATAGTTTTAATAGAAGGTCTAAAAATAGACTTGAAGAAAGTGAAGGCCATCTTTGAATGGCCTACTCCAAAGAGTGATACAAAGGTAGGATCTTTTAATGAATTGGCTGGTTTTTACAGAAAGTTCATGAGAGGTTTTAGCAATATTTTTGGACCCTTGACTGAAACAATGAGAGGATATAGGAAAAAAATTAAGTGGAGAGTAGGAGTAGATACATGTTTTAATTTGTTGAAATAGAAAGTTATAGAGAAACCTATTTTCACTCTTCTAGATTTTAACAAGGTGTTTCAAGTAGACTATGATGCTAGTGGTACTGCAGTAGGATTTTTTTGAGCCCAAGAAGGTAGATCTGTTGCTTATTTTAGTAAGAAGTTGAATTATATCAAAATAAAATATCTTGTTTATGATCAAGAATTTTATGCTATCGTTCATGTGTTAAAGAAATGGAGACACTATCTTCTTCCTAAGGAGATTTCTTTGTATACTAATCATCAAGCTTTGCAATAGTTGAACAATCAAAGAAAATTAAACTAGAGGCATTTGAAGTGGTTTGACTTTACAAATTTATACATTTGTTTTGAAACACAAGAGTGGAAATTCTAATAGAGTTACATATGCTCTTAGTATGAGACATCTTTTATTGACAAAGATGTAAATTGAGGTGGTTGGGTTCCAGGAACTTAGTAATTTGTATCCACAGGATCCTAATTTTGGCAAAGCTTGGAAGGCTTGTACAAAACCTATTACACTTGATAGAATAAAGAGGTTAGATTTCATAATCCAAGATGGTATAATGTTTAAAGGAAGTCAGTTGTGCATTCCCAAAAGTTCAATGAGAGATAATCTTGTCAAGGAGAAGCATAGTGGAGGATTGATTGGAGATTTTGGGAGAGATAAGACCATTTCTTTAGTTACTAAGAATTATTATTGGCCATAGTTACAACAAGATGTGAAAAAAAATTTGTAGAGTTGCATAGTATGCCAGATGGCAAAAGGTGTGAAGCCAAATATGAGGTTGTATCAACCATTACCTATACCAGATAAGTCATGGGAGGACGTCAACATGGATTTCATTCTTGGATTACCAAGGACTCAACAAGGGTATGATTATATTTTTGTGGTGGTTGAAAAGTTTTCAAAAATAGTACATTTCATTCCTTGCAAAAATACTAGTGATCTTGTTCATGTGGTAGGGTTATTTTTCAAAGAAGTGTTGAGACTACATGGTCTACCAAAGAGTATAGTTTTTTATTGAGATACCAATTTTTTTGGGTATTTTTGGCATACATTGTGGAATAAATTGAAGATAGACTTGAAGTTTAGTTCATCACATCATCCATAGATTGATGGACAAATAGAGGTGGTGAATAGGAGTTTGGGGAATTTGCTAAGATTCTTGGTTGGTGATAAGCCAAAAGGATGGGATCTAATTTTATCATAGGAAAAATTTCCATTTAATAATTCTATCAATAGGGGTACTAGTAAATCACCATTCCAGATTGTATATGGGAGTAATCCCAAAATTTCTTATGAATTAAGGCAATTGGATAAACGAGAAATAAGTAGTGTTGAAGTAGAAGAATTTGATGCACATTTGAAGAATATCCATGAGGAGATGAGGAAGCATACTATTAAGATGAATACATAATATAAAACTAAGGTAGATGTGAGAAGGAGGTATAAGGAATTTTGGATTGAAGTTAAATTCAGGTTTCATGTAAGAAAGGAGTGTTTTTGAGTGGGCACATATAATAAGCTAAAAAATAAACAAGCTTGGACTGTGCAAGATAGTGAAAAGGCATGATTCTGGAAATTCCTATGAAGTGGAGTTGCCTTCTGAACTAAATATTTCACCAATATCTAACATTTTAGATTTGACAAAGTATAATGAGGAAGGTAATCAAGATGAAGTTGTAGAAGCACAGTGGAGTATTCTAGCAACTAGTTTGGCCACAAAGGAGATTGAGGAGATATTGGATAGTTGTGTTGGGAAAAGTACAAGGAGCATAACTTATGAAGAATACCTAGTAAAATGGAAAGGGAGAACAACAATAGATTCATCATGGCTAGAAAGGGTGGAGTTTAACCATCTTGGTTTTCCTCTAAACACCTGAGACATGACAGTGTCATTTCTCAAATTACCCTAGGTGTCTAATGTAGGAGCATCCTAGGTGTAAGAGAAATCTTACATCACCCAAAAATATTTCATTTAAGTTATTTGAATAAGGGTTGTCTTAATGTAAAGTTGTTATTTATGGAGGCTTGCTACTCAATAAGTCAGTCATACAAGCTCAAAATGTCCTAATTTCAAAGGTGGAGGCTTATCTCAATCATATCAGCCTACCAGTTGAAGCTCAATGCCATATCATAAGTATCAATGAAGTTATTATAGATATTTGTTATAAATATTTGGTACAAAAAAATTGGGCTCAATTTTGAAGGCCTAGACATGTCCATATGAGGCCCAAAAACTTGACAAATGGGTGCCTATGCGGATCCAAGCCTATAGATCAAAAGTCGAGGATTCTGAAAAGTAGTTATAATAGACAATCAGAGCAATGGTTTGAAATCTACAGCCTTCCAAAGTTGGGTTGATCAAAACTTCCAAAATAAATGTCGAAGGTGTATTTGGCTAACTCTATATGTATTGCTAGGGTCTATTAGTCCTAGGTATTAAGTTTGAGTGTCTAGAACCTTCTTGGGTGGCATAAATTGCCTATTTAAGATATGCTTGTACATTTTCTAAGACAAATCTAGGTGCTAGTTCGCAACTTTGTCTTGTAGATTACTGTAATGAAGGTGCCCATGTGGGTTAGCATATTGTAATTTTGAATCCTGTAGTTCCACATTTTTGGCAATAATAAGAAGCCCATCTCTCACAAATTGTTGTTATTTCTTTGTTATGTTATGTGTTTAAGGTATTAAGGGGAACACCCTTCATCAACTAATGATTTGGTTGTCTTGAGTTGTCAGGTTTGGGCTCCTAGTTTATATGTTGTTTGACAAACTTAGTCATTATGTATTTGACTTAGACCTTTGGTCAATATGTACAGTTGGAATTTAGTTTTATTATCTAATTAGATGTAGAACTTTTGGTCAATGTTTCTTTGACACACTTGATTGTGTGGCCTTTTATCATTCATTTTACTTATCACATTGGTTAGACATATGTCATTAAGAAGCCCATCTCTCACAAATTGTTGTTATTTCTTTCTTATGTTATGTGTTTAAGGTATTAAGGGGAACGCCCTTCATCAACTAATGATTTGGTTGTCTTGAGTTGTTAGGTTTGGGCTCCTAGTTTATATGTTGTTTGAAAAACTTAGTCATTATGTATTTGACTTAGACCTTTGGTCAATATGTACAGTTGGAATTTAGTTTTATTATCTAATTAGATGTAGAACATTTGGTCAATGTTTCTTTGACACACTTGATTGTGTGGCCTTTTATCATTCATTTTACTTATCACATTGGTTAGACATATATCATTAAGTGTGAGCTAACTAATGCATTATGATGTAAATACATTTGGATATCAACTTCTTGACTCTTTTGTATGCATAATGATGATTAAATACTAATTAGCATATTGATGATGTTATATTTCATGATGATTCAATTGATGATGAAATAGATGTAATGTGATTGCATTACCTAATATATTTTCATGGACATTGAGTTAATGATGTGGATGCTTAATTAGAAAACACCACATGTTAGATGGTCTAAATGAATGATTATTTAGGTTACTCGTGATCAAGATGTGAATAAAGATCAGTTAAGAAATCATAAAATTAAAGAAAAATATCGACTCTTGATATTTTAATTGATCTCCTTGAGCTATTGAAATTATGAGTGAGCTAAAGTATTGTGAGTGTATATGTATGAGTATGGCAAGAAGTGGATATGAAGTATCTACTAGCATTGTCAAACCCATGTGATGCCAATGTATGATAAGTAAGCATAAGTGTATGTGTGCTATCATGTGATTTTAAGGATGTATGTTATTGAATTTTGAGATTCATCGAGATAAGATTGTATTTGATTTGATATTTTATTGAATATTTGATTTTATTATGATATATGATGGACATATATTTTCATGTTGTTATTGTCCATGTAAAAGAGGGAATGACATACCATAAGAAAGGGAAAATATTTTCGGAGAGAGGTAGTCTAACCTTGTAAAACTATAGAATGGTAATAGAATTAACACACTCACATAGGAAAAGTGCTTAAAATTATTAATTATTACATGTGCTTGCTTTAACTCTATGTTGATTTTCTTTAGTTGTGTTTACCACAGTATGTGCTACCGCTATCTTTGAAATTCATGTCTTGATTTGATTTGAATCTGTTCAAATGAAAAGTAGGTTTCATTTAAGAAAATGAAATTTTGACCTTGTTAATTAGATGGAAGTCAAATTTTGATAGAATTGAACGTAGTTATAAGCATTATTGTGAGTAATGAAAGTTAGATTTTGACCCTATTAAATTGGTTTTCTTAAATGTCTTCTGATGTGATTTCCATTTCCTATATATCACTACATTGGTACGATGCATTTTCTAAGTGGGGAAGGATGTCACAACCCATTTTTTGTGATACCACACAACTCACTCCTTTATTGCCATGTGGAATTTTGTCAAAAAAAAATTATAAATAAATAGATGGCTCGAGATAATAGTTACAAAATCATTGTGAAAGTCTAAATTTAAATAGCTATTTTAGATCTTCTATTAGGAAAGGGAATGGATGGACCAAAATTGTTACATGAAAATAATGAATTAGTGGTAGGCAGAAACTAGTAATCGATATAGATGATGGACCTGCAGTTTGAAAGGGTGAGGGGGTTTCTTTCTTTATATTTGGGATGTGAGTTTGAAATTTGAGAAACTTTGGAAAAAAATTAGAGAGGGGGATATTTTTTTAGAAGAGCACGAGATATAGTAGAAAATAATAGTAGTAGGGAGTAGATGAAAGGATGAGCATCTACATTTGTTGTTACATTTTTCTAGGTTCAATTCTGAGCTTTTGAGTATTTTTCTTGTTGTGCAAAACAAAAAAAAATGATATATATCAAATATTGCATTGAATGAACTCCTTCAAGAGGTTTAATTATTGGGGTTCATGAAGTGCATAAAAATGTGTTTTGTTTAAACAAGAATCTATGTAAGAAAAGTTAGATTAGACCACGGGTAGATGAATTTAGTGAGAAATTGTTTGAGCTTTTAATAAGTTGATCCTCTACATATACTTGAAGTAGGATAAAACCAAATGGATTCTTCCCATGTAGATAAAATATTCATCGTAATTAGATATTGATTACTTATGGGCCTTTTGCTTGATCCTGTGGTTGTGGTGTGCTAGGCTAGTGGTTGGTGTGTTAGGGTAGGAGGCTCAAAATTTTAAAACACAACCTCCATATGATTTGTCTAGCAATTTTCCACCTTCATAGCTTGAACCTAGCCATTGTGAAAGGACGCAATTTTATAGCTCCGCTATCATTGCAAGATGTAAAGAATCAATGAACTTGTTAATGAGGTTTTAGAAGATCTTGAGAAATGTAAAACATATGTTGCAGAATAAGTTTGGGATAAGATTTATCACATTCCAAGTCTGAGCACGAAAACTAGAAGCTCAAAATAGGTGGTGAGCATCCAATGAAACACACCGAATCACTTTTTGGTCAAAATAATTCCAGTTTGTATGATAACTTGCATGCATAGTATGTAATCACAGAAAGAGACGAATACCATTCTAAGATGGAATGTAAACATGATAGAAATTTGACTTTCCAACGTAGATTCTTTTGGGAGCCATTCTACATCACTATTGTTAAGTATAGTTGGGAGTTTAATGGTTTTAGCCATTGTTAGGAATAGTTGATTCTTTTCATCACAACATAGAATGTACTTATATGTTCCATGTTTTCAATATTGAATTCTAAATCATTTTATTTATGAACCATTGTTTTAATCAACCAAGTCCCTTAGTTATGAAAAATGTTTTAACTATAATGATGAGTTTAAATCGTGAGTTAATCTAGAATCTCTTTTAGATAAGGCAGACTGTTTAGTTTATTATTTCTTATGATGAGGACCAGAGTAAATGTGAACAACCAGGCGCATATAGCGATTGTGTTATTATGTAGGAAATTGGAATGATTGGTATCACGAAGTAGATGGTACATCTTACTAAGTGTATTTTGAATTCTTTAAATGAAATGCATTTGGAAATACCTTATGGGACAATTAAAGTTCTCTTTTGGTTGAGTGCATAACTCTTTTTTTTTTTTTTTGGTTGTTGAGAACATTTTCATTATATTTGATATAAAGATATGGCATTCGTTGTTTAAACTATAAACTAAAAATTGTACCACAATAATGGAAAAGTATTTCTCCTTCCAAGTTCTCCAAGCCGCATATGGGTAGTGGATAAATCTTCTTGATAGTTGTATTTATGTTGTTCATGTTGATATGACATGTTGGGACTACAATTGGAGCTAACATTCATTCCTCTTGGACAAATGTTTGTCAATATTGCTATGAGTCCAATTAGAGCTATGAGTTGTCCCTTAACAAACTTTTAGTCATAAAGTAAAGGGATTTATGTTTTCAGTTATTGTTATGCTTTTGGCAAGTGACTTTTGTTTATGACTAATTCTACTATCAAGTACTCTTGCATGAGTGTGTCTTCATGTCTTGATATTGAGATAAAATACATAGTTAATGGGTATCTATGATGAGTATACATGAAGAATTTTGTATAATTGTATTGGATAAACTATGTTAGGTTTTAAAGGTTCTTGAGATGGGACTATCAAGAAAAGGATGCACTTTTATCTTGTTATACTCTATTTTATAACACCAGTGTATTCTTAATTATTGTCTGCTACACAATTCCATCACTACTCATATTTTTGCTTATTTAGACTTCCTCGATGTCAGGTTGGGTATCTTTTATGTTAAGAAAGATACAAGGGAAGCTTAATAGCTTCATGGTAGAGTGGTAAAGCACTCCTACAATATTCTTACTTGTATTATACTTGAACAAGTTCTAGAGCTCCTTTTAGCTTGGTCGTCCTATTTGGGCCATCTCATTACTCTGGTATGTGGTTATGGTTTCTTTTAGAACTTTTCATTTTATCTCTTATCTTCATACTTGTACATATATTTATGTATTTCTTTTAAATTTAACGATAATTAAAAATTAATGTTGACTGGTCAATATTCAAATGACCTAGACTCTCATTCAATTTTCCATTTTTAATGGAGATTGTTGATGTGGTTTTGGTTTTATAGATGCAACCTTTACAAATAGAAACAAATATTTGGCAATAGTACATTCTAGTTTTTTCTTTAGAATATATTTTTTTTAAATTATTCAACTAGAAATTAGGGTTTTATTTTTAGTGGTGAATATTCATAATTTTGCAAATTTTAGAAAATTTTCACTAGTAATTTGGCTAATAATTTAAGATCTAATACAACCTAAATCACCACACTTTTATTAAATTTACTTCTAAAATATTTAAAGTCTCTCAATAATTTATTTTATTAAAAATATTAAACTCAAAGATTTTCCACAATATTCAATACATGATTAGATTTGATTCACCCAAATATTATATATTATCAGCAAAATTAAAATTAATTCACTAATAATTATCATAATTATTAGTTACTTTAGGGATATATTACCAATATTTAGTTTTCACTATTGATTTAAAATATAATGTAATTATCCTCATAATTTCCATGAGATAAAACATGTTCAACTTTGATTTGTAATATTCCATGACAATCAACTGACTTTCTATTATTATTGAGATTCGCCAATATTTTCTACTCAAAAATTATGATTCCAAAATAATTGCCAATGTAAATAATATTTAAATTTAAAAATTGAGAGATTCGCTGATAAAAATAATTTGGTTTTTAAAAATAATGAAAGATTTGCCAATAATTTATATCTTTTTCTAGAGGGGGGTTTCTTAAAGTTTACCCTGGAAATATTTTCCAATCATTATCTATTATTTAGTTGAACATTTTATAGTTGTAAACTATTTCCATCTCATGATTACTTTTTCTATGGCTTGATTTTGCAAGCCATCATTCTTGGGCTTTGGAGGTTAATGTGGTAGGATGTTTCATTGGATCAATATTCATCTTAACCAAGACTTTGTAACTTGTTCACTGGTATAGGTGACAAGGTACCTTAGATGGTATTCTTTGCAACACATGCTCTATTTGTCCTTCCTTATCAACAAAGACTTCCACATCATCCACACAAGTTAATAAGTTTGTTGTTTTCTATTGCCTTTTCCTTTTGTCAACATAAGACAATGTCCACATTAGAATTGTTCAATATACTTATTTAATAATAAAATAATTTTATTAATATAAAGAAAAAGTATTAGATAAAATTAGATGATAATTGAAGATAAATGAAGTACATACATTAAACAATTAAAGAATTAGTTACAACATTTAATATTGAATTTGGAGGGAAATGAAAAATTTAAATTTAAATAAGGAGAATGATACAAAACAATTAAATTATTTAATTGAATTTGACAAAAAAATGTTGTTAATATCACTCACATGCAATGGGACAATCTCAACTATACGCACTTCTATAAAACCATTAGTGGAACAGGCTCAACATATAAAGCAGTCAAGCTCACTTCCATATTCTTGGTTATATATACAGATGTATGCATCAATGAACACTTTCTACATTTGATGGTATAATATAAAACTTAAAAAGTAAAATTTATCAAGCTTTATTCTTGTTATCTACTACAAAGTATTAGCTCTATTGCAAGTATTAGGAAATTTTGAATCTCAGTTCACTTATCAATTTAAAAGTAAATCAATGAATCAAATATTTGTCAAATAAAAAACACATTGAAAATATGTAAGGGAGTGAAAATCTAGAAGAGAAAGAAGGAATCTCATTACAAACATCCATGAATCTCTTGTAGGGGACAAACTTCTAATACAGTACAAGGTAGGATAATCCCCAATGGAGATGAACTAGCCCCCAAAAAGTAACTACACGATGAAATATAACCAATGGATAAAAGCATAAATATGTGTCATCTTTTATAAAGAAAAAGGATCCCAGAATGCAAATTGTTCAACTTTAATGACATAAAAATAGTATTTTTGTTTAGAATTTGAAGATGGTGTAAATTGATGAAATGTGTAATTTCAAATGAATTTTATGCCTACAATTTTTTTGAGTAAGAATTTACTCATTTTTATTAATTTTGAACTCTATTTTTCAATAGCAAAAAATATATGGTGTCATTCTTGTCAAACAAGCATATGCAAATCATCTTTTCTTGCTCTGATTTGAAAATATGTAATAGATGACATGTATAACTAGGACACAAAAAAAAATGGTTTTTGATGTATATTTTCTTTGTTATAAGTATTCGAGGTCAACCTTTTAAAAAACCAATAGTTTTTTCCTCTCATCAAAACTTCCTTATCAAATCTACACATTTTTTCAAAAACACTGCATATTCTTGAAGAAGACTTTCTCCTATAGGGATACATTTTAATTTTGATTTTTTTTATATGATTTACTATTTTTTTCTTGTTTTGAAGGAGTATCTTCTCAAATGTTTTTGATTAGATAAACAGGTTTTACAGGGACCCTAAAACCCGAGAGTTAAAACATAACAGGCTGAAAATAAGCATTAGAAGCCCAGCCACAAAAGTTACAAGGCTAAAGGCTGAAAATAAGCACTAGGCCCATCCAAATAAACAAAGGCCAAAGAAAAGGCCAAACAGAAAAGACAAGACTAACGAAACAATCAAAAGCCAAAACAAAAAGCCAGCAAAAAAGGAAAAAGATAGGAACTAATCCTCGGTCTTTCTTTCCATCTCCTGCATGACCTAGGTAGCCTCCTGGCCCATCTGGGTCTCCTTGGCCTCCTGTTGATAAGTCTTGTGTATCTTATCAAATGTTAAAATACCTACTTATAATGTTTAAAAATTATAACATATTATAACCAGTCAAAACACTATAAATTATATATAATGATGATATTGACTTTGAAATCTACAAAAGGGTATTTTTTGTTTTTGAGAAAAGTTGAGTTTTGATAGAGAATTAGATTTGACCAAAATAGGTTTAGAGGTCCTAAAAGGAAACACAGATCTGTGCTTTTACCCCAATAATGTAGTGATTTAGATCTAAAAAAATGCCAATTCTCATAATAGAATCATAAGATTTACATCCAACACACCTAGTTGTAAGGCCTTCCAAGTTCAAGCAACTACATCAACAATTATAATAACTATTTTGCAAGATCTCATAATATCCAACTGGTATCTATTCTAGAACCCCAAGAAGAATCTAAACTTTTGCTCGCAAGCTACCAAGCAACCTTTTTATTTCTCAAGCCCGCTCTTAGCTATTAGCTCTACTAAATTTTGCTCCTCTTAGCTATGACATGTTGAGCTCCATGTTGAATTAATTAATTACTCAAGATATCAAAAGACCCTCTACTCATACCAACCCAAACCACAAGTCATCCTAGAAAGTTACATTAAATAAAAACTCTCTTTAAATAAACCCTCAAGCCACAAGTCATCTTGGAAACAAACATTAAATAACTAAATACTTAGGACAAGCCCCAAGTTTACAATGCATAACTAACTCATATGAAAAAATAAAAGTGCACACCCTTAGAAATAGGTCTACATACCAATTAATGATGCAAATATAAGAGCAGGTAAACAAATCCCTCTAATTAAATCTTGTGAATACAATCTCTAAGGTTTGTCTAGGAAATACGAACATGTTACCAATAATCATTTAAAAATTTCTAAGTCCAATGCGATAACTCCAATCATTATGTGCACTTAGGACAAGGATGTCCAATATGTTTCAAACATAACCATAATCACATGAACCATGATTATGTTAAATCAAGCTCAAAAATCTTACATACAAGATTGTTGACTACCCCAAGATGCTCTTGCATTAGACACCCCAAGTGTGAAGAAAATATAATCTCAATACTAGGAATAAGATCTTCCATGGTTCAACACATAAACCATAAACTAGTTCTCCACATACATGCATCCTCCAAGTTCTCAACTTGTACACTCTAGCCTATGTTCTACTTCTAAAACCATTTTCCTATATTTGTCATCTTCACATCTATCTTTGGTGTGTAATAGGTTTGTCTTCCACATTGATCTTTAACCCTTTCAAAATCCTTCAACTCAACTCAGCTACCAAAACTCAAGTTTCTCCTACCAATCTCTATATTCTACAGAGGAATCAAAGAATGCTTCATGCTACCCTTCTCAATCATAATCGCATTCTTGATACAATCATGCATTGCCCTACAAATATTTCCAAGGTCTACCAAAAATATGTGACAATAGCTCATGTCCAAAATATCACACAATACCTAATCAACATATTATCCAATCTAAAAATCAATAAGATATTGCTTCCCTACTTCCAAAGCATGTTCATCTTGCAACCAGCTGATCCTATTAGGACAAGTATGTCTCACTCTCTTTAGGCCAAGTTTTTGAACCATCCCCTCAAAAACTACTATATTAGTACTACCACCATCCACAATCACATTCCAACATTTATGTAGTGCCTGCCCCTAGTTTACATTTTCCTAATTTACATTTTGCTATCATTGGCAAACTCTTTTAGGCCAGTTTTATGTTTGATGATTAGTAGCATTATCTTGAGATTATCATTTATTACTTCAAATTTAGTTGATATATGATGAGATTACTTGGTACTCTATACTTCGTGTGTGCATGATGATTATTACAGTATTTTTTAGTTATCGATGATATTTAGTTAGATGGATCATTATATGTGTTTTCTTATGGGTATTTACCCCATACTGCATGTGTATGGTGGTCGTGTTGTTTTCTTTATGTATGACATTTTTGATGCGGTTAAGGAAGGGAGTCGTAGTCACTTGCTAATTGGGATCTACACGATGCACCACTTCTTGCCATTGCCTATTTAGATTAATATATATTGTGTTTGTACATGCATGGATTTTATGCAGGTTGCAAGTATTGTGTATCAACTTTCTTGAATTGCTAGGATGAGCGTACCCTATCACATTATCTCAATGGTAAGAGAGGGGAGATAAATTCTTAAGTCCAAATCCTAAACCCTTAAGTCATTTGTCCTAATTGATAATTGGGACAAGTATCTGAGTCGTGTACCCTTCGAATGCGTCGGATGATGTTAATTCATGATTATAACCCTTTAGTTTGATTTTGTATGTGTTTTCTATAATGGGTTCTCATATTTTACTTTATGAGTCTTTGGTAAATTTTCTATTAATTAAGTCTAATTAAAAGATTAAACTAATGATTTAATTTAATGGAAAATTATTATGATATTTTTTTATTTAATTAATTGGGAAATTAATTAAATAAAAAGAATTAAATTTGAAGATAAAAATTATAGTATGAATTTGGAACGTGATAATATTTATTTAATTTAATAATAATATGTTTAGAGTTCATTTTTAAATAAATGCTAAATAATATTATTTAAATAATAAATAGCTATCAAATTTAATGTTCCAAAATAAATTTAGAAGTGGAAAAGAAATTAACTTATTAAAAATTTTATGATCGCATGATACGTGCATGAGAATAAATTTAATAAATTAATTTAAAAAGAGTCAAGTGAAAATTAAATAAAGTAATTTAATTAATTAATGAATGTACATGAAAAAGATAAATAAAAGTTAATAATGAGTTAAGGGTTGTGAGCAAGGAGTTCTCTGGGGTGAATGCACAATTAGTGCCCTGATTTTTGGGAGAGAACTCCATATCACAACTTGGGGGTTCATTTTTGAAGGACTGCGAATTTTGAAGGAAGAAATTTTGGAAAGGAGAAGGTTCTGGAAGGAGGGATTATCTCTACAGTTTTTTTAGGGCGTAGCGATTAGCATCAGTGTCCAAGTAGACGCTTGTGATTTTTGCATATCATAATACCCTCTTTTCTTTCATGTCTTCATCGTGTCTATTTAATGGATGCCTATATAATCTTGTGATGAAATTTATCATATTATGATTCTCTAGTGCATTTGTTAAATCTTCTATGTATGGGAATTTTTAAATGTTCAATATAATATTTCTTTTTATAGATCTTGAATTTGGAAAAAGAACAAGATAGGGTTGTGCAATAAAATTGGAGATCTATTCAAAGTTTGAACATTCTTAATCGATCAATAAAACCTTTCTTTCAATAGAATTAAAAAAAAATTGAGAATTAAATAGGGAATGGGTTTTCCTTTGAAATTAAAAATTTAAATGGAAAATAATTGACTAGTCGGCTGTATTTTCCCTGTTAGATTATTGCTAGAGATTTTATTTAAAAAAATAATATTAAAAAAACATTGTATGAGAAAAGTTTTTAAAAAAATGTTTTTGATTTTTTTATTAAAATATATATATAAAGGAGGGGGAGGGAGTTACCCCGTACCCCTTGTCGCCATACTGTGAGAGTACCTACTGTCGCATCTACTACAATGATAGAGTACATTGTACCCTATCGTTGTAGGCCCTGCGACAACACGGTACTGCGCGTAGGGCGTGGCCCTTCATGCAAGCTAACAGGCTTTAAAACACGTGTTTTAATATATATATTTTTAAATTTTCTAAATTGTTAATAAAATTAATTTTATTAAAAGATTTTAATTATTAATTATTAAAAATTATTTAATAATATTTTATTAAAAGTTTTAATTTATAAAAATTAATTAATGTTATTAAATTATTTAAAATAAATTTATTGTAAATAATTAAATGTTTTTATAAATATATATTATTTATTTTAAAATAATTTTTAATTTAATTTATTATTTTGGAAAAAGAGGGGTAAAAATTTATTCAATCAAATGCAAGTTACAGAGCAATGACCAAAGGCCCAAAACCACACTACATACTCCTGTCCTCCAATAACAACTGATCAATAATCTCACAATACTCAAAAGGTAACTCATCCCTACCATTAATATCCCATCTATCCACCTTCTCTTAACCAACTTTGCCAGAAAGTCTGCCACTCTATTCCATTCGCGAGGGATATGAAGAAAGGAGACAAAATCCAAGGAGCTACAAAGGCTAAGAATTTGTCTGGCCAAAGAGGCAAGTTGCCAACTAACATCCTCCAACCTTTGGTTATTCAACATATCAATAACAATCTAAGAGTCTGACTCACATATGATCCTCCACCACCCTAAAGAGCAACCACACTCAATAGTAACTTTAAGAGCTAGCGCCTCCATCAAATTATTAGAATGTTGACCCTTATACATAGAGAGGAGAAAAACCACACCACTGTCATTACCTCTACCAATAGCCCCAATACCAGCATGACCAGGGTTCCCTCGAGAAGACCCATCTATATTGATCTTCAAGAACCCAGCTGGGGGAGGAGACCACCTCCCATCTCGACAAACCCTTCGCTTAACATGGCTAGGTCCTTTTCTAGGAATGCATCCCTGGCTATTATCTCCTAGGTTCAGATTCCTCACAATAGCTTGATCCCTAGGATCAATAGTAACAGATATATCACACTTTGCATAAATCATCTCTTGAAGCCTATTGAGAATCTTCTCCCATAGTTGGCAACTTCCTAATTTGGAATCACAAAAAATTCTGTGATTTCTTTCCAACTAGAGGTTCCAAAGAATGAAGATCGGTCCAACCATCCAGGAAACTTGTAAGAAAGGAGTCTTCGATGGAGGTCTACCCAAACTTTCCTAGAAATCAATAAGATAAGAAGCATGAATACAACCATGACACCAAGCCTCCCACCATCTATGTCATATCTCTCTCGAAAAGGGGCAAAGAAAAAAAAAATGAGAAGCACACTCCTCATTGTGCCAAAAAAGACAACAAATTGAAGGTCCCTAAAAGCCTCATTTGCAAAGATTCTCCCAAGTGAGATATTTCTTCTGAGCCAACAACCATAAGAAAAAGTTACATTTGGGCCATGAAAAGATGCTCTAAACCTTCTTCCATTAGTGCACTTCAGTCAGCCCGTGTAGGTTCCTATCAAGAGTAGCATAGCCATGGGCACTGTAAATTTACCTTTTGGACTAGGAATCCAAGCCAAGTTGTCCCTCCCCTTGAGAGAGCTGCAAATCCTATTCGCCAAAACTCTAGAGAGAAGGGCACGGTCCTCATCAAAGCCGCCAACTAGCCACTCCTAAGAATCCTTCTGGTAAGCCACCTCAACCTGACCTAGGCATATGACAATCTTAAAATGCTCTACTTTAAGCCAACCTGCATTAGTAAAAGAATGGGAAAGGGGAAGAAGCTGGGGAAAACTAGAGAGAATGGGAGGATAGCCATCCCAAGAGTCCTACCAAAATAGAGTATCTGAGCCTCCATTACAAATCCAGAAGAGACCCTGCTTAATTAGTTGGGCTCCTGTCTTAAGTGTAGTGCCTACCCTCATTCACATCTTTCTGGACATATTGTTGCTGTTATTATCAAACTATGTTAGACTAGTTTTATGTTGATGGATTAGTGGTATTGTTTTGAGACTGTCAGACATTATGTTATGGATTCAGTGGATATATGATGAGATCATTTAGACTTTACATTTCATGTATGCATGATGATCATTACATTGCTTTCAGTTATTGTTGATGATTAGATAATGGTTTATTATCTCATGTGTTTTATTATGGATACTTACCCCATACTTGCATGTGTATGGTGTGCATGTTTTCATATTGTATAGAATTTCTGATGTGGTTAAGGAACGGAGTCGTAGTCAACTGCTAGTCAGGATCTACACGATGCACCACTTCCTGCCATTACCTATTTAGCTTAGCATTATATATATTGTATGTACATGCATGGTTTTTATGCAGGTTGCAGGTACCGGGTATCAACTTTCCTGAATTGCCAGGATGAGTGTACCCTATTACATTATCTCAATAATAAGAGAAGGGAGATAAATTTTCAAGTCCAAATCCCAAACCCTTAAACCATTTGTCCTAGTGAGGTAGGACAAGTATTTGGATATTTTACCCACCAAATGTGTCGGATGATATATTTCATGATTTTTAACCCTTCAAAGTGATTTTGTGTGAATTGCTCTATGATGGGTTTTCATATTTTATCTTGGAGGTCTATGGTGAATTTTCTATTAATTAAGTCTTAATAAATAGATTTAATTAATAAATTAATTATTTGAGAAAATTAATATAAAATATCACGATCTTTGATATTTTGATTATAATTAATTAAATGAGGATTAATTAAGAATTAAATAAAAGAAAATTAGAAATTAAAATTAATAATAATTATAAAATAATAATAAAGTAATAAATAAATAATAATAATAAAAGTAATAAAAATTAAAAATAAACGTTATAAAAATTTAAATAGAAGTTATATAAAAAGTAAATTAGAGTTATAAGCTTGCATAGGAGTTAACGCACCTTTCTATTTCTCATATGTCAACAACACGGGGGTTAGTGCATCAATTAAGCACATGGTGTCTACAACCTTATGACTCATCTAGAAGGTTGGAAAAGACACATGCTTAGTTGGTGACACCTTCTAGCTATTTCTAGAGACATTCTAGGTGTTTCTTGAGAGCTCTTTATATTCAGGCATTCCTAGAAGCTTAGACATAGCGTTTGGAGAGCATTTGGGCATTGGAGTACTCGAGAACTCTGAAGAAGGGAGAAGCTTGCTCTGCGAGTTTCTGAGGAAGAGCGAATTAGCATTAGAATCCGGGTAGATTCTTGTGATTTTACTTATGCTATTTCCGCATCTTGCATTCATTGTCTTCTTCGTGTCTTCCATATGTCTTCTCAGGTTTTTCCTATTTTAATTGTATGCATTCTCAATATGGGTAGTTAAAATTTATTCGAGAATCTTTATATGCATAGATCTGAAGAGAACACGGGGCTAGGGTTTAAATTGTAGCCAAATCCATTAAAAAACCATTGGGTAAATTTAGAGATCAAATAGCTTATAGAAAATTTTTGAAAATTGGAATCTTTAAATAGATTGTGTATATGCTCATTGTAAAATATACATGTTAATATTTTGGTATCTGCACACACACACACACACACACACACATATATATATACATGCTGTGATACTTAATTAAATTTTGTGAATACATATATATATATATATATATATATATATGCATATATACATATTGAATAATCATATTTTATAAATTGTAGTGATAAAACTTTATTTCAATTTCGAATTGCAAATCGCATCAATGGGGAAACGTTTTATTAAAAACATTATTTAAAAATTAGTAAACACTGCAAATTATTTTGGGTACGTATGGAACCATACCCCCGCGGGTCGCAGAGGCTTGCCGTTATAGGACTGCGATGAAAGGGGTACATTGTACCCACTGTCGGCGCAGTGCCTGCGGCCGCAGGGACTGCGTACCGCAGCGGGGGGGATTATATTTATATATGTTTTGTTTTAAATGGACGTTGGGGATGGCAATTGATATGGTTAATTCGATTTTTTATATTTCATTTTTATAAAATGATATTATTGTATATTATAATATATGTATACTTGATATATATATATATATATATATATATATATATATATGTATATTAGTTATAGATAAATATTTTATTTAAAATGATTTGTATAGATGGATCAATCTGTAAAAGATAAATGATTTAAAAATATGAGTAATAATTTAACAATTATTATTAAAATGAAGAGATATTAATAATTAACTTAATCAAATTTAGTTTAATTAAAGTTAATTATTAGAATGAGTTATAAGTCAAAGTTTTGAATTATGCAAATTTTGTTGATAATATTGGTTCATTGAAAATGTCATTTTTCAACAAAGTTTTTATAAACCAAATATTATTAGATCAATTAGAAAATTGAGTCTAATGGTTTTGGGGAGAAACTTTTATCTATCAAACAAATACGTGGGTTAGGTAAAACGTGAAATTTTTCCACTTGATATCTAAATTGGAAAACATAAACTGAAACCTCCACATTTAAATTCAAGTACGTAAATTTAGAAAAACCAAAACATGTGTTTACATTGTGTATTCTTTATGCTATTGTTTTGGGTTTTGGGTTGACTAGTGTTGAGCAGTTATAGGATGTCTACCAGAGGCTTGGGGGTTATGTGATTGTGATGGCATGATGATGTTTTAATCTCAATCTTTATAAACCCAACCATGGTTATGTGATGGAATGCTCTATGTAATGTTTGTAATTATTAATTGTTATAGTTGAGTTTCTTATGTATGAGACACTTGACCCAATCATTTTTGGTTCATCGATCAGTTATCCTTGGTTATTTTTCAAGTCACCATGATGAGGCTGAAATTTTATTTTATGATGTCATGTTGTGACATGTTTTGACTCAACCATTTTGGAGTCTTTGATCGGTATGATTGAGATATATTTTGGTTATTAAGAACCAATGGATACTTTTGATTATCAGTGACACTTCAGTTGCCAATAGAGAGTTGTTGTGGTCATGATTTTCTATGGATGCTTGCTCATGGAGATTTGATGCTTTTATGCATATTTGATGATTTTATTATGGATTATCTTTTGTGATTTTGAGATTTATGATTCCATGAGCTTAGGGTAGGTTATCTGCATGTAGTGTCAGGAAGTGGCTTGCAATGGGGGCTGGGGCCCTAAGAGGCTGCCAGGGTAACTCATTGTAAGTTGGTTAATAAGTGAAAACATTCACACCTAATACTAACTGAACGAACCTAAAAAGATAATTGTTTTGTTCTCGCTCGTGCCTTGAGTGCTTGTACAGACTAGGTTGGGAGTAGAGAGAACACATGGTTGCGACCTTGCATTCCATAGTATGCCTTGTTAGTATGAGAGGATACTAGTGGCCACATGAGGATCAGTATGGACCCATGGAGTTTAGCTAACTGCCAAGGTAACTTGTACATGATATATGCGATGACACTTTCCCGCTTGCATAGTAGGTTCCTACATGTCATTGTGTGCCTCTGGGAATTAGATGTCAGTTTTGTGATTGGAACCTTTGAGTTAGTATACTTTTAGGATTCCTGAATTTATAGAGATTTATGTTATGTGTTTTTGGATAGCCTATTTGGGACTTGAGATTATCTCCTCAGCACGGTGGGAGTGGACCACTTAGGTACCACATGGTGGGGTGGTAGTGTTTTTCCACTCTTCTCATTTGAGATTCATTGAGATATCGCGGCTGATGCATCCTTCATGATGGTGGATATGTATCCTTTCATTGATGATTAGCATATGTTAGATGATGTTATCTTATGCTTATTTTACATTTTAGATTACTTTATGCATATGATATAGTATATGTTAGGAGTGACATCCTACTATGTTAATACCGATGATCTCTTCGATGATTTGGAATGTTACGCATGGAGGGATGGCTAGGGCCCATGATGATCTAATGATGCTATTTACATTTGGGAGGAACCATGCACTTAGTTTATTATGTTTGATCTTTATGATGAATGTATATATCTTCTATGATGATGTATCATGTGTATCATGTGATTATATTTACTTTGATGTATCATAGATTAGAACAGGATGATGTACCATATTCCACATATGTATATTCTTTTAAGCTTTTTTTACCCTATGACATGTACAGTGGATGATTGAGCATTTGAAATGTAATGTATAAACATTGGACTTATCATTATTATTTCATGTGATTGTTGTATTAGATGGATTCAATAATGTTAGTTGACTTAGATGTAATTCAATGTTAAGGGATCCTTAGAGAATGTAATCTATGATCAATGTTATGTTTACTTTTAGATGGACATTGCTATTGCTTTCGTTATGGTGCTTAAGTTATATGTGTTATTTACTTTCATGTTTTTTTTATAAAAAAAATGCTACCAAACTTAGTGAAATTCTAGGTTAATTCTTTGGATCCCTTGGCAGGGCATTACATTAAGTGTATCCCAAATATAGGAGCCTTTACCCACCAAAGCAAGTTGTGGCACCTCAGAGCAATTTGCACCAGGAAAGTACTTATGGGAAAGAATCTTGGCCCAATCTTGATCTTGATTATTACACCATCATCAACACAACTTTGTAGCCAAGGCCATGGCAACAAGAGCCATCGAGCGAAGCCTAAGACCACCGGCCTGCTTCGGTCTACACACAGACTCCCACTTAAAAAGGCTCCATTTTGAGGTTAGAAGACTATTAGACCAAAGGAATTGTCTGGATAAAGCATCAAAGTCCCTCACAAATTTAGAGGGGGGAACTTGAACACAACACCTATAAATAGGGAGAGACTACACCACAATCTTTAGCAGAACCACTCTCCCAATAGAAGATAACCATATGTATGTCCAATGACTAACCTTACTCTTGAATTTGTCCAAAATCCCCTACCAATAGTCCCTCTTCTGAGCACCCAAGACCAAAGGGACCTCGAGGTACATCATCGGAAGAGAACCAATTTGGAACCTAAGAATTCTAACAATCCTATTCTAAATAAGCCGAGGCATGTGAAAGAAACAAATAGAAGACTTATCATCATTAATTCTCTAACCTGAGGCTTTTACATAGGTATCCAGAGCTTTCTTGATATTAACTGCCTCACTAATTCTAGCCATGCCCATCAAAATGGTATCATCCACAAACTAAAGATGAGAATACAAGGAAAGGTCATTTTTCCAGCTCCATCCTTGGATAAGACCCTATTGCACCTGAGCTTTTATAAACCTGCCAAGACCCTCCGCCATGATAATGAACAAGTATGGAGATAGCGAGTCTCCTTGCCAAAGTCCTTGAGAGGCCCCAAACAAGTCTAAAGGTTCTCCATTAATAAGAATCGAGAAGGAGGCTAAGGTCACACAGCTAAGAACCCAATCGACCCACTCTGCAGCAAATCCAAAAGTCAAAAGATTTTTTTGTAAGAACTACCAACTCACCTGATCATAAGCTTTGGCCATGTCCAGCTTAATGAACATAGCTTTCTCCTTAGAAGTAGCCATAGAGTGGATTTCCTTTTTTGCTATCACAACCCCATCCAAGATTTATCTTTCGTCAACAAAATCACCCTTTTTAGTAGAGATCAAAGAACCAAGGATAGGCTTGAGCCTCTCAGCAATCAATTTGGTGATGATCTTGTAGACAACATTACATAAAGCTATAGGCCTAAATTGATCCAGCTGATTAGCCCCTTCCTTCTTAGGTATGAGAGCCAAGAAAGTGGAATTCAAAGACTTCAACATCTATTTATTACTATATGATTCTTGGACCACGTCTAGGACATCATACTTAATTATCTCACAAAATTCTTGTAAAAACGCAATCAAAAACTCGTTTGGACCTAAGGCCTTACCTTTCTTCATATTAAACATGACTTTCTCCATTTTTGGAAGTAAGATAGGGCATAAAAGGGCATCATTCATCTCAACAAAGACTAGGTGAGGGATGCAATCAAGGATGTCGCGCACCTCAAGCCTAGCAATAGGATCTTCCCTAGAAAAGAGATCAGAGAAGTAATTGATAGCTTCCCTGAAAATATCATCACCAGAATAGATCTAGGTCCCATTAGTTAGGGCCAGAGAGGGTAGAGAGTTCTCATGCCTTTGTGCCTTAATAGAGTTGTGGAAAAAAGTAGTGTTCCTACCCCCCTCCTGAAGCTAATCAATATGAGATTTCTGCTTCCAAAAAATCTCCTCATGGAGCTCCCATTCTTCCAGATCCTTAAGAGCTGAGGACTCAGTTATACTCAACTCAAAGCTCAACCCATGGTCATGAATCTGGTGGGTGATATTATCTAGCTTGGTTTGAGCAGCAACCTTTTGCACATGTAGATACTCAAAACATAGTTTATTCCATCTCTTAAGTCTGTACTTCACATGTTGGAGCCTCTTATTGAAAGTATACATGGTCATACCATGATTAGGCATCCCCTCATACCACCAATCCACCATAATATTAGGTAAAGACAAGTATCATAGCCATAGTAATTGGAATTTGAAAGAAGGATTCTTGGTGACTCTGTATGAAGTGATGGAAAGCTTAATGGGCCAATGGTCTGATCCCCTCCAGTCAAGAATTTCAGAACTAGTAATCCACATGTTGTCCATCCAATAAAAGGATACCAAAAATCTATCAAGCCTTTTTGAGATAGCCTCACCAGCACATCTCTGATTATTCCATGTAAAGACACCATTGGTTGGCTTCACATCAATGAGAAATAGTGAGCCAATCATATCTCTGAGCAGATTTGAAGATGGATCCAACCTAACTAGCCCACCTCTTTTTTCCTCCAAGCTAGTAACTGCATTACAATCTCCCACCATAATCCATGGTAAAATAGGTTCTAGAGATCAGATGAATCTAATGTGAGCCCATAGCTGGGATTTACTTGCAAAGTTTTTAGGAGCATAAATATTGGATAAAAGGCACCTTTCTCCATTCTCAAAGCTAGTGACGATCAAAGACATGGAGGACCGACTAGAGCTCCACCATACTGGGGAGACTTTCCTTGGGTCCCAAAAGCAAGCCACCCCACCTGAACTATTCAAGGCCCCGACCCCCTGCCAAGAGCCTTGGGGCTAGATATACATAACACAATTAGCCAATCCATCCAAAGAAAGTTTGGTTTCTTGAATAAAGACCATATCAGGAGACTGAGACTCAATTAATCTATGAACAACCTTTTGTCTGGGGATGCTGTTCAAACCCCTTACATTCCATGACAACACAATGATTTATGGGGGTGGGAAAAATGAGAATCAATGGGTTTCACAGACCCAAACTCAATCAAATTCTCACCCATTATCTTCACTTTCTCTTGATCAGTCTTCCTGCCACTTTTTGACAGTTTATCTAAAGGCCTCTTTTTCAAGGGTTTCTGATGTATGCCTAAAATAAGAGGAGCCTTATTACTCTTTGCAGAATCAAAGGTCCCCTTAGGCATAGGGGGGTCCAGATCCACCAAAATTGGGTCCTTTGAACCCTGTGATCCACAAAGATCTCTAATATCCTAAACAAGAGGGAGAAAATTGATATCCAACTGCTTGGCCTGTAGGTCCCCTGTAGATGGAATTTGATCCTCTCTCTATGTATCCCCTACTTGAATCTCATGCTAACTTTTGGCCTTAGAAGAGAGCTCAACTGGGATGCCTTCTTCTTGGACCATGTCTCCAAGAGCCTCAAACCTGTTAAAGGTGTCATCAGTCTGCCTATCCATCCAAGTTCTCTTCTTACCTTTGCCCTTATTGCGAGATTTAACTTGCATAATCCATCATTGTCAAGAGCTCTATTAGATACCTTAGCCTTTCCCTTGTGCTCCCTAGGGGGTCCTAGAGCATCTAGGGGGGGTTCTTATACTTGGGACATCTGTGAAGTAGATGCCCATATTCATGGTAGATTTTGCATCTAAATGGCAAGGTCTCATAGTCCAACTATTGAATCCATGAAATTGAGCCCATACAGATCTCCAAAGAATCTGGCAATGGATTATTTAAATCAAATTCTACACAAATACGAGCAAAAGAGATTACCATACAATCTTGAGTTTGTGAAGTTGATCCCACAGGTTTTCCTAGAAGCATTGAGATTGAGTGGAGAATATCTTCCCTCCAAAATTCCAAAGGAAGTCTCGGCAGGCGGACCCACACCAAAACTCAAGAGGGGATTTCTTTAGCAGAATTAAAGCCTATGTGTCAAGGTTTGATGAAGAGCCCCACCTTATTAAAGAAATAAGGGCCACCTTCAAAAGCCTTATCCCTGTCTGACATGCATGAGAAGATAACCATAAAATAATTATTAGCTGCTATCAGAATCTCCATATCTCCTTCTGGGTTCCACACTCAACAAGCCCAAGAATCCAACATAGGCAATGAAAGGAGAAGGCCCAAAAATTTGCAAATAAGAGCATGATTGCTCTAGTACTCGATATCTTCTAAAACCTGTTCCAGTTGGATAACCAAGATTGGGCAATCCTCAGCTTTCTGCAAACATCCATTGATTTTTTGTAATCAAAGTTTCCCATTTGAGGAAGATTCTCCTTCCCTTGATTGGAGTAAACCATTCAAAGCCTTACTACTGACATGCACCACTGAAGCCGGCTCACCCATCTCCAAATCTTCACCAGGAGGTAGGGGAGAGGCGACCCCAAGATCTCCCATTCACCCTGAACCCTGATTTAACAAGGAAAAGAGGGAAGGATGGGGCAAAAGCCCCTCAACCCACAACACCAACGATCCCCCCCCCAAAAAAAAAAAAAATGCAGCAATGGCCAGAAAACAATAGGCATTCACCTGCAGAAAGAGGGAGAACCCACATTTGAAATAGGAGCATGCAAACAACAGCCCCCAAAACCAAGGATAGACACCACCAAAACTAGGATAGATGTGAGCTAGGGCACGCAGGCCCTAGCAAAGTAGGAAAAACTTTCCCGTGACCTTCAAACATAGTTGTAGCTCCTCCTCAGTTGTCGGCACTCCTCTAGGTCTTCCCACTCATAGCTAATCTAATTTAATTTATTATGAGTATTAAGTAAATGGGAGATTTTTTTTTAGCTGAAGATTATTCAAATTTTGATGTTAATAGAATCACAATTATTTTGTCGGAATGTCATATGAATTTATCTTAGCAAGTTCAAACGAACTTATATTATACCCTTAGTAAATTTTAGAAGATTGACTTCAAAATATATGGGGGGTAAATCTTTGTTTTATTTAAACAAATTTATGGGTTAGCTATGGGGTAATCTAAAAATCTTCTTAACTTGAAACTTACACTAGAACCAAAATGGAAACCTTGTATTTAACCCAACCATGTGAATCAAAATGAACCAAAACATGTACTTGTATCTTGTTTCTATATGTTGTTTTTACTTTGGGGTTTGGGGTTAACTAGATTGTTGACCAGTTATAGGACATCTATCAGAGGCTCTTGGGTTTTGTGAGTGCGGTATCATGCTGACTCAATCTTGATTACTTTTACTTAACCATGGTATGTGATGCTATGCTCTATGTTGAGTGTGTTAATATTGTTGATTATTGTCTTTAGTGTCTTTGTGGGATAGCAAGATTTATGCTATGAGATACCTAACTTAACCATTTTGAGTCTTTGATCAGTATTGTTGGGATACTTTCCAGTTGCTCATTGAGAACCGATGGGTATTGTGATTTATCTTTGATGCTTTCCAGTTGCTCACAGAGAATTGATGTGATTATTATGGTTATTTTTATTATGCTTTCCACTCACTTGTATAGGGATGAGGTTATTTTACTATGATTCTTTAAATTGAGATTTCATGAGCTTAGGGTAGGAAATCTATATGTAGTGTTGGGAAGTGGCTTGCAATGGGGGTCGGGGCCCTAAGTGGTTGCCAAGGTAACTTATTGTAATTTGTTCAATAAGTGAAAACATTATACTAAATGAGAGTAAAATGAACCTAATAAGAGTCTTTGTATGTTCTTGCCCATGCCTTGATTGCTAGTACATAATAGAATGGGAGTAGAGAGAACACTTGGTTGCGACCTTGCATTCTGTAGTATGCCTTGTCAGTATGAGAGGATACTAGCGGCCACATAGGGATCACTAGGGGACCAAGGTCCTAGGAGACTACCAGGGTAACTCTAGCCTAATTCGTGCGATGACACTTGCCCACTTACATAGTAGGTTTCCTATGTGTCTTGTGTGCCTCTGGGTATAGATGTCAACCTATCTTAGAACCCTTTGAGTTAGAAAACTTTTAGGATTTCCTAGACTTAGAGAGTATTTTGATATTTGGTTTGATATCCTATTTGGGACTTGAGACTATCTCCTTAGTGCGGTGGGAGTGGGCCATTTAGTTTCCATGCAGACAGGTGGTAATGCTTTTTCACTCTTACCATTGAGATTCGTCCATAGTGACCATGGCTAGAGCATTCCATATCTGCATTTATTTTCATTCTTTCTATGTATCATTTGATGGATGGTTATACCTTATGATGGATGTATATATCTTTTATGATGCATGGATGTATCATGCATGGTGGATGGTTTCATTTATTTTATTCTACTTTGTACCATGGATCCTAGGAGGAGGATGTGTTTCTATTTCTACATATGTATATTCTTTTAAGCCTTTCATACCCTATGACATGTAAAATGGATGATTGAGCATTCTGAATTTAATTTTCCAAGAGTCATTCAGAACAAATGTATATTATTTTAATGGACATTGGACTTTTCATTATTCTTTCATATGGATGTAGTATTGATGGACTTAGTATTAGATTAAATTTATATGTGATTCAACGTCTTGGGATCCTTAAGAAATGTAACCTGTTATGTATGCTTTAGATGATTGTATTTTATTTCTTTTGCTACTATGTGTTTGATGTCAATGATTTATCTCTCTTGTTTCAATTTTTTTTTATACCAAACATAGTAAAACTTTAGGTCATTTCTTTTGGGTCTCTTGGCAGGGTGTTACAATTTACCTCTAGACTTATAATGAGTCCTAAACAAATTCCTTCTCTGACAAGGTTCCAACACTTTCTTACCAAGAAACACTCATCAAACCAAAAAGTTCTCCTCCTCCTTCTCAGATTTATCCATTGAATCAACATTCTCATTCACACCAACAAATCTTTTATCACCAGTCTTTTGGGAATATTCAAAATATCTCTGACCACCTTCTCTGCATCTATAACAAGTACCCACAAATGCACCTCTATCTATTCTTCTCCTCTATTCAATAATTTTTGGTTCATCTTCAACAATCTATTTATCCTTCACCTACTTCTCCTTCCCTCTAGAATCACCTTGATGTCTTCTCTTCAACTTTTGTTCTACCCTCAAAGCATATTTATAACCATCCTCAATTGAATCAATCTTTAACATGCCAATCTCATCTTGAATATTGAATCTCAAACCATTAATATATAGCCACCTTTTATTTAGAAATTTCTCCATGTATAGACTGAATAGTCAACTTGTAAAATTTCTCAATATAGTCCTTCACAAACATATCCTTCTATTTCAGATTCTGCAATCTTTTAAACAAATCATATTCTTAATCAAAAGGAATGAACTTATCCTTCAATTTTGTCACCATCAATCTCCATCTAGTGATCTTCATTTCACCTCTCCCTTCTCTATCTCTTTTCAATTCTTTCCACCATAAAGCAACATGTTCTTTCAACTTAGTTTGTGCCAATCTCACTCTAAGAAAATCTCTAGTATCCTCTAACTCAAAGTAGTCTTCCAACTCAAAAATCTAATAAATCATGTCTTCAAGACTCAAAGTACTTGAGAAATTAGAAACATCCATCTTGTGCTTCAACTTCAAATGGGCTCCAAATCTATCAAACTAACCAGTTCTATCTTCCATAGGTTTGTCCATCTGATTAGTACTATCTTCACCACTATATCTAGTAGCTTCAAAGTCTTTAGTAAATTTCTCATAACCATCTTTAGTACCAATATTCCTAGGTATGCTAGTTGTACCTTTCATGATCTTAGCAACCATATCATTCTTCATCAACTCCATCTGAAATCTAAAATCTGATCTAACCTTCTCTAAAATCCTAGTCTCCACAACATCACATAGATCTACAATTGCCTAAGGGTCCAATCTTCTTAAAGGCATCTTCACAAACCCAAATAAACAAATCCACAAGACCAACCAACTCTGATACCACTTGAAGTAGTGAAAAGTAGGAAAATCCCAAAAGGAGATGACCTAGACCCCAGCAAGTAACCACATGACAAAATATTACCAATTACACATTCATTTAAATATTAAAAAATTCCAATTGTCAAAATAGAAACATAAGGTTTACATAAAACATACTTGACTGCACAACCATTTAGATTATGACCAAATACATCAGCAATTACAATAGCTACTCTTTAAGATCTCACAAGACCCAACCACTAGCTATCCTAGATCCACAATTTGGTAGAAAACCCCAAGAAGAATCTAAAAGTGTGCTCACAAGTCACCAAGTAACCCTTTTATTTTCCAAGCCCACACTTGGCTACTAGTTCTACTATAATTTTCTCCTCTCAACTACTCCATGTTGAATGAATTAATTACTTGATACATCACAAGTTAGCCTAACAAGTTACATTAAATAATAACTCTCATTAAATAAACCCTCAAGCCATAATTTGGTTTGTTAAAAAATATTAAATACATGAAATAACTGAACACTTAGGATGAGCCCCACGTTTACAATGCATAACTAACTCATATGACAACATAAAAGTATATGCCCTTAAACATAGGTCCATGTTCCAAACAACAATACAAATTCAAGAGCACGTAAGCCAAATATCTTAGATTGAAGCTCATGAATACAATCTCCAAGGTCCATCCAAGAAATAGGAACACGTTACCAACAACCAAAAAAAAGTCTCTAACTCCAATCATTATGTGCACTTAGGACAAGGTTTCCTAATATGTCTCAAACATAACCCTCACCATGCAAACCATGATTCCACAAATTCAAGCTCAAATATCCTACATACATGATTGCTTACTACCCCCAAGATGCTCTTGTGTCATCTACTCATCCTTTTTTTATAGTCATTATTCACTTCAAGGATGACTTTTTGGAGTTACCATAAACCCATAGATTCTTGATATTCCAATATAATACAATCCTTTACTCCTATAAATAAAGCCTCTTATTCAATAATATAATTTGTCTACCCAAAAATTATTTTTTAGTTATGATCACATAAAAATGGTCATCTAGACTATTAGCCCCCTTCTCAACATTTTGGCTAAATTATTTAATCATTTTCCTAGGCCAAATTGCTAAACGTAAATTTATTTGATTATAACCTATGGTTTGACCACTATATCCTAAGTCCTTTTCTAATTAAAAGAACTTGCTCCCTTTTTATTTATTTTAAAAAATCCTTACTTCCCACTTATCCTGAGTGTGCACACATAAAATATTATTCCTATTTTAAAAATAAGAGGAAAAGGCATTTTTGTCTAAACATGAATGCACAATTTTTTATGTAAGAGAAATATTCTATTCTATAAATAACTTTAATTCTCCTCCATCCATTTCTTTCCATCTCAAAATTCAACCATTGATTGTGATTGGTTGATATGCTTGTGCACATGGATCACTCAAGATGTATTCTCCTCCCTTGATTATGCATCTTCTTCCTCTTAATCCCTACTATCCATTTATCTTTAAAAGGAGAGCTCTCTTCTCATTCTAAAAATCTTAATCACTCATACTATTGTTATGCTATAGGTTTTCTTGGTGATTTTGGAGTGCTTGGAGCATTCTTACATTCTAGCTTCATGGAATTTTTAGTTTAGCTTTCTTTATGCTCTAGATTAGCTCACATAGCTTAAGTAGGAAAGATTTGCAATATTCTCATCTTTCTAGTTTATTTTTCATCTTGCATATTATTTATTTAGATTGCATTTACATTTTATATTCTTGATTCTTAGATATTAGCACTCATTGCCTCTACTCTTTGAATCTCTCATTCTATGGTGCACTTTGCAAGGGTTGCATAGCTTTAGTTCATTTGAGAGCCACCATTTTATTTTTTGCACCTTTGCACATCATAGATAGAGAGATATAAGATGACTCTTTATATGCCCTCTTTCATGGGTATTCTTGAGTGTAATGATTTATATAAGTGTGACACATAGTATGCACACATTTTTGAGGTCCACTGTGAGGCTAAACCCAAGTTTCTAGCTCAATTTTCTTGATTCCATTTTCGTTGCATTATCATTTCTATTTTTTCACAACAACTTATTGGATCTAACCAAGTGGCTTTGTAGGTTTCTCATTTTGGTTTTAAGGCTAACCCTTGTGCAAATTGGTTTGAAGGCCACAACCATAGTTTTTCAAAGATTTGAGCATATCTTCTAAACCACTTCGAGTTCATATCTGAAATGTTTTTTGCAGATTGGAGATACATCTGAGATGTCTCAATTCAATTTTTAGATTTTTTTGCATTTATTTGTGCTCATTATCATTTTTTCATTAAAAATCATTTTTGGTCACAAATTGGTGCATTTCTGGAAAAAAAAAAAACATTTTTGGAAAGGTCTTTAAGTTCTAAATGGTTTTTTTTTTTTTTTTAAAAATAATTTGGAACAAAGAATCTAGTTCTTTCCATATGGATTATGTATACCCTCAAGGGTTACCTCTAAAAGAAACTCAAACTAACCTTCACTTGGCTGAAAAAATTTTCAATGCTACTAAAGCTAAAGATCCCCAACCACCATGCAATTCTATGCCTACTATGCTTGCTTTAGCTAATCCCCCATTATCTCTTCATGAGCCTATCATTAAAACCTCATATTCTCCCTTGCCCTTAGAAGTGGATCCATGTCAAGAGGACTCTCCAAAAGATAAATTTATAAATAAAGATCAAGATCAAGTACCCTTTCATCTTCTTCATAATTCCACCCCTTCGTATCCTATGTCTTTTCCATTTTCCAAGTATGATGAAGATACCACCTCTACTATTTGCATTGAGCTTACTAAAAATCATGAGAGAATTTCTATGCATATGCCACCTAAAGAAACATATCAAGATCAAAGTATCCCCTCATGTTCTACTTCTCCATATCCACTTCAAAACTATGGTCAAGCTTCAAATACTCCTATTAAAAGTGTTTCTCCTATTAAAGCTACTCATGAGTCTATTGATGCTCATGGTCACATTTCTCACTCTAAAGATCTTGATATCCCCACTCATTATCCATTTGCATCTCCAAAATCTATAGTTGGTCCTTATCCATCTAAGCTAGAACCTTCAAAACTTCCTTCCATATTAGGGCTGTATGTTCCTTCATCTCCTACAATTTCCCTTACTAACTCTCTTATCATACCTCAAGATCAACAAAGATGCTCATCCTTGAAAAATTTTCATTCATCTATCCATCTAAACTAGTCATATGAACCTTATTCATCCACAAATCCCAAGACTTGTGGAAGTGATAATAAACATAAGAATCCAATGAAAAGTTAAGATTAGTATGTCCCATCTAATCGACATGTGAATGCTAAGAAAGATAAAAAATTCAAGAGACCACAAAGGTTTACTACCCAAAAAGCTAAATCAAAGAAAACATGGGTTCCTAAACCCATTATTAAAGAAATATATTCTAAAGTTTCCAAAGGAAAATCTAAAGCTATATGGATTGCCAAGTCTCTCTTGAGATACCTGAATATTGAGTATAAATCAAAGTTGACATTCAAGATTCCAAAGGCCTCCACTACATCTTCCAAAATTTCAATGCTACCTCATACATCTAAACCTCAATCTATTTCCTCCATGATTCCTCTACCATTCCACCACCCATCAAGGCATTTTTTAATGTTGATCTTTCCCACTTTCTCACCTACCCTTATGCAATGTTTTCAAAGCTACACTTACTTACTATCCATACTTCTACCATCCTTTCAAGGCATTAAAACTTATCCTCCATATGCTCTTCCTATGTGAGGCCTCACCCCGACCCATCATAGCATAGATACTATATTTTTATTTTGTAACTTAGGACAAGATATTTTGACATATGTTTTGATACTTGATGGATAGTAAATTTTGCTACTTCTCTGATGATATTTGACTTGTGATTTTCCATTATGATCAGTATTAGGACTTAATTGGCATAATCGATAAATTAATGGATATTTATTCAGTACTTCACTGCTATGATAGAAAATGGAATTATATTGTGATTCAAAATGCTTAAATTGATCTTGTTAGGAAAGTCAGTAATATGCAGATTTTTGAGGTTTAATGATTAAATGTATGCAAGAAAATGATGGAGAATAGAAAGTTAATTATGAAATGTGTTATATGTGAATTGTAGAATAATGAAATTATCATGTATCTTTACTTTCATATGTATTTTATATGTGACTTTTCATTGGACTACTGATGCTCGAGTTTAGTGTACAAGAAATGAACAATGGAAATATAATAGGTAAACAAGGTATAAACATATGTTAATATGACACTACCAAGGTGAATCTTTAGAAGATCCGTAAACCTTGTTGTGATGTGTTTATTTTGTAAATGTGAGATGTATGTTTGTAGTATGTATTTCCTGAGTAGATTCAAAATATGTCATGTGTGATGTATATTAAATTTTGTGTCTATCACTTGACACTTGTACTCATTATGTGAAAATGACAGGTTCTCTGAAGATGGATCATGACAGCCACTTTATCTCAAGTTAAATTCCTTAATTAAGAATTAGATTTACTACCTTGACTTAGTAATTGAAACAAAGGTTACCACTATAGGAAATTTGAAATTGGACTTCACGTAGCATTGTGAGGGCCAAAAAGTAGCTCTAAGGTGAATTTTTGATGAAAATAAACCCTACCCATGATAATACTTTAAGTTAGGGGCTAATAGTGACCACTAGGGTACCTAGAAGAGCTAGGATACCCCAAAAAGAATGCATTTTATATTGAATCCAAAAATGGGAGTCATATATAGAGGCATAGTAAACTTAGAAACCCACTTACCACTCTTTAACTTTAGAGACATTTAGGGTTTGAAGGAAGGGGATAAGGAGCTCTACTACAAATTTCATTTTCCATTTCTTGGAGTGTGGTTGGTATCCATGATCCATGGTGTTTCTTCATTGCATTGTAGATTTGATATGGTGTAGATGCGGTTTTGTGAAGAATTTTATTGTATGTGTGTTGAATGTGAGAAGTTTTATATGATTTCTTACTTGAATCTTATTTTGTACATGTTGTTTGTTTGTGTAAATGGGTATGAAGCATTACTCACCCTTGGGAGGGAAGAGATGCTTGGGTGAAGGGGTTAGTTGGGCTCACCCATGTAGTTGAAAAAATCTCCCATGTTTGGAGATAATTTTGATGTGTTTCCATGTAGTATGGACTTCATGATTACTTGTCTTCTAAGGAGGTATAAGGGGGTGTATGAAGAGGAAAGATATTGATAAGCCTTAGAAGGGCATGTTACTTATGGGATTATGTGAATATATGAGATTCATGGATTTTAAATTCTCCTCATGAAGAGAGCCCACCTTCACCCTATATCTTGATTCTATTGTTGAATTTATGTGGAATCCTTTGAATGGGGTGTATTGTGTAGTGTTGAGTTGTGTTGTTAAGGTTATGCATAATATGTGAATGTGAAGGTGTGCAATTGTTTGTGCCTTGTTTCCCCAAGCTCGGTGGGTGGCCTCCTTGAGGCCTAGGATGGGAGGTGATCCTCCATGGTTCCCCATTTTTGTCTCTCTTTTGTAGGTTTTACTTGATAATTTTGAAAACTTGGAGCTCATATAGTCCTTTTCTTTGCATGGGAGAAGAATGTACTATTGTATTTTTATTGAATGGAGAGAAACTCCATATTTTTATGTGATCATATTGTATTGTAAGAGTGTTACATTTTTTCTATTTCATTTGTCAATAGAGAGGTTGTGAGACATCTATGCATTGTGAGAAAGTATTTCCATTGTGTAAATTTTGATATATTGATTTCACCACCCTATGTACATGTTGATAAATGTGTTGTGTGTAAGCTTGTGAGATACATGAAAGAGGATTTCATTGTGTTGATATTTTTGTTTATTTCTTGAATATGAATGTATTGAAATAAAGAATTGAGTATCATTGATGGCACTAGTAGGATGAAAGAAAAAATTTATCCCTTGTATACTCATTATCCTCCAATCTCATAGATACGATAAATGCATTTTATGTTCACACTTGATTGATACATATGGATGTAGAATAGGCAATTCATTAGTTAACGTATTCATAATTAGTTTTAGTCATGAAATGGATGTCAACAATGTAAATTGAATAATTGATGTTCATGGATTTACCAACAAAAAAAGATTTCATTTATGTTCATATTAGAGTATCTTACAATTAGATTTTGTTAGTATTATGTTAGTTGTTTTGCATAATATTTTAGATTGCTAGATTTAATAGGTATAATGCATTATAGAATGTTCAATATTTTCAACTCAAGTATAAACAATTATAGAGAATGCATGGAAAAACTAGGCAAAAGTTTATCTTCAAAGAAGCCTATAGGCACACATTTACTTGCTAGAAAATGAATGGCAACTCAAACTAAATCTATTCCCTAAAATTACAGTCACTAGATTAATAATATCATAATAAAATAAGCATATTTTACCCCTACCAATATAAAATTATACATGTCAACTATCATAATAATGAAGGCTACCCAAGTAGTAAACAAGAAAAAAAATATAATATATTGACATATGGATGCATGAAAGTACTATGTTAGCCAACAATAATAAAATGATAAAATATCTAAATGAGTAATAAAAAATTTATATAACCCCCCATCCTAGGAGATGACCTAGACAACAATCATCTCATGGGTGCTTGAAGAGATTTTTTTTTTTTAAATGCAAGTTGGAGACGGATAAAGTCAACCCTTCCCACCTTTTTTACTCTGTCAGCCTTACCTCTTAAAGGTAAGGGGCATTTAATGAAAGGGAAGCCTTTTTAGGCATGCCACCCTTCCCTCTTCCTTCCCATGTGGGAAGAGAGAGGGAAAGGGGGGACGTTGGGAGAAGGGTAAGGGAGTAGGGTATAGGGGTAGGGGCAGGGTAGGTTTGATTATTTAAAAGTTTTGAATATTTTTTATTTTGTTTTATTTTTTAGTATGGGAAAGCATGTTAGGATAGATGGGGAATTAGGTAAAAAAAAGAGTTAGGAATTTTGTTAATGGGATGCAAAAAAGTATTATACTTTATATTAAATAAGTTAAAAGATGTTAAGTTAGAATAGTTTAGAAGATTTATTTTTGGGGAGTATAATGTATATTTAATTTAGAATAAGCTTTGTTGGGGTAGTATAGATAAGATAAGTGGATAGGTAATTTAACTTTAAATATGTTTATATTACTTAATTATTTTTCTTGTAATTTTTAGTCATGGTTAGATAGAGATAAGCTAGGATATAGAATTCTGAAATTTTTTAATGGAAGTATGATTAAGGGTTAATTTAATTAATAAAGTATGTTGTGAAATGGATTGATTAGGATTGAATTTTTTCTAAGTTAGGATAACATAAATTTAGTATTTATGAAAAGGGAATATAGGAATACATTTCAAAATTTGAAATTCAGAATAAATTAGAGAATAAGGACAAATGGATGATGGTATTAGTTGATAGTTTTACGTACCCATTCATAATTTATCTTAAGGAGTCAACCTTGATATTAAAATAATGAATCATCATCTTTATGTGAAGGATTGTCGCTAGCTAATATATATATATATATATATATATATATATATATATATATATATATATATATATATATATATATATATATATATATATATATATATATATATATAAAATTATGAATGCAATTTGGAAGCAGTTGAAACATAAAATACACTAGGTTAAGAACAACATAGCTATATCATCTTAATTTGGAAAATAACATACGAAGGAGTTAAATTGGCTAACGAAGTTAAGGATATGTATCGTACTTATCTAATCAAAAGTTTAGAATAGTTTGGCAATATCTAAATCTTTGTCGTAACCTATAACCTTAGAATGTAGCCTATACACATATAGTTATAATAGTGTATCGTTCAAGAATAACCACAACCTGATAAGAGTGTAAACCCTTTCAAAATTAAACATCAAGTCATTCGACTAAATTATAAACATTAACGTATCTTTCAAAAAAAATTAGTTGTGTTTTTGCCTTGTAGAATTTTGGGCATAACATTTTGGTATCAAAGCACCAGTTTTGACACTAGGAGCCTAACCCATTACATCTAACCTATGAACTTCAACTTTGTGTAAGATTCTCGCAGTCACCTGTAATGGTCGTTGAAGGGTCAGAGGTCCTAGAGCAAATCCAACAGGCCAAGTGGGGGCAAGACAAGATGTGGGAGGACCCCCACTGGGGCAACCTCCAAATTTGGACTAGGTTTTGAATGCTATCAATAATCTTATTAGGGCAGTACAGTAGAGATTACTACCTGTCATTCCACAACTAGGATAGCAAGGTGTAGAGGGCATGGGGCTGATATTAGGGAGAGAAATAGGAGTCCCCCATATAGACTTGTAAAGAATCAGGGGGAAGCATTAGTACACCAGATAGAGCCACCCCCCTATAGTAGAGAGAGCACTAGTGAGAGCACTCAAAGATATTAGGGATGATATTAGGGAGTTACTACAACTCCAACCACCCATATTCATTGGTACCATAGATGGCACACATGCGAAGGCATGGTATAGAGTTTGTAAAGGTGCTTTGGATTGTGTACCTATGGGAGCAATCTGATGGCATGACTAGCCATATACCTATTACGAGAGGATACCTCCAACTTATGGAAGCAATAGGAGACTATAGGGGGAGTAGACATAGAGACACTCACATGGGAGTCATTTGTAGACTGATTCAAAGATAGATATTTGTCAGATTATTTTAGATAGAGGTAGCTTGAGGAGTTCCATGATCTTTAGTAAAGGGGACTCATAGTGGCCTAGTATGAAAGCAGGTTCTTGGAGCTACTCCCTTATGTGGAGTATATGAGAGATGAGAAGCTACGCATCCATCAGTTCATTAAGGGCCTTAATTTATCACTCTAGGGATCAGTGTGGTTGGCATTTCCTACCACTTTCTGAGAGGCATTTGAGATGACATTGGTTGCCAAAGACATTCATACCAGACAGGAATCTCAGGATAGGTCCCATAACCAAAACCTCTCCCAATAGCCAACACAATAGAAACCCTCTTGGAAGGGTAATTAGAGTCATTTAGTGGGGTCCTCAAATGCCCCACAAATATAGTAGAGAGACCAGCATGACACTAGATAGAGGTTAGCTTAGGGTTATCAAGGCTCTAAGCCCAAACAATGGTAGTCACAAGGCCCCAAGTGTGATCAAAGGCCACAAATACCATATACACATCCAACCAAGACTTACCAATCCTCTAGGGGAGGCTTTAGTGCATCTAGCAAGACTAGGGGTCAATAATAGTCTAGGCCACAAGGAGTACAGATTCAAACCCAAAGGCCATGTTATGCTTGCAGTGGTATGGGTCATATTGTGAGAGAGTTTCCACAAGGTCCCGCAATAGGCAATCAACGAGGAGCCACCTTAGAGCCTACAATAGGTTATATGGGTAGATCCCACAAGGTGTTTGGGTAAAAACACAGATCTGTGTCACCGTTTGTGATATAAAAACCTATTTTGATCAAATCTCATTTCTCTATCAAAACTCAATTTTTTTCAAAAACTAAAAATACCCTTTTATAGATCTCAAATTCAATATCATCATTATATAATTTTTTGAGTGTTTTGATTAGTTATAATATGTTATAATCTCAAAATATTATAAGTCAATATTTCAACATTTCAGAAGATGCTCTCTCAAAAAATGAAAAAAAATAGTAAATCATATCAAAAAAATTTAAAAATTATATTTATCACTAGAGGAGAGAATCCTCTTCATGAATATGTAATTTTTTTTCAAGAAGGTATAGATTTGATAGGGAAGTTTTGACGGGAGGAAAAAACTATTGGATTCTAACAAGGTCGAACTTGAGTACTTATAACAAAGAAAATATACATCAAAAATAATTATTTCTTTTTTTGTTCACTAGCTATACATGTCATCTATAAAATATTTTCAAATCAGAACAAAAAAAGATGATTTGCACATACTTGTTTGACGGGAACTACATCCTATATTTTTTATAGTTAAAAAAGGGACTTCAACATAAAATAAAATGAATAAATTCTTAGTCAAAAAAATTATAAAAATTATAGGCATAAAATTCATACAATTCTACACATTTCATTAGTTTACATCATCTTCATATTTTAAACACAAATACCATTTTTTTTGTCATTAATGTTGAACTGTCACATTCTGATATCACGTTTCTTTATAAAAGGTGACACAGGTTTGTGCTTTTACCCGTTTGCAGCAGTTGATAACCGCCAAGCCGAGCACCAAGCCATGGTGATTGAGGATATAGATATGATTAGTGGATATGTGGTTACGATACTATTTGACTCTAGGGCTATAGACTCTTTTATATCCCCTTTTGTAATGGAGCAATGTAGGCTGGTGACAGCTAGACAAGATGCTGACTAGGAGGTGAAATTAGCTTTAGGGGCTAGGGTGTCAATTGATTCCTTGATCCATGAGTGTCTAATTTAGAATGGAGACATGTTCACCACATTAGACTTGTGTATTACTCCCTTGGGTTCCTATGATGTAGTCATTGGCATGGATTGGCTTTGCACCTACAACACCAAGATGGATTACAGACAAAAAGGGATTGAGTGTGTAGATGATCATGGTACACCTAGGGTGACCTTAGGAGTTCTAAGGCTAGTATCCCTTCATATTATTTCTACCATGCAACTTAAGTGGTGCATGTAGAAGGGATGTCAATTTTTTTCCATCACCATTAGTGATAGAGAGGAGGGTGTAGGGGAGGAACCTTTGCTCAATGATTATCTGATATTACAGGAGTTTGCGGATGTGTTCCCATCAGAGCTTCCTAGTATGCCACCACCAAGGGTAGTTGATTTCCATATTGATCTCATGATAGGAGTTAAACTTGTACCTAAAGAACCCTAAAGGTTGACCACACATGAACTCAATGAGCTTAAGATTTAGCAAGAGGAACTTCTGGAGAAGGGACATATCCAACATAGTGTGTCACCTTGGGGAGCACTGGTGATCTTTGTTAAGAAGGATGGATCACTTAGATTGTGTATTGATTACTGGTAGTTGAATAAGGTAACTATCAGGAACCAATACCCACCACCACCTAGGATTGATGACCTATTTGATCAATTATAGGGTGCTTGAGTATTCTCCAAAATAGATTTAAAGTAAAGGTACCACCAATTGGGCATCATGGAAAGTGACATCCACAAGAGTGCATTCCATACAAGATATGGTCACTACGAGTTCATAGTGTTACCTTTTGGTCTCACGAATGCCCCAAGTGTATTTATGAGCCTCATGAATGGGGTATTCTACACATTCCTAGACAAGTTTGTAGTAGTATTCCTAGATGATAAATTGGTCTATTCTCGTGATGAGAAGGAACATGAAGAGTACCTACAGCAGGTATTGCAATGGTTAACAAAGAATTATCTTTATGATAGATTGTCAAAGTGTGCCTTTTTTAGATGGGAAGTGCATTATTTGGGTCATGTGATATCAATAGATGGGATATTAGTGGACCCATCCAAGATTTGAGCCATCATGGATTCGCTAGCACCTACCAGTTTCACAAAGGTTAGAAGTTTTATGGATTAGCGAGATACTATAGGAGGTTTGTGGTAGGTTTCTCCAGGGTAGCTCACCCTATTACCTCTCTTTAGAGAAAGGGAAAGAAGTTTGAGTGGATAGAAAAGTGTGAGGAGGCCTTTCAAAAGCTCAAGAGGGCACTCACTAGTGCACCCATTTTAGCAGTACCCAACCCCTTATTGGACTTTGTAGTATGCACAGATGATTCCTTGGATGGAATTGGAGTTGTTCTTATGTAAGAGGATTGAACCATAGCTTACAAGTCTAGGAAACTCAAGACTCATGAGATCAATTCCCCTACTCATGATCTTGAGCTTGTAGCAGTGGTCCATACATTGGCACAATGGCATCATTTCCTTCTAGGGTGACAATTTGAACTTCATTCAAATCACCAGATCTAGCAGTATATTTTCACACAACCAAATCTTAATGCTAGGCAAAGGAGATGGATGGAGTTCCTATGTGAGTACAATTTTGATGTACATTACATTAAGAGTAAGGAGAATGTAGTGGCAGATGCCTTGAGTAGATGACATCATGAGCTCACTTCCATGGTTATAGGCATAGATTTGAGGGAGTGTATTATGCACCACCTACTAGAGGATGAATTCTATGTAGAATTTTGTCAGATAGTCCACTCCTAGAGACCTCTTGAGGGTAAATTTGTTGATTATTCATTGGATTTTGAGAGATTATTATGACATAAAGGGAGTATCTATGTACCCTCCATAGGAGACTTGCATGAGTTCATTATTCTAGAGGCTCATCAAGCACCTTATGTAGTGCATCCTGGAGTTAAGAAACTCCATGCCGACTTAAGATAGCTATATCATTGGTTAAGAATGAGGATGCAGATTGCTAATATTGTAGCCAGATGTCTTGAGTGTCAGAGGACATCTAGGTGAACTCTTGCAGCCCCATGAGATACTAGAGTGGAAGTGGGATACTATTTTCATGGATTTCATTATTGGTCTTTTGATGTCTTCTCATTGCCACAATGTCATCAGGGTGACGATTGACACCTTGACCAAAGTTTCCCATTTTTCACCAGTTCAAACTAGCTTTATCGCCCATGTAGTTGCATAAGTGTTGTTGCAAGACATTGTTATACTTCATGACATTCTTTGTAATATCATCTCAAAAAAGATTCCTTGTTTACATCATCCTTTTGGATGGAATTACAGGCAGTCTTCGGCACCAAGCTCAACTTCAGCACCACTTATCATCCCCAGACAGATAGCCAGATAGAGAGGGTTAATTAGATTTTAGAGGATATATTGTGAATGTATGTGATGGATAACCAGGTTAAGTGGGAGGAATACTTGCATCTTGTCCAGTTTGCCTACAATTATGGGCATCATTCTTCTATTGGTATGCCACCATACCAAGCCTTATATGGTAGACCTTTTAAGACACCCTTTAGTTGGGATAGGATCAAGGAAAGAGTATCCATTAGACTATAGTTGATCAAGGACATGGAACAACAAGTGACATAGTTTAGACAATGACTCAAAGAGGCCCAAGATAGACATAAGAAGTATGTAGATTCTAAGAGGAAAGATAGAGAGTACATGGTGGGTGATAGAGTATTCTTGAGGGTGCAACCCCATAAGAGTCCAATCCATTATGGAAAGGGCGCTAAGTTAGCACCTTGTTTTGTTGGACCCTTTGAGATTTTGGAGTGGATAAGACCAATCACCTATCGTCTAGCCCTGCCACCTAGCATGTCACATATTCATGATGTATTTCCTATTTCTATATTGCAAAAGTATATTTATGATGAGTCTCACCTCATAGATTGGGATGCCTTGTAGGTGAAGTCAGATAGACAAATAGCCTTGGAGCCCATTTGCATATTGGCTTGGCAAACCCTCTCACTTTGAGGGAGAGAGCTGGACCAAGTTAGAGTGCAGTGGGAATATTATGATGAGGTCATGGTGTCATGGGAGGATGCAGCACAAATGAGAGCATAGTACCCCTATCTTTTTGATGAACTCTAGGAGGAAGTTCATGCCTAGTGGGGAGGATGTGAGGCCTCACCCTGATCCATCATAGCATAGATACTATATTTATATTTTGTGATTTAGGACAGGATATCTTGACATATATTTTAATACAAGATGAATAGTAAATTTTTCTACTTATCTAATGATATTTACCTTGTGATTTTCTATTATGATTTGTATTAGGACTTAATTGGCATAATCGATAAATTAATGGATATTTATTCAGTACTTCACTACTATGATAGAAAATAGAATTATGTTGTGATTCAAAATGCTTAAATTGATCTTTTTAGGAAAGTCAATAATATGCAGACTTTTGAGGTTTAATGATTAAATGTATGTAAGTAAATGATGAGAATAGGAAGTTAATTATGAAATGTGTTATATGTGAATTGTAGAATAATGAAATTATCATGTATCTTTACTTTCATATGTATTTTATATGTGACTTTTCATTGGACTACTGATGCTCGAGTTTAGTGTGAAAGAAAAGAACCATGGAAACATAATGGGGAAACAAGGCATAAACACATGTTAATATGCAATTGCCAAGTTGAATCTTTAAAAGATTCGTAAACCTCATTGTGATATGTTTATTTTTTAAATGTGAGGTGCATGTTTGTAGTATGTATTTCATGAGTAGATTCAAAACATGTCATGTGTGATGTCTAGTGAATTTTGTGTGTGTCACTTGACACTTGTACTCATTATGTAAAATTGACAAGTTCTCTGAAGATGGATAATGTAGCCACCTTATCTCAAGTTAAATTCCTTAATTAAGAATTAGACTTACTACCTTGACCTAGTAAGGGAAAAAAAGGTTAGCACGATAGGAAATTTGAAACTGGATTTCACCTAGCATTGTGAGGGCCAAAAAGTAACTATAAGGTGAATTTGTGATGAAAATAAATCCTACCCATGATAATACTTTAAGTTAGGGGGCTAATAGTGATCACTAGGATATCTAGAAGACCTAGGAGACCCTAAAAAGAATGCATTTTATATTGAATCCGAAATTGGAAGTCATATATAGAGGCATAGCCAACTTAGAAACCACTTACCCACTCTCTAACTTTAGAGACATTTAGGGTTTGGAGGAAGCAGATAAGGAGCTCTACTAAAACTTTCATTTGTCATTGCTTGGAGTGAGGTTGGTATCCATGATCCATGGTTTTTCTTCATTGCATTGTAGATTTGATATGGTGTAGATGTGGTTTTGTGAAGAATCTTGTTGTATGTGTGTTGAATGTGAGAAGTTTTATGTGATTTCTTCCTTGAATCTTGTTTTGTACATGTTGCTTGTTTGTGTATATGGGTGTGAAGAATCACTCACCCTTGGGAGGGAAGATATGCTTGGATCAAGGGGTTATTTGGGCTCA